>AP027104.1:18329310-18637533 GCA_028142955.1 Pinctada fucata
TTTTCGTGCCGATCGGTCAACAAAAATGGCCGCCGAAGGCTCTGATTGGCTAACACATTTTCAACATCTTCTCTGCAAAAAAACCACTGCACAGAATTCCATGAAACTTTAAAGGAAGAAAGTACTCAAGGTCCTCTACCAAGTTTAGTATTTTGTGCTGATCGGTCAACAAATATGGCCACCGAGGACTCTGATTGGCTGACACATTTTCGACATCTCCTCTGCAACCATTGCACAGAATTTCACGAAACCTTGCAGCAAGCAAGTACTCAAGGTCCTCTGTCAAGTTTGTGTTTTTCTTGTCGATAGGTCAACAAATATGGCTGTCAAGGGCTTTGATCTGTAGAAGTATTTTTGTGACTTTAAACCCTTTGTCTGCAACTCAGGTGAGCGATGTGGCCCCCTTGGGCCTCTTATTTGGCATATAACATTGTTTAAATTTGAGGATCACTGACGAGGGTTAAGTACCCGAAACGTGCATGTCTGGTCCATGCTGCTAATTCATCTGTTCTTAAATGATGCTATTCAATTTAAGGACGTTTAACACAGATAAGGATGATAATTCGCGAGGCACAAAGAGTTCGGCGTTGCGATGAAAGTTATGGACGGTATTTGCCGTTGTTTTTGTAGTCACTCTTTATATTTTAGCAATTAGTATTTCCATAAATTTTTTAATAACATCGTCTGTTTATCTAATTCGTTATTTACAGGAGACCAGAAATCTTGGTATGCAAATGTACCCCTGATGTCTAGTGTTGTTCTTCGCAGGGATTCAAGCCGGAAGAAGTTCTAGGTGGCTCTTATTGGCTGATACATTTTCGACTTCTCCTCTGAAACCGCTGCACATAATTTCATGAAACTTCACAGGAAGCAAGTACTCAATGCCCTCTACCAAATTGTGTCTTTTGAGCCGATCGGAAATTCAAGATGGCTGCCACAAGCTCTGATTGGCAGACACATTTTGACTTCTCCTCTGAATCCGCTGCACAGAATCTCTCGAAACTTCACAGGAAGCAAATACTCAATGCCCTCTACCAAGTTTGTGTTTTCGAGCCGATCGGAAATCCAAGATGGCCAACACAGGCCCGGATTGACTGACGCATTTTCGACTTCTCCTCTGAAACTGCTGCCTTAATTTCACTAAACTTCACAGGAAGCAGGTACTTTATGCCTTCTACCAAGTTTGTGTTTTTAGAGCCGATCGGAAATCCAAGATGGCCGCCACAGGCTCTGATTGGGTGACACATTTTCGACTTCTCCTCTGAAACCGCTGAACAGAATTTCACTAAACTTCACAGGAAACAAATACTCAATGCCCTCTACCAAGTTTGTGTTTATCGAGCTGATAGGAAATCCAAGATGGTCAAGACAGGCCCTGATTGGCTGACACATTTTCGACTTCTCCTCCGAAACTGCTGCACAGAATTTCCTGAAACTTCACAGGAAGCAAGTACTCATTGCCCTCTACCAAGTTTGTGTTTTTCGAGACGAACGGAAATCCAAGATGTCCTCCATAGGCTCTATTTTGATGACACATTTTTGACTTAATCTCTTAAACTACCGCACAGAATGTCACCAAACTTTACAGGAAGTTAGTAGACATTGTCTTTCTCGAAGCTTCGTTAAAAGCTATTTCCTTCAGGTCTTATACTGACTTTGATTAAAAACATACATACAGTCTCCTCAGATGAGCGATGTGGCCTCCTTGGGCCTCTTGTTATTTTTATTCCTTTCGTGCTTCCGCACATGGTCTTGAAGTCAAGTCCAAAATGGACAATTCAAGACTCAATGCATTTGTGGAAGTTGCTTTAATTTGGAGATTTACTCGGTATAGACAGCTTATAATGTCCTATGCTTTTAACATTTTAGAAAATAAGTTTTGATATTTGAACTGGTCATATGTCGTTTTTAACAAAAGAGTTACTTGTACGATACGCAATTGCAAATTCATAACACGCAACTATTGTTTAGTCAAAAAGAAGAAGATCGAATCATTATCATCGATGACATCAATTTGAGGAGGCGGGGAGGTATCGGACCAATCAAATTGATGCGACTTTGTTTACCATATTTGATTATTTGATAACCTGATGCCCCATTTACGTATGCACACAAGGGGGGAGGGGCACTCTTATCGTTCTGGTAATCATGATGTAAACATACGCTGTTCTTCAGAAAAGAAAAAAGTACATCTTTTAAAGATGGGAGATAAAATTTATTATACAAAATCTATGGTTTCTTTCACCCAGCATTTTTTTTTTTTGGTAAATGAAATATGGTTAAAATCGATACAGGGATGCAAAGCTGGCACTAATATTTACATGTATGTCAACTTGACCTTGAAATAATTAGATTACATTTACATCGACTGTCTGATTTCAAAAATAATTTGATGCCAAATACATATAGTTAATAATGTCTTTGATTTTCATGGTATCTTTGTTCTCCCGGCACATAGATGCTAAAGATCAATAGTTTTCTTGGTTTATATGTGGTCTTTCCTGTTTTATGTTTCTATGGTATGAGTTGGTTTCCTTGTCCCTTCTGCGTCTCTTTATGTGGATGTTTTTTCTGCGTTTTTGCAGTGGGCGATTTGAAGTTTTGTTGTGGGTGCTGCAACCGAGCGTTAGAGATTCATTCCTTTCTTTTACACCACAATGCAGCGTCCTTTGAGAATTCGGGGTAATCAGAAGAGTGGGAGGGTTGTGCGCACGTAATCCGGATAACCACACCGTCTGCTACTGGCGCGGAAGATGGCCGTCCTAAATCGGCTGCGATTGAATTGGTCTCGTTTGTTTATGTGTAGTCATTTGTGTTTGATGTTTCTATGTGATGTGGTTTCCTTGTACCTTTTACGTCTTTTTCTGTGCGTGCCTGCTCTGTGTTTTTATATTTTCTTTAACTTATTTGTGTCTCACTTATGCCCTTTGCCATGTCGAGCTCGTAAAATAGTTCCCCGCGAGGGGTTTGACAGTAAGCGTTTTGAATATTTTCCCCTGGCATGGTCGCCATGGCACTTTCTCTGTGGACATCACCTCAAACAGTGCATGTATTTTAGATAATGTTTTCATTTCCGTGCGTGAACATCGACGGAGGGTGCGGCTAGCCAAACAGGGGATGCTTACTCCTCCCGGGCACCTGGTCCCGCCTCTAGCTTGTTAGGGGTCCTTCGATGCTCAATTGTGTGCTCTATTGTGAGTGCTGTTGAGATTACCGTCAGGATCTTCTTTAACTTATTAGAGTTTTACTGTTGGTACTGCAACCGAGTGTGGTTAGAGATCCCCTCCTTTTATATTTGTTTCAAGTTCAGAATGATAAATTTCCATGTTTCAGACCTTTGCCCCCATCTCCCACAGCCTAAGGTGTACTCAGTGAACATTGAATTGCCTTTTCTTCCCTGTTTGTTTTTTTCCTATTGTGTTTTACCCCTTATACAACCACCTGTCCCCAAGAAATTTCGGTCGGACTCCCCGGGTAATACCATGCAGCCGACAGAGCAAGGACGGTATTTCGTAATCCCCACTTTTTATCCATTTACATATTCATCTCTGTAGCTTGGGCCCCTGTGTTTTGTTTTCTTGTTTGTGTGGGCATCCAACAATGAGGAGGCTATTTTATACTACAATTGTTGTTAGTCTGGACCTTTGGGTGACCGCAGAAGTTGATGGATTGTGCCTACGTAATTCGGATAACTACACCATTTCCTACAAAAAATGTACAATTGTCATTTGGTCTCGTTGCTTTACAAAAAAATGTATGTGTAGTCGTTTGTGTTTTATGTTTTGGTGTCGTGTTGGAGGTTCTTTTCTCCCATTTGCCCCCATATGGGATAGAGTTTGCCCATAGCGACGCGTCATGTAGGTTCACTTTATCCCACATGTACCTCGCGTGACTTTTGACGTCGGCCGTATAGGTCGTATCCATATTGTGACGTCGTTATTATCCATTGTGACGTCATGATCTTTGCACCTAAAGCGGCGACCTCTCATCAAAAACGTCGTTTTAAAACTCCTTTTTCTTTATTCTAATTCTTATCAAACTGATTAAGGCTAATGACTCCGGTTTATTCTTTTAGAATAAACCATTTTTAAGGGCGCTGAAAACGAACATTCCTAAGTAATTTTTCGAATTCGATAAAGTTGACGATTTCATGATTTCATAGAATTTTAAGAAAGGCCCATAGAAATGGGAGAAAAACGATCAAGCATATGTTTGTCATGTGGGATGAGAAAAGCCCCCCCCCCCCACCCCACCCTCGGGGTCTGGTTTCTTTCCCACATGACAACATATGGTTGATAGTTTTATTCCCGTTTTGCGACTCTTGTGTTTCTTCTATGTGTTTTGACTTGGAATGTTTTAGTGTGAGTGCTGCAAACAAGTCTTGTTGGAGATCCCCTCTATTCTTCTACGTAGTGCTTTAAATCTACTTAACATTATTCCCAGTTTGTTTGAACAAGACAAGAGTATTTGTGAGAAAGAAATCAAATGATTAAAATACTGCAAATAGTAGTCAGCTAAATCCTTTGTCATCCCCCTACTAATTAATAATTGAATCGAAATTTAGAGCATGATATTATGGAAATTGAATGGGTCTCAGACTGTATACATTGAATTTCCTTTGTAATTATAAATAATCAAATAACAGATTCCCGCAATACGGAAGCGTATTAGTGACAGATTGACAATCTTTCTTAATTTATTTTCTACACTTTTTTCTGACAATTTTACACTTTTTTCTGACAATTTTACACTTTTTTTTTGTAAATTTTACACTTTTTTCTGTAAATTTTATACTTTTTTCTGTAAATTTTACACTTTTTTCTGTAAATTTTACACTTTTTTCTGTAAATTTTACACTTTTTCCTGTAAATTTTAGACATTAAAGTGTAAATTTTACACTTTTTTCTGTAAATTTTACACTTTTTTCTGTAAATTTTACACATTAATGTGTAAATTTTTCACTTTTTTCTGTAAATTTTACACTTTTTTCTGTAAATTTTACACTTTTTTCTGTAAATTTTACACTTTTTTCTGTAAATTTTACACATTAAAGTGTAAATTTTACACTTTTTTTCTGTAAATTTTACACTTTTTTCTGTAGATTTTACACATTAATTTGTAAATTTTACACTTTTTTCTGTAAATTTTACACTTTTTTCTGTAAATTTTACACTTTTTTCTGTAAATTTTACACTTTTTTCTGTAGATTTTACACATTAATTTGTAAATTTTTCACTTTTTTCTGTAAATTTTACACTTTTTTCTGTAAATTTTACACTTTTTTCTGTAAATTTTACACATTAAAGTGTAAATTTTACACTTTTTTTCTGTAAATTTTACACTTTTTTCTGTAGATTTTACACATTAATTTGTAAATTTTACACTTTTTTCTGTAGATTTTACACATTAATTTGTAAATTTTACACTTTTTTCTGTAAATTTTATACTTTTTTCTGTAAATTTTACACTTTTTTTTCTGTAAATTTTACACTTTTTTCTGTAGATTTTACACATTAATTTGTAAATTTTACACTTTTTTCTGTAAATTTTACACTTTTTTCTGTAAATTTTACAATTTTTTTCTGTAAATTTTACACATTAAAGTGTAAATTTTAGATTTTTTTCCGTAAATTTTAGACTTTTTTCTGTAAATTTTACACATTTATGTGTAAATTTTACACTTTTTTCTGTAAATTTTACACTTTTTTCTGTAAATTTTACACTTTCTTCTGTAAATTTTACACTTTTTTTCTGTAAATTTTACACTTTTTTCTGTAAATTTCACACATTAATGTGTAAATTTTACACTTTTTTCTGTGAATTTTACACTTTTTTCTGTAAATTTTACACTTTTTTCTGTAAATTTTACGCATTACTGTGTAAATTTTACACTTTTTTCTGTCAATTTTACACTTTTTTCTGTACGTTTTACACATAAATGTGTAAATGTTACACTTTTTTCTGTAAATTTTACACTTTTCTGTAAATTTTACACTTTTTTCTGTAAATTTTACACATTAATGTGTAAAATTTACAGAAAAAAGTATAAAATTTACAGAAAAAAGTGTAAAATTTACACATTAATGTGTAAAATTTACAAAAAAAGTATAAAATTTACAGAGAAAAGTGTAAAATTTGCAGAAAAAAGTGTAAAATTTACACATTAATGTGTGAAATTTACACATTAATGTGTGAAATTTACAGAAAAAAGTGTAAAATTTACAGAAAAAAGTGTAAAATTTACACTTTAATGTGTAAAATTTACAGAAAAAAGTGTAAAATTTACACATTAATGTGTAAAATTTACAGAAAAAAGTGTAAAATTTACAGAAAAAAGTGTAAAATTGACAGAAAAAAAGTGTAAATTTTACAGAAAAAAGTGTAAATTTTACAGAAAAAAGTGTAGAAAATAAATAAAAAAGAGTGTCAATCTGGCACTAATACGCTTCCGTACCGCAAAGTGGTTCCAGTAAATTAAATTTAATCTAGTATATTGATTTATTCATATCTAAATTCTGCACTTATAAATCAACGAGATTTCCCTTTTGTTTGTCTACATGATAAGACAACTTTTATGATTGAATCCAAAGACACAAAACAATAGAAACCAGCAGGAGTATCGGAAACTTTAAGTGTTCATAAAGTTGAGAGGCAACAGATTCGCAGTAAATCAGTCAAGCCCATGCATTGGTACATACTTAGACATGAAACGAACGAGTTGTCATTGTAGAAATTATAAATATAAAAGAAGTATCACGGGACACAACCCTTTGGGAAAAATTGTCAAATACTGTGTACTAGGCATGCGTAATTGCGATATTTCAGAAATTAAAGATGATCAAAAGTAAAGAAATTTACTTCTGTTACGTTTGAATCCATCTATTTACAAAAAAACATTAACAAGTGATTTTACACATAATGCAAAACAATTACTCACAGGGGACTATTTTCACAAAGCTCCGTAAACAAATATCAAAGGCAATTGGCATAAGGAAAACATTCCGTGTTCTAGTGATTGAAATGGGTCCATGTTGAATTACTATTAAAATGATTGAAATCAAACTATCAGCAACAAGCTGAAAGAGAATGAATAGATGGAATCATAATGAAGACATTATTTTAACAAACAATTGAAAGTCGAAGTACATATAGAATTTGAAGACGTTTAACATGGATTATATATTAAGCTGATTTTCACACACCGATTAAGGTCCATATAAAACAAGAGAGAAAAAAAACCCAATTACAACACTGTACGGACTAAAACAAAATGGTAGATGGCGTCTAGAAGCAAAGCACAAACCAATGTTTTATTTCTATAGTGTATGTTATTCAATTGCTATTGAGAAATTATCAAAATACTGAAAGAAAATGATTAAAGTAACAAAAAGAATACATATGCAAAAACAAGAATTACCGACTTACATAAACACTGCCCTCTTCTCAATGGAAAAAAATCAAAAAGGGGTTTTGGTATTTTGCTGAACTTGCACACCATCATATACAGAATTTCACTGTTTCTTGATATGAAGCATGAATAAATCATCGAATGATAGGAACAGATCACAGAATGCTAATTAATACTTCTTAAAGTTTGAAGTGCAAGATTAAATTTCGCTCGTCTGAATAGTCAACCGGGTTTCCTTTTCGTTATTCAATTCATTCAATTCATTTCCGTTTCGTAATTCAATTCATTCGTAAGACTCTTAACTTTCTTATTCAATTTTGAATTAATTTAGCTGGAATTATCACTGATTAGGAGGACGGTGGGGATCTCCAACAAGAACCGGTTGCAGTACCAACGTTACACAGCAAAACATTAATCCACCCCAAGTGAAAACACAGAGAAGACATGCACAGCAAGAGACACAAAAGGGCCAAGGAATAGCAAACACGGCATCAAATTACCAAACACAAAACACTACTGTAACACATAAATTAACGAGACCAATGGGCAATCGATGCCGACTTAGGACGGTCATCTGCTACGTTTGTAGCTAATGATGTATTTATTAGGATAAAGTGCACACAACCCTCCCACTTATCCAGTTACCCAAAGGTATCGAAGAACGCACAATTGTAGTGTAAAATAACCTCCTGACTGTAAGATGACCATACAAACAAGACAGCAGAACACTGGGGCCCAAGCAACGCAGATGAATATGTAAATGTATATAGGACAAAGGGCATACAAATTATATTCCTCCTCACTGTCAGATAACCACACACAAACAAGACCGCAAAACTCAGGAGCCCAAGCAAAATATATGAATATGTGAATGAATATAAAAAAATGGCGTCCGTAATACAATCTTTGCTACATGTACCGTGCATATGATTTTAATGTCATCAGACGGAGACTCGGAATGGTACTTGACCAATCTACAGACTAATACCATCGCATTCTGAAGCCTTGCACTCTGACTGACTTTGATGACGAGACTCCATGACGGGCCCTGTCCAAAACTCTTTTGAGAATAATAGGTTCTAGTACGATCTACTTAGTGATACATCAAGATTTATGCGAGTGACGAAAATTTCATCTTTTCCCGAGTGGAGCGTAGCGGAACAAGTGAAAACCTGATAAATTCCGTCACGAGTCTATTTCTTCTTCTATGAAACACAAGAAAAAATGAATTCTAATACAATGTCGCTATAACGTCGATTTCATTGGTTGTTTGCTCCTTAGGTTGCTGCTTAGGAAGGCTGTAAGACGAGAACATACTAAGCTAACGCGTCGCCAGAAAAACTCAGTTTACAACCGTAAAATCAGCATTTACCATCCGCAAACATAACGTTAGAAGTTAGTTATTCCCTAATTCAAACACTGTTTCATGTCATTTTAACGCCATGTATTTGACGACTTTACTGTGAAGTCAAAATAAGATTCTCTTTTAACATTGGTAAATTGTAGTCTTTGAAATAACTTAATATATGTGTCTCAAGTAAAGACTTTCTGGAAATTTTACAAAAATGATTGTCAACTTCTTTTGAAATTCGGACCAATACAGGCAAAAGAGTATATAACTTTGGGTATTTCAAAACCTGCATTTTATGGTGACATAATTAACAAGATAAGAAGGATCAAAGATAGACAACATAACTATCGAAAATGCGTCAGAATCATCAAACGCCTTTTATACCGTGGATATGATCCTAATGTCACAATACGGACACTATGGTTGGTACTTGACCAATCTACAGTCTTGTACCAGAGCATTCCTAAAACTTGCACTCTGACTAGCTGTAACGACGGGACTCCATGACGGACCCTGTCCAAACCTCATTAGAGAAGACAGGACCCCGACCACCTGTCCTCTCTGAATGTCAGTTGGACTCCTCGGTTGATAACATATATGAGCTCGCTACAGCCGGCAGAGCACGGACTATTTTAAGCACGTCATCTTTTTATATCCATTTACATATTTATCTATGTTGCATGGACTCCTGCGTTTTATGGTCCTGTTTTTGTGTGGTCATCTTACAGTTGAGTACATGTACATGTATCAAAGGCGTTTGATGATTCTGACGCAATTTCTATGGTAATTCTGTCTGCCTTTGATCCTTCTAATTTTGTTTTATTATGTCACCATAAAAGGCAGGTTGTGAAATACCAAAAGTAACATAAGATTCATTATCCGAATAAATGAAGCACCGCATTATGAAACTGCTATCTAGGGAGCTGCTCTATGGCACCGATGATCGCTGCGTTTCGTTTTTCTTGATGAAGAGATTGTGGTTTGTATTTCTCATGTGTTTTCTGTTCCAGTGTGAACATCAAAAGAAGTTAAGAAAAGCTTTGGAAATATTTTCTTTGTGGATCTTATGATATTGCGGTCGAAATTAAGATTACCATAAAATGTGAAAAAAAAAATCCCTATTAGTGTAATTTATATCGCTGATGTAAAGCCTAATCAATGTTTCACAGCCTCCACCCACATTATTTAAGGAATAAATGAACATCAGATTTTCCTATTTAACTCCATAGCGGTCATTCCAATGGGATAATTCGTGTTATAAGAGCATGCATCTCTCAATAATTCCATACATATGTAAAATGACTATCTGACCAAATGATACATTATTTAAATCATTGCTATCGTCAATAGAGAGAAAAGGGCATATATCACTTCTATGTAAGGATGTATTTATTGAATATATATCATGAACGGAACTAATCTATCGAATTATCCAAATAACTATGGGTATAGGAACAATTTTCTTTGTGACTTTAATCACAATTAGCAATTGTTACATCGTGCCATTAAATGATACACACGGTAAGTTAAGTTTTTTAACTACCTAAAACAGTTTCGTAGAGTTAAAATTCCATATATATAGTATATTTTCTTCGTGTTACTCGTAACTTTATGAACCTTCTATTATTGTCTTTTTAGAAATACTTTAGCATTTAAATATTGATGAAGGTTGTTAAAATGCATTATGGTGAAATATTTGACAATTTTAATTTATTTAGAATATTGATCTCCTTATTTTACCCTCTTTATCATTTTGCCCTGAAATCAGTGAATGAAAATCAAACACAAAACTATGGTGAAGATCTTCAACAAAACCATCTCGAAATGACTACAACAAATTTTAAGCTAAAGACACCCCGCCCCCTACCTGTAAAACCTATTAAATATAAATGATGATATATGAAGGAGAAAGATCATTGAGTAATCATAGCCAGCTATGCTATGAACGGTCATTAGCTCAATCACATGTATAGTCTGCTTTGGTTCATTTGATAAATAATATTACCTACATGTATGCGAGTAATAGCCTTTCTAGCTGTAGTACATTGCAGGTTTTGACCAGCATGTGCGTGAGTGTGTATGATATGTATATTTGTGTCCCTCTGGTCTAAAAGAAAGGAGGAGATCTCTAACAACACCAGATTGCAGCACCCACAGCAAAAGCCAAAAACATCCAATGCAAAACACAGAGCAGACACGCCAAGAAAGAGACGCATTAGGTACAAATTAGTTTTGGAAGATCCTGACGATAATCTCAACAGCACTCACAACAGAGCACCAAATGAAGCATCGACGGACCCCTAGCAAGCTAGAGGTTGGACCAGGTGCCCGGGAGGAGTAAGCATCCACTGTTGGCTAGCCGCACCCGTCGTCGATGCTCACGCACGGAAATGAAGATATTTTAAATACATGCATTGTCCATGGTTCTGTCTATATAGAAAGTGCTATGGCGACAATGTCAGGGAAAAATATTCAAAACACTGTCAAACTCCTCGCGGGGAACTTTTTTTACGAGCTCCATACGGCAAAAGGCATAAGTGTGACACCAAATCACATACTAGAAACATCAAACACAATTGACTACACATGATCCAACGAGACCAATGGTCCTAAGGGACGGACTGTCCTTTCCGCTGAATATAAACACGTTTTTGTGCAGTTTATATAGATTTATATCAATATCCATTATACGCCACACAATGTACCGGCGGTGAAGATTTATTATGTGAAGCATGAAACTCTGGTGATTCGTGCATTTCGACATTGGACATATTTTATCTTGAATTCGAAAACTTATTGGAACTATAAAATCACATTTATGATAGACCATTTCATCGGAAATTTATTGATATTTTATTTGTCGAGAGAATATGCCTAAACTTCCTGTGTATTTTCTAATCATTTAAAATTCTGTAGTGTTTAACATTTTGAGATAAAATGGAAGAAAAAAAGGAACATGGAAGAAAAACATCGATCATAGAGATGTAGAGACCGGGAAAATTGATTATTCATTTCAATAGAATGTTATCAAATACGACTTGAAGTAGATTCAACATCAAATCTATAATTAAACATGTTCTATCTGGAGGAAGTTCCCTCTATAAAGATGTAGCTAGTCCTAAATTCAATGGCCATTACAATTATACATCGTTGAACATTTTAATAATGCATCACACCGTATTGTAATCTCTAATATAATGACTGTCCTACTATTCATAAACCTTCAGTTAATTGATCAAGGAATTGTAATTACCGAAATTGTTTCAGATTGGTAATTGTAGTGATTTGAATATGAGGCGAATTGCAGTTTAAATCAATAGAAACAAAGGACAGAGAATACATATGGTCGATCTAACCAATACTACACAACCATGTCAAGATACAGCCTGATTAATTTTAACTGAATAAAATCTCTTGACTGATTGAAAAGCCTTTGTCTCGATGCTTAAATCACAGAATTTAAGAGCACTGATAAAACAGTAACAAAAAGGAGTTGAACAAAGTATCGCATATCAATGAACAGCAAAACCCTTTTAGAGCTAATTTTTTCTTTGTTCATCCATTAAACATCACCAAAATTTAAGCGATTTCAAAATTTTTAATGTGCTTTAGAAGACTTTACCGACTGTTTTCCCATGCCTCTCAATTACATGTACCTTAGCAAAATCTATATGAACTAGAAGTAAACCGAAAGCATAAATTCTGCTTCATATTTAGATCTAATATTATACAATTATTGACTTTTAATGAGGTCTACTCGTGACTATACAGACCTGGTCACGTATGTATTGTCACGAGTAGACCGAATCAAAGTCAATAACTGCTCCCACTATTCCGATTACCCAGAGGTCTGGAAGAACTCACAATTGTGGTGTAAAATAACCCTTCACTGTAAGATGAACATACAAACATGCAGCATGACGCCAAGGGTCCAAGGAACACACAGATGAATATGTAAATTAATATAAAAACAGACGAAATACAGTCCATGCTCTGCCGGCTGTAGCGATCTCATGCTTGTGATCACCCGAGAAGTCCTAGTGACATTCAGAGAGGACAGGTGGTCGGGACCCTGTCTTCTCTAGAGAGATTCGGACAGGGCCCGTCAATGAATCCTGTCGGCACAGTCAGTCGATATAAGTCATGCAATATTTGAATATGTTTTATTTTACAAATAAATGCAGCACATTATTTAACAGCAACACCTACAATTAAGTCCGTACTTGAAGTGGACGTGTTTCTATGGTGATGTGTTATTATCTCCATACTCCGACTCTTTACTTCCCTGAAAAAAATTCTGTACATTTTTTTTCATGAATTTCTGAGCGTTTTGGTAGTGATTTTTGGATTCTGATTTCGGATGGTGTGTTTGACTTTCATTCACTGGTTATGCATCAATCAATCAATCAATCAATCAATCAATCAATCAATCAATCAATCAATCAATCAATCAATCAATCAATCAATCAATCAATCAATCAATCAATCAATCAATCAATCAATCAATCAATCAATCACTCACTCACTCACTCACTCACTCACTCACTCACTCACTCACTCACTCATCAATCAATCAATCAATCAAAAGATGAAGAATAAAATCAGGACTCAAGAAGAAAAAAATCCTTTTTGTTCTTTAATATTGACAGTACGACAATACAATAATTACATGCTTTAATAGGAAATATTGATTTTATATCACAGATTGTATATCGGTATCATGTGAAAATAACGGTACACTACAGATGGACACCTGCACTTGTGTATGTCAACATGGATACAGTGGATTTCTATGTGAACAAGGTGAATGATCCTTTTATAGTACGTAAGGATCAGACAGCTGAAAAACCTTAAAAATTTACTGAACTTTTTTGCTTTTAGATGTGATCAGATCAGAATCCATATGAATGTTCTGAAGAATTTTTTCTCATACTATGATGGTGAAGAAAGTTAAAGGATATCAAATGTGGTTGAATTATATAAGGATAATTTTCGCGCCATTTCTTTTCCTTCATTATCCTATATAAAATATGAGGTAATTACCTCGCTTCATCATCCGAATCTTGGGATATGAATTTCATTCTGTTTGTTTGACAACCCGTATGCCTCAAAACAGGAATAAAAAGTTCAGCAAAAACGTTGATGTATCACCCCTGCCTGATTCTAACGTGGAGCTGCATGTACTTAAAAACAGTTTTCAATTAGTGATTTTACTATGTTAAACGTCTTCAAATTCAATAGCATCAATTTAAGAACAGATAAATTTGCATCATGGACCAGAATATGTTCTATATATTTCTTTTATTCATACAACTACATTTTTCTCCTTTGTGCAAGTAATTTTCAACTTTTGTAATACAAAGGATTTAAAGCAATATAAGCTGTCAGCGATTGTAATTTTTTTATTTGCTCATTTTCACGAACGTTATAACTCATAGAAAATGATGACGGTTTGATAAAAAGATTGATTTCAAAAACGTCGGATTAACGCCTTTCGGGACAAGAATAGCAGTTTTCTGACAAAAATTCAACGTAAAGCCCGCCCATATTCATATTAAGAGACTTTCTGCAAGAAAATAATTTTTAGCCGCTGACAGCTAATATTGCTTTAAAGATTTTTGAATGTCCTACTGTATGTATGAAATAGATAAAATGTCCCTCAGAAGAAGGGTGTTTCTCTTTACTTCATTTCATCTAACTTTTATCGACTTTAAATTCATAAATGGAATTCATACACAGAATTTTTAATTCAAAGTTTACATTGTTTTAGTTTTGGTCCAAAGTGAGTGGCCAGAGGGCAGTTTCTCTTTACCTATGTCCATGTTTGGATGTCCTGAGGAGTATAACAGAGGCTGGTCATGGGGTTACGTCAACCTAACACTACCTTCATCCGCCCCTGTACAGATCTGGAATGACGACAACATAGAAACCATTGAACCAAACATTCTGGGCCCATATCATCTACACTCGTTACAACTTAATTTTTGTACCAAAGAGAGAATACTTGGAGGTACAAACCAGGAATGGGGGAAGGGGAATTACTGTCTACTTAAAGCTGGATTGCAGTGTCCAAATGGTAAAGATAAAAGATTTTGATGACAGCTAAGTTAAAATCCTTCATCGATAGATGTATATTTTTCTACAAGTTTTTGCAGATTTTCATTATTCCATCTTAACACTGTCAACAGGTTGTGATGAAAGAACAACATGCCCATGACAAATATAATAGCTATTCAGATGATAGGAATGTTAAACGTCTTAAAATTCAATAGCATCATTTAAAAACTGATAAATTTGCAGCATGGACCAGACATGCACGTTTCGGGTACTTAGCCCTCGTCAGTGATCCTCAATCTAAACAATGTAATATGACCAAAGAGTGTGAAAGTTTATGTGTCCAAAATGTACCGAAAAGCGAAGCAGGATGGATGGGATATGGTGCTACAGGACCCACGGTTTAGAAATTTCAAGAACAGAAATTTTCGAATGCATTGAAGAGACAGTCACATATTGGTTCCATATTACAAGCACGGACTCATCGGCGATTGTTATGTGTATCGCTATGACGATTTACTACAGGCTATTAGATATAACCTGTTGAAAATAATTTATGTTCTAACATTATGGTTGTCAATTCATTTGTGGTGTAATGCAAAGCACATAAGCTAAGTAAGCAGATGACACTTGGTTCGAGCCAAGCTTCCATTATTGAATCATTTTAAATGTTCAGGTGGGAAGTGTAACATTATTGTCCGAACAGATCATAGATCTTTGCGATTTCTTGACTAACATCATACACGTAATTCAAATATGACTTGAAATTTTCACCCTATATGTACCATAGAACTCGCCTGGTGTAAAATCTCCAACAAACTTCCAGTGCGCTACGCTCCACCCCTTCACGTGCTATATTAGAATAAAAATAACAACTAGCTAGCCGTGATTCATTGTCCAGTAATTCCACTCGTCACATGAACCAATCAAATTATTACCTCGCCGCTTCGCGGCTCGGTGATAATTTGATTGGTTCATGCGACTCGTGGAATTGCTGGACAATAAACCACGGCTACCTAGTTGCTATTTCTTAATGCATTTCTTCGTACATGTACAAAGGCAATCTGACATGTACAAATAAAGATTATTGTCCCACTTGGTAAATTCTACGGAAAGAGTTTTTTCTTTAGCGGTTTATAAGCGGTGTAAAATGTATGCAACAAATAACTTACATATATGATAATGGACTCTCTCGATTTTGGGATGTAAAGATAAGGTATTGAATCTTTTCTTCTCATCAAATACAATGAATCACACGTAGTATTGAATCAATTGTAGACATGAGGACCCGACTTCAAAACTACATATCATTTGCATACAAAATAGTTTCATATATTTCACTGTATTTCAGGTTTTGCAGATGGACAAATTACAATAAATGGATACACATTTATTGACGATGACATTGGAGGAATTCTTCCCGAAATCAACATATCTGCATCGTCACTGACATTAAACTTTTGCTGTAGGGAAGATAGAGATGGTCAAAAACTGCAACTTCCATCCAAATTCCCCTTTAATCTATTTCTGGTAAATATGCATTAATCTGTAACAAAGAGTCTGATTATGATATTAGTTACTGGATTTTTCTGTTTAAACTGTTGTAACATTGGATGGAAATTTAAATAAGATAAACTTAATTGTATAATTCTACTCAACGAGTCGAATCATTGGGAAATTTGGTGAATCGAGCTTTATGTCCGACCTGCTGCCGTGGTATCTTTTCTGTATTTAACTGCATCATTAGATCGATTTCTTTAAGGGGCCTACCAACGACTCTTGTCAACAAGCTGAGGGAATGCTGGTACAGAAGAACATATTTTACATGGTTGACGTAAACTCAAGCTGGGTTTTCACGGGAAAGTATCCAAACATGGACAATGCCACTTACGCTGAAAGAATCGGCATCCCACTTTGCTATTACACTCCATACGGTAATCATACATGTAACTGTAAACTTCTTCATGTAGGTCATTTATGTAATTTGGAGGTATATGATAGTATTTTAAACAGGCTACATAGATCCGGAAGAACTCTTGTATACAAAAAGGTACCTAAATAACAGATATAGCATAAAACCGAAAAAATGATTAAACGAGCACCGACGGAGAGAGAGAGAGAGAGAGAGAGAGAGATGATGATGATGATGGTGCTGATAATTGATGTAGATTTAGAAGCAAAGGTGCATTCTATTAAGTAAACCTGGTCTCACTTCGGAATGTTATTCATCCCGAAGTTTGCAACCGTTCCAATGAAGATTCTAATGGTTTTGTCTTGCCTTCTCGAATTTGAGACTGAATAACTGATGGGTACTTCTTTGATGATTATTTCTATCGTCTTGGATATTTTTCTATTCCTTTTCGAAAATTTTTGCTTAGATCGCCGGGAGTGTTATTATGAAGATGACGATGGTGTTTCCTACAATGGGAGGGTCAATGTATCAGAATCCGGAAAACCTTGCAGGAATTGGGCAAACGTATCGTCTGATTTCGTCAATTCCAAACATTGGTACGGGGAATTCGAAGAAAACCTTTGCAGAAACTACGGCGAGTACGAACGGACAACAGCCCACCCAGTTTGTGTCATAGATGAAGACTTGACAATGGAGAAATGCAACGTTTCTATTTGTGGTGAGGATGATAAAAAACACGATGCATAAGAAAACAATTATGTAGACATAAACTTATGCTGCAGTCGGTTGATCCCTTGATCAGTGAATGGCATTCACACTAAAAAACCCAAATCAGAATCCAAAATTACAACCAATAGACTCACAAATTCTTGGAAAAGGATAATATACAAGACTTTCTCATTAGAAAAGAAAAAGCAGACAAAAAGCCTGAGACAATAACACAGCACCATAGAAACACGTCGGACAATGCTATCTACTTTCCTTAAAGTTTCTAAATTAGTATCACCATAGAAACACGACGGGTAATGCTATTTAAATGTAATAAAAATTTTCCATAGAGTTTCTTAATTATTATCACCATAGAACACGACGGACAATGCTATCAACATGTAATATAAAAACACGAATAAGCTTCTAAATAGTTATTTATGTTCGCATCTCATTTATGTGTGTTCTGCTGTGATCACTGAAACGTGGTTATGTTGGAATGTTCCTCAATTATATGACATCTACTCTTGAAATCCATATGTTCTACATGTATCTGCTTCTTAGTACTACTATGCATGTGATCCTTTTTGATTCAGATGATAGCGATCCCAATATCAGTGTACTTGGAGCCAAGAAACCGTTTTATAATATACCCGGAAAAGGACCTGAATACGCGTCTGATGGTTTAGTTGGTACGTTATTTTGATATGAAAATCAAAACCGTAAATTTCTGTCAAAAATTAGTGCTGACTCGTTGACATTTAATACCAGAATCAGAAAGATAAATAAACGAGTGGTACGTTATTTCAATACGCAGATAAAAACAATTTTTAAAAGAATTTGTGCTAAATAATTAATGTTGTCATTAATGACCCTAATCATGAAATTAAATTAATTAAAAACTAAAAACTTCTTAAAAATTGTTTTCTCTATGGCAGTAAGTGGACAGGCATTTCGAGCACATCGGCCTGTAGTAAAACCATGGTACCAGATCGATCTGCAAGAACATATAGAAGTCCATGCTGTCAAAACACACAGATACCAAAGTAAGATCACGTTAGGACTTCGATAAATATTAAAAATGTGACGTTCTATTGAGCAATTTAATGTTCAAATATAGCTAAAAGGAATGTGAAAAGAGTGACTATATCTCTTTAAGTCCTTACGGAAACAACTGTATGTAAGTACATATTTCTGAGTACATCAACTTATTCTGCAAACATTATTATTCAACATATTGATCTGGTATTCAGAAAATGATATTTAATCAGAAACAAAGTCATTAATGTAAAACGTGATTAATATAGAAAAATACTTTTAAGACAGTACGTCTATAAGGTGAACTTAGATTGTTGGCAAATTGCTTGCAATGGTTGATTACTTTTTTTAGAAGGACCTTTCTCATTGTGGTTCGCTATATTGCTTCAGTTCTTCATATATTCATGCTTTTACCAGGGAATAGGACCAATAGTGCCTACAAAAGACTGAAAGGATTATTTAAATATGTATATCAAGGTGGTCTGATATCTTGTTTAATTGTACTGTTACATGTATAACCTACAATGGATCCATTGTAGATTATTACAGTATAATCACATTCCAAAAGACGGGTTTTATATAAATATATTTACATTCCATTTTCACGCTTAGAATGGCGTTTAGATACATTTTAAACCTCGTTGTCAAGGCTCTGTTACTGCCTACCGTAATACATGTAGTTAAAATTAAGTCAAGATACTATGACGTCATAATTCAAATCAAGCCACCGCGGTTATACTCCTATAATCACACTGTAAATTCTATGCAAATGAATGGGTATATGTAAATATACAATAATAAGTACTCAACACTGCTCCGAAACGACGTATTCAAACATTTTGAAATTAAAGATTCTCGAAATTACATTTTTCTCAACTTCTTCAAGCTTGCGTATCATATCTAATTTACCTAATACTAATAACTTAAAAGTAAGCAATAAAAAGGTAGTGAAATGGTGTGACTAATCGAAGACAAATCACTACTACATTTGTTAGGGGTTGAAAATATATAATTTTGGTCGAGATTACCCTTCCCGGACCTTAAACAGATGATACTCAATGGCACTTATCAATCTGGTTTACAAATGAGATAAAGAAGATTCTGACGACAATCTAAACAGCACTCACAATAGAGCACCAAATTGAGCATCGACGGACCCCTAGCAAGCTAGAGGTGGGACCAGGTGCCAGGAAAGAGTAGGCAGCCCCTGTTTGGCTTATAAAGTGTATGTCAATATTTCTCCCGACTTTGCACTACGTTTTGTATTATTCTTAGATTCTTGTGACACGATATTAACTTTGGGGAGTTCTAGCATAATAATCATAAGGGACAAAACAGCAAATGAAAAATCCGAATGCCAACGATATCAATACATACATTTGAATTACTAGGGTGGTTTCCCGTAACATTGAGGTTTATAGGGACATATGTAAGCAAACACCAATGGGATTTCCTCACTTACGGAGCCTTAAGATGTGATGATCTACGATTTCCTAGAAAGGCATCTCAATTCAGATTCCAATGTAAGCGTCCAATCGTCGGACAGTATGTTACACTCAGAAACTTTGACACAACTGACGGGAGTAATGGTTACAGATTCTACATCATGAGCCTTCAAGAAGTGCAAATTTATGGAAAAGGTACGAAGAATGTGATAGGAATAAATAACTTAGACGTAGGAATATTTAGATTTATAAACATTGTGCAGGATATTGAGTCTTTGCGGATTAAAGAGTTTTTTTCCCTTCACAGACGGTATCTGACGTTAAACCATTGTGACGTCATGAAAATGGTACGGTAACATCGATTTCATACCGTCATTTCCCAGACTATTAGGACTGTTTCCATAGAATTTGATGACATCATATTCAGTCTACGTCAGATACCGTCTCAAATGGGAAGTAACTCTGGTTTTCGAAAATTATGAATAACTGTTCATAAGATTTCCTTATCTCTATATCATAAAACCAATTACATAACACAAAGGAGGGGATCTCCAACAACACCAGGTTGCAGAATCCACAGCAAAACCCCAAAACACTCAATGCAAAAACACAAAGCAGACAAGCACAGAAAGAGACGCATAAGGGACAACGAACGTCAACGCACAACACAGAAACATCAAACACAAAGGACTACACATAAAACCAATTACATGTAGATGACGTCTGTGTTCATTCTAATTTGAATTATTCATATCAGATATGTCTATTTTTCATGACAAGTTTGAAATGCCTTTTGATTATCATGGTTTCATGAGCATGTGTGAATCACCTAGGAGATTGCAATGCTTTCTTGTTGGAGATCCTTGATTGTCAACGTTGATGTTCCTTTGTATTTCATGATTTAGATATTTCATAATCTTGTTAATTACATGTGCCATACAATATATATAGAATGTGCATGATGTGCATTTCATATAAAATAAGTATAATGATTATAAATTTCAGTAACTACCTGTGGGCGTCCGCTTGGCATGATAACAGGAAATATTTACTCCTACCAGATAGAAGAGTCCTCCACGCTTTATGTAGGGGATACCTACTATATGAGCTACAAGGGACGGGTCCTAAACCCTGGTATAGGATGGTGTTCGAGCACGGATGACAAAACCCCATGGCTAATGGTGAGCTACTTTTATACTGTACAGAAGCAGTTAGACCCAGAATGGCTTGCTATCTTGTCAAATTGCCATATTTATACTTAGGTTTTAATACTTCGAACGTTATAATCAAAATGGTGTTTTAAAGGATTAAATTCTTCCCTTAAAATAAAAATGTCTGTATTTCTAAAAGTGAAAGAACATAAATTTTTGCTCAAAAATGAAATAAGTGAGTTACAAGAATTTGTTATAGGTTGACTTGATAGTCCCTACGAAGATACAGGGATTGTTATTACAAGGATGGACTGAAGGACAGACCAGAAAGTTGATAAGAAAATTTAAAATTTCCTATGGGGTAAAGAAAGGGAACCTTTTCCCATACGAAGATCCCAAAGGCCATATGATGGTATATTTCTATTGTTATCATAATAAATCGCTCCAGCTTTAATAGTCAAATTTGGGTCAGCACGTGGTACTCATGGTCAAGATTACAGCCAGTGCCTTGTAGTAATGGTTAATTTAGTTTGACATGATATTGCCTTTGGCTATCATGCATTGTATGATCGAATATTCAGTTTGGGATTTCTTTATTGCTAAAGTGTACAATTAAAAATTAAAGATAAATAATGGAAATTCCTCTTACTACATGTTAATATTTCACCCTGATCTCTCAGATTTTTTACCTGGACGAAGCCATGGCTGCCACATCTGTACAACGTTTTATATTCACCAATGAAATAATGGCCAGATTTGTTCGTATTTACCCAATCACGGATGAGAATGAAAATGCATGTCTGAAGATGGAAGTAATAGGATGTCAAAAGCAAGGTATACTGCATAACTGAGGGGTTTACATTGCAACGGATACGATTCCTAAAAAACCTGATTTCAAAATATGTGTTTTAAAGAATGTACTATTTTTCATAATTTGCGGTAATATTTAAAGTTGCAATATTGAATGAGCGAAAAACTTCCAATATTCAATTTCTCGAATCTGATTTAATCACATTTAACGATTAATCCATTAACTTTTGAGTAACTTCCTCTGAAGTAAAAAGTTTTTCACAGATTTTGAGAAGTTCTGGTCAGACATATTTCGTGAAAATGATTTTAAAGAATAATGTTGTTTTAATCAGACTACAATCATGTTGAGTTAGATACAGACGGCCCATCCTGAGTAAAATCTTTTCGTAATGGAACCACTGTCTTAGTCTCGTTGATTCACACTTCGGTTAAACAATTTTCCAGAACATTTGAATGTTTTGTACTTTCTTTCTCAGCGATAAGAGACTTGTTTTGCAAGCCAGAATCCACAGATTATGGTTTTGAGGAGGTCAAGGGTCATGTATGGTGGATGGAAGAACCATATAAAGAACCGTACTTCTATAAAGGTGTTCTAGCCATAGAAACATGCAGGGATATCTGCCTTCAGAATAACTGTACGAGTTTGTCATACCATTTATCAAAGCATGAATGCACGCTTCACGAAGGACACAGGTATAACCCACAGTACTACAGCTGGTGGGTGACAAACGTACCTACAGTTTCAATACCCTCTCACAGACTCTGTTTCAAAGGTACTGTACTTGTAAAGAGATTGGAAGCATATGGGAAGACTTAACGTAAAGCTAACACTAGACACGCAGAATTAACATAAGACAGAAATATGTAGAAATACATATTGTTTTGCGCGTAGAAAGAGATTGTTCTTTTTCAAACATATAGAATCATATATTGATGCTTTAACCTAAAGTTCACAAGTGAAATCATATGTTGAGGCTTTAACGTAACGTTAACATAAGAGGCACAGAAATATGTAGAAATGCAAACTGTTTTGCTTATGGAAGAGATTGTATTTTTCAAGCACTTAAAACATTCTTTTCAGAATTAAAAGATGTAAATTATTGTGGACAGCAAATTCAAATAAAGAGTAACGAATCTGTCACAATAACGTCTCCTGGTGCACCTCTAATGTATGAGCAAGGACTAAACTGTTCATGGGAAGTCAGAGTAGATAATGATAAATATGCAAAACTTGAAATCATATTCGTACAACTTGGAAAGACAGCAACTTTAGCAGAAATTAAAGAGGTAAGTTCAAGTAATAATATCTATTTCAAATTCTTCAAAGTCTTTTTGTAGATATCTTGTATTCTTTTGTCTCAAATGATTTGATATTATACTTTTTTTGCAATTTCGGAAACTTGTTATTTCATCGAAAAAGTATCATGGAAGATTAACATCTTAGCACCATCCCTACAGTACTATTTTGAAAATAGATTTTATTTGGATATGCTATTGAATCGACCATACTGGAAATTTGGAGCCGCGCACTCTCTGTAAAGTAAATGTATAAATTTAACATCAAAACATAAAATAAGAGGGCGCTACTAAAATGAATTTAGGCGGCTCCTCAAAATCACTTTTGGCTTAAAAAATCACTGATGATGAATTTTAATATCCGAAACACATGTCTGGTGCATGAAAATTGGTTTGAATTTTTCTTTAAGAAAGTATAGAGTTGGAACACCTCCGTATTATGTATTCAAATTGCCAGCCATTAATATTCAATTAAATATTATATCTAATTTCAGATTGGTGTCTATGATGTAAACCCGGGGTTTTGTAAGGATACACTTACCATCCAATCCTCATCCAACGAAAAAACTGTTCTAGATCATTCAAATGAACAGCAATATTCTGATACTGTCTTCGTCTCTTCAACATCGTCAATTTCCATCAACTTACTTACATGCTTCCAGACTTCACCTCAAGGACAAAACTACTTTGAAATCAAAGCATCATCTGAAGGTACATTGCTAGGAGACTGTGTCTGCTTCAAAGATGTGAAAATACGAAAAATAAACAAAAATATTTAGATTGAAGCAAGAAAAGATTTTTTCTGTACCAATCATAAAATACTCTAAGATTCCATACCTAAATTACAAATAAATCATACGATTCGAGTTAATTGCACATTTTTTTATTTTGTTTTATAGAAATCCCCGGATGTAATATAGTGGCGAAAGGCTGTCAAGCTACTTGCACTATTCCCACAGCCTATATTTCCTCTGACCGTTTCCCCTCTGAATACCAAGACGGGGACAATTGTATATGGACAATAGAGGGAACATTTGGACAATTTGTCGACCTTGAAATTCTGAACATAGACATACCTAGCGATGGAAGTTCTTGCGCGAAATCCTTCGTAGCTGTTTATGACACAAATTTGAAAGGAGAAGAACGCTTGATAGACCGATTTTGTAAGGAGAATAGACCTTACGAGAAAATTCGTTCAAGATGGCAAAGAATGAGAATTGAGTTTAGAGCAAGTTCTGGTTTAGTTGGAAGAGGTTTTCTTGGAAAATATGAGATAAAAACCTTCACTCAGACTAATGATAAAGTATCAAACTCAGGTAAGCACTGTGAAATAAGGTAACTTGTGAAATTAATCGATGAATAGGTTTCTTTGACTTTAGAAACATAAAACATCAAAATCGACATGTGTATAGAAGTTTTGTGTACTTGATCAAATTTAATAGGCTATATTAAAGTCATTCATACTCGACATGATAAGCAAAAAATATATACTTGTAAGACTAGAAAGGAAGACACTTTTCTGACTGGATGTTAATTTTCAGATTGTAGCCAAGGATGGGATTTCTATGACAACAGTTGTTACCGTCTTTACAATTTCAACGAATCAGCAGTGAGTGGTGGGCTAACATGGATTCAGGCAGAGGAATTCTGTTACAATCTGAATGCTCATCTAGTTAGCATTAACACAAAAGGAGAGATGGATTTTATCCATTACTCTCTGACAACAGTGTGGGACAGGGAAGAAGCTACAGAATTCTATATAGGTACTAGATTGTGCTACGTATCTATCTTTTCTGTGTAGTGTTTTATACTGTGTCAATAAATAGTAAATTCGCTGTATGTACGAGGGTTGTTCGAAAAGTTCGCAGACAACCGCAATATTTCAAAAATGCGTGACATTAACCTTACAATTTTCTTACAATACATTGATGAGGTTTATTATAATCAATTCATACAATATCATGGTGATTGAAATATTTTGTCATTTAAAATCATTGTCTCAAATTATGTCTTGTGACGTATAGCGGCGCAGTACGAAAATTGAGATATCGAAATCGTGTACACACTCATTCCTTTATTATTTCTAACTGCGGACGCCGAGAAAGTCGATGTATATGATTATCAATTCATAGAATTTGAAAGTTGTCATACTGAAATATGAACTTTTTACGATACAATGGTATTTAGATATCACTGTTACAAGAAGCACCATCAAGAAGTATGCTTATCGGCAGGATCTTCTTTAACTCATTGGAAATAATGACGTCTTCCTGCAATTTTTACGCAAAATAAAATCATACATCTTTTAATCAAGCTGATACAAACTCCACAAAAGAGTTAAAGAAGATCCTGACGATAATCTCAACAGCACTCACAATAGAGCACAAAATTAAACATCGACGGACCCCTAGCAAGCTAGAGGTGGGACCAGGTGCCCGGGAGGAGTAAGCATCCCCTGTTGGCTAGCCGCACCCGCCGTCGATGTTTATGAAGCATGGAAATGAAAATATACATTAAAAGACATAAAAGACATTATACTTTTATAGATGATACATACGGAACGCAAGAAAATGTTTGGAACGCACGTCAATATACCTATAATTTGCAACGAAGGTGATAATTTGATGAAAATCGTTTAAAAAGAATGATTTGGACGACATGAGAAAACAAAACTGAATGATCCATACGTTCTAAAATGAAATTCTTTATGCACCTATTGTGAACAGATTTAATATAGAACCAGAAAATGATTATATCACATGATTGCCTATTTTAATCTGTATGATTTATTTGTGAACAGATTGACATACATTAAACGAATTATGCCTCGATATGATTTCAAATTTAGAGACAGAAGAAAAGGATGAAAATGAAAAGTACTCAGTAATTTACGTGGCGTCGTTTTTGACGTAATTTACTGCGCTGCTTTCCGAAGTCACTCCTACAGAAAAACACCGCATTTCTTTCCTAATCGACCGATTGCTTTAAATTTTGCACAACAAGAATATGAAATCTTAAGGAATAAATTAGTGTACGAACAAAATGTCTGACGATAACGAAAAAAGTTTTATTAAACTTGTCTACGAATTTATCGAACAGCCCTTGTACATGTATATGTGTTGGTGTTATACTTTTAACTCCTTTGAACATGTATTACATTTATTATTATCTAATATGAAGGTACCAAGCAAATCATTGTTTTAATTCTCGATAAACGCAAGAGCCTATCACGTGACCTTAGAACTTACGCGGATTAATTTTTGATAAAATGCCCATTTTATTTGTTGCTTTTACACAGATTCAAACATGTGTATTCCATTATCAAACGAAGCCGTCTACCCAAGTGATTTTAAAATGTGTCAAAATCTAGGTCACCCACGTTTACATTTCCAAGAATATCGAAAGTTTTCGCGTATATATATCTTTTTCCACGGCTATACTCGACTTTTACAATATTCTAATTACGTCCAGAAGAAACAGTGTAATTTTACAGAAGTTTGTGTAATGATACCGATTGATTTCATAGTTCTAAACAGTTGAACAGTGTCTTATAATGTGAGTATTCAAATTTTTCCCTCCAAGTTCTGTGAAATTTCTCCAGTTTAACCTTCCGCTTGGTCTGAATTATGTTGGAAAAAAAGTCGCGAATTTATACGATTAAGTTTTTTCCAGTTTTAATTGAAATTTTCAAAATACAACCAAAGGACAAAATTCTGTTCCTCAATTTTCAACAAAGTTTCCGTACAGAAGGTTTTACTTCGAATATAGCGAAAAACGTCGAATGTTCGTTTGCTGTTAAGTCAAGTGACGTTCTCCCTCCGCAATGATATTTCACATGTAAAGAAATGGAATGAAAAATGGGCAGAGATAACTCAATTAACACGTACAATGTAAATATAAGGATTGTTTTCAGCTTTTGCGCCTAATCGTGCCTTACATATTTTCCCATTCCCTACTGCCAATACATACCGATGAAGCGCAAAAGCTGTTAAACAACATTTATGTATAATTAAAGATTTTCAAAAAAGTTAATAGATAAAGACTGTCGATCTCTACAGTGATCTCATAAATTTAATGGTTCAAAGTTTATCTCATCCATATTAAATGCGGCAATGTCAAACTTACTGTATGGAGCACATCGATTCATTTTGTGTATCGTTGATCAAATTTTGAAATGTAAATTACAAACTTCGAAAGTTTTTCTTTTTTCTCATCAATTTGCAATTCTTCAAATGTTTCGTTCATGCGTATGATTTTATATTGATTCTAAGGGCTGAGAAAGAATATGAAAGGAACAGACATAGACTCATACCAATGGACGGATGGGTCACCTCTTACATTTACAGCATGGTGAGTAATTATTTTTCATGATAGAAAATTGCATACTTCTAAAATGCTGATGAAGTTCAGACGTAAATACGACATTAAAACAGGCTAATATCAAAAAACAAAAAAGACGATACATAAAACATAATATGCACACAGTTTTATATTAATGAATGATGTGAGTATCTGCATTATGTTAATTGAAATTTATCAAATTATATATGAATAGTTACAAAACCAGTTATTCGATTTAAAGAATAAAAACACCAATGTGTGAAATATCAGATTCATTTCCTATTCAGTATCTTACTAACATGTATTACTATATTTAATCGAGATTGTTGCAATTTCGATGCAGGTATAAAAATCCTACTACTGGTATAGCCCAGCCTGACGGTCTGACCAATGAACGGTGCACCAGCATCAGTCTTTACAGTATACATATAATGGACGACTGGAACGATATTGCTTGTGCATATGATAGGATCAGGAGCTTCATCTGTGAAAAAGGGAGCACTTCTAAGAAAACTGGTAAATGTCTCCTTCAAAAATACGCCAGACAAAAAAGCTATTGATTTTTTTTTTTTTTTGCTACGTTTTGTTGTTTCTTTTTTTTTTGCTCTTCAAATGATTTTTCTATTTGTTTTTGACCTTTTAATTCCTAAATAAACATCTTCATTTCGCAATTTTCGCTATTTATGTATTGACTGTTTTTTTTTCAATTACAGGAATAAGGATAAGGAACTCAAATGTTTCTATAATTATCACAATTTTTAAAAACTAAAAAATATGGAAATAAGGTCATAAAAACTACTTAATCGAATGAATTAATATCAGTTAAAGTTTTATTTTCGGTATATCCAGAATTGGAAATAGCCAAAACTATATTACTTGAAATCTCAATTCATTCTGAAAATTCCATTCCTAGATTATCCAAATAATATAATTGACCAACTGAACTTCAAGTCTCCAAAGAATTCTTCAAGATTCAATTCAAGCGTTTATTTTGAATGCAAGAATAACCAGCTCATTACAAGTACATTTGTGTGTGACGGCGAAAATGACTGCATAGATAATTCGGACGAGGAACAATGTGGTAAGCACTTATTGATCACTATTGTCAAAGGGAAGTTAGTGTGAACAGCGGAATGGGATGATATGTATTGTATTGTTGCAAATGGTAGATTTATTAAAATTTCACGCTTGAGTAGATTTCAATTGACCTTCAATTCTAGACTAACGGTTCATCGGAACTTCAGGACGTATTTACACTTCTCCAAACTGCAACACCCTTATTTTGTTCAGATGGACAACTGGTCCAATGGATATATCTAGTGCTATTGTTAGATAGTTTAAGCAAAACATCAATAGTTGGAATTGAATTATACCACATGGAGTTATCAGCGACAGGAAGCAATCCATCCTGTACTATCTTTCACCCTTGACAATTATATTAGCATTCTTTTACACTGATGTTTGACGCTGAATCTTTTTAACTCATTCTATTAAACAAATTAATGACAACTTAATGTCGACAAGACTGCATGTCTATATTTAGACAAAAGACTAAGAAGTTAACGAATGACCACAATAAATAAAAATATCAAAGAGTGATGAAACAAGAGAAGACATGCAATAATGAAAAGGAAAATCCAGGAGTGAATGTCCCTCTCTTCCATTCTTACTTTTAATATGGTCTGCAATTATTTCCATAGCCTTGTTATTTGATGTTACATTTTCAGGTACGGAATGTACCACAAGTCAATTTGAGTGTGACAATGGACAGTGTATATCTATATCCCTGTACTGTGACTTTATACCACAATGTCATGATGGCTCTGATGAAACATTCTGTGGTAGGTACTTATTTTATGATCTATCAACCTGCATACGGATCAGGATTTGAAATATCACAAATATTTAGAATAACAGAATATTTACAACACATGAAAGATGCATGATGACAAGAAATATATACTATTTCAGAAAAATAATAAATGACAATATTATTCAGTCAATAAGTGTACAGTAGATTTGTTAGGCAGGACTCGTATATGTATACTAGTATATATTGTATATATAATTCCTAAAATGTAGTCGATTTCACCATTGATCTCTTCGATTGTAAAGATTGAATCTAGTGATTCATGAAAAAAAATTAAATTATGCATAGTTAAAAACTTTGATAAAAATTGAGAAACAAATATTCCCATTTTTCTGACGTTCATTACTCATGCGATTACATTTCATAGAAAGACCACAGTGTTTAGGTAATGAATGGCAATGCAATAATGGGCAATGTATTCCAATCAAGCAGAGATGTGATTTACAGAAAAACTGCTTCGACAACAGTGATGAGGAAAATTGTGGTAATGAACAGAATATTCATTTGTACTTTCAATTTAATCTTCAGCTCATATTGAAAGAAAAGAGAATAATATTGTTCAAATATCTGCCTAAGCGCGTATACCTTATACATGCAATTATATAATATTGATAGCTACAGATCGCTTATATATAAACAACGAAGAAGTACCTATTTAGTCAGTTTCACAGTCGAGAAGGCAAGGCAGAATCAGTAGAATTTCAATTCGAACACTTGGGAATCCTTGAACAAACAATATTCTGAAGAATATCTTCAAAAAGCGTTGCAAATGACATTGGTGTTTTTATTAAATGTCATATTATTAAACAGATCTATGAAGATAAATGGAATAAAGATAATTGGACCAGGAGTAGGGTTAGCACGATACTCCGATTCATCGATGCATCGCGATATTTTATTTCGTAGTCAAAGTATCGATACACCCCGACGATGCTTAAGTTAAAATTTACAAAAAAATATGTGTTCGAATGTTCCGGATTTTTTTGTCTGTCTTACTAAAAACGATAATAACGATCGAAGAAAACGAAAGAAAAATTTGGAGAAAGCCGCCAGTGTTGAATAAAAATAACATGTTAAATAAAAAAGCTACGTGTATTATGAATAAAGATACTATCAAATAGTTTTTTGAGAAGATTTTATAAATTTATTTAGTATCGCGACACGTATTTCATCGGATATCAGGTATCGTGATATGTATCGGATCGGCTGGGTGCAGTATCGTCCCAACCCTAACCAGAAGTCCCCAAGGGCACATGTAGCCAAGTTCGATCAACTTTGATTGGTCGTTTCTTCATTGAATTCGAAAATTTTTGTTATTAACGTTTCTTGAAATTTCTAAAAGGTTGGTCATGTAGCATCATATCCCACACATCCTGCTACGTCTTTCGGTCCATATTTGGACATAATACTTTCACACTCTTTGGCCATATTACATTGTTTAGATTAAGTATCACTGACGAGGGTTAAGTATCCGAAACGTGCATGTGTGGTCCATGCTGCAATATTATCTGTTCTTAAATGATGCTATTGAATTTGAAGACGCTAAACATAGAATGAAGCAACAATAAATGTCATAATAAAAATAGTACATTGTAATATAATAAAGGGATTTCAAAATCATTTATAGGATTTTGTGACAGTAAAAGTTTTGAATGTTACGACCAGAAATGTATTCCACAATCCCTAGTGTGTGACGGATATGTTGATTGTAGTGGACGGTTCTCTGAAGATGAAAATCAAGGATGTCAAAACTTCGTTCACCGCTCATGCGCAGAATGGTGGTCTTTAGGAAAACGACAAAACGGAGAGTACATGATCAACATGGGTTTACCTGGTAATGTTACAATTCATTTTTGTATGAGTAGAATCTAGGGTTTGAATACAATGAACCATATGAAATATGACTTCTGTATTCCAATTATGAACTTGAATCAGCCAAAATAATCAAATAAAAATTTCTCAAAAAGATCTCTTAAATGTTGTAGATGAAACACCGGCGACTGTGGAATGTAGATTTTTAAGTTCAAACGGATCAATTCAAGTCACAACAATTGTTCATCATCAACAAGAAGAAATTATGCAATCGAAACTATCAAAGATAGACAAACAAATAGATTACATGGCAAATGATGTCCTAATTGAAGCTCTGAAAGAAGATAGCTCTTGTAGGCAGAGTATCGCATTGATGTGCCACAGTACACATGTTAGTCATGACTTTGAATGGTACGCAGACGATGGGACGAGACTGAAATTAAGCGATAGAACATCGAATTGCTCCTGTCCATTTGCTAACAAGTGTGAAGTTGGAAAACAGACGTAAGTTCATACAAAAGGTAGTGAAATGGTCTTTGGTTTTGTATTTCTTTAATATTTAACGCCACCAACAGTGCATTCCACATTTGCAATGGATATAGTTGTGTTATTGTTTCAATCTTTATGTCCGGTTTTCTTTTTCTTGAGAAAGATCTGTTTGTTATTTTTTTCATGAATCATGAATTTGTCAGCCTTATGATTGTGATTTTTGGAGTCTAATATAGGGTTTTGCTTTTAACGTCCATTTACTGATTCTTTTGTACCTGGTCCCACCTCTAGCTTGGTAGGGGTCCGTCGATGCTCAATTCTGTGCTCTATTGTGAGTGCTGTTGAGATTGTCGTAAGGATCTTCTTTAACTCATTTTATGCTTCTATTTGAAGAATTTATTTCTTTGTATGATATGAAGCTGCAACTGCAACACAACAATGAGTACTTGGCGACTTCTCGGCAATAATGACGAGCTTGAGGATACAGGAATTATAACAAACGAATCACTTCTACCAATAAGACGTATCTTTACCCCTGATCCAAAATCCCTAGGGAGATGGTTTGAATTCAAATTAGGAACTTTAGAGTGTACAAAAGGTAAGGAATAATAAACTGATTAATGTCCGAATTCAAAATGTGAGGTTTCAACAAACATTTAAAAATTTAAAGAATTATGTTGTTTCTTCCGAAATATTTTTCCATGTACTTAAAACACGTAAACGATTAAACAATATACATTAATTTTCGAAAGAAAATTTTTAACACCTATTCATTTTACATTTTGATTTTTCAAATGAGTTTTACAATCTTTCTTAAATCGGTTTAATTTTCATTCTGAGATATTTCTATTGATGAAAGATTTTGGATCAACAAACACGCTGGAAGCTCTCGTCAAAATATTATTTGAATATCATATGTGCAAATAAGTTTAGTGTAACAATTAGTCACTTGCAACCATTGTAGTAATTTTCAATAACTGCTTTCACTTGATAGTTTTGTGTATCGTTGAACAATGATAAAATTCATTTTGCCCCTTCTTCCAAACTTCCTAGAACTCTCTTTGACATCCACTGGGTTTCTATGTAGAAGTGGAGTGACCGTTCCGATTACAATGCAATGTTTGCTTGATTACGACAAATATGGAGAAGTCATGGGATGCAGAGATCTCTCACACTTAGAAGAATGTGGTAAGTAATTTGTTTTAATATAAATTTACAGCTCTACATAATGTGAGGTTTCTTTTCTTATGTGTTTGGGCATCGGGTAGTTTCGCTCTTTTTCCCCTTCGCCCTGGGTCGTTTCGCCCTTTTCCACTTCACCCCAGGTCGTTTCGCTCCTCAAGGTGGGTCGTTTCGCCCTCTTTTAACGAAGAATTTATGAAGTCTGCATGGTGGGTCGTTTCGCCCATATTTTTTTAAATCATAATTAAAAGTATGGGTTTTACGGAACCTGTGATGAAAATTTGTTTATTGATCAAGACGATAATATGCGTAAGAAAATCAAATGAACGAATGAAAAAGTATGGAGGTGAACAAATAAGAATGAAAGAAGAAAATTAAAGAAAAACCAAAAAATTAATAGATAAAATAGAATAAATAATAAACTAGTTGATAAATAAGAAAATTTATAAGTGAAAAATAAATACATAAGAAATAATAAATAAGGTCGGTGGGCTTTGTACAGTATTCATCTTACGTATATAGAGGGGCAAAACGACTGACATTATTGGCGAATTTTCAACAATTTGACTTAGAAATATCTTATGCAGAATAGAAGGGCGAAACGACTCATCATGAAGAGAAAGTTTTCTTAAAAAGTGGGCGAAACAACCTACGATGAGAGGTAAAACTATCCACCTTGAGGGGCGAATCGACCCACTTTGAGGAGCAAAACGACCCTACCCCTGAGGGGCGAAACGACCCACCTTGAGGGGAGAAACGACCATTCTTGAGGGGCGAAACTACCCAATGCACATCGACCCGGGGCGAAGGGGAAAAAGGGCGAAACGACCCGGAACCAATTTTTGTCCTATATTCTCAAGTTTACAAACTCGTTAGTCTCCCAATCGTATAAACCATCATGAAGAAAACGAATCTTGTAAAGTGTCTGGAAACCTCAAGGAATTAAATCTTTCTTTTTAAGTTTCAAGGGACATATTTCTGTACATAATTAAGCGACATGACTTATACTTAAAGTTGATCTTTACTTCTTGATGTTAAATAATATCCAAGAAATCAATTAATTATCTGTAACGGTTTTCCTTCCAATGTCCGGAAACCACAGTCTTTTGAATTTTTACTTAGTGTCAAGGGGCATAACTCTGCACAAAATTGAGGGACATGGCTGATATTCGAACTTGACTTGTATTTTTTGGTGTAAAAGCTATATGCAAGAAATGAATCGATTATCTGTAAAAGATTTCATTTTAATGTCCGGAAAGCACAGGTGGGATGACGGATGGACGCACGCAAACATCACTATATACCCCCAACATTTTATAGCGGGGGTATAAAAATGATAAATAAAAAATGCCTTTAGTTGAATCTACATGTATTTAAATTGCAATTTATTCTGTGTTTTGAATTATTAATTTTTCATGAAATAGTTCTTCTTGCAGTGCTTTTCCAATTTTTTTAAAAAAAATTAATTCGAATAAGCTGCTATCTGGGACTGCTCTAACGGATGCGAACTCATAAAACACTACACGTTTCTGTGTGAAAAAAAGAAGATGAGTAATTTGGAAAATATAAGTTCCCGTGTATTTTGCCAATGCCTTGTTATTTTGAAATCCTTAATCTTTCTATTAATGTAGAAACATTCAAGTGTCCCATGGGTTTTGTGAAGTGCAGAAACAGCTATTGCATAGGTGTTGAACTGATGTGTGATGGAGTAAAACATTGTGCTGGAGGCGAAGATGAAATGAATTGTGGTATGTAATTCCATTGATTTATTCGTTTAAAGAGTGGTCTAGGGAGACTAAGCTTTTTTATTATTCCCGAAAATGACCTATTTCTTAAGCTTGAAGCGTAAGCTGATTTAACTACTGCTATAAAGGAAATTGTAAATAACAGCTTTAATATGCTGTTTTAGACGTAACCTGTGCTTCTGAATTTGGCCTATTTCATGTAAACAAATTGAGATGTTACTATCAAGAAAACTTTACCATGTCTTTACGAAATGCCTTTATTTATTTGTTTATAGAAAATTCCACCTGTCCTGGATTATTGAGATGTAAGGATAGTTCAGTATGTTTGGATGTCCAAAATGTATGTGATGGAATCAAAGACTGCCCCAATAACGAAGATGAATTTTTCTGCACGATAAAGTGTCCGGTAAACTGTACTTGCGACGGACTAAGTCTCGATTGTCCAGCATTCGTATCCCAAGATATCAATATCGTACCTAAGAGTGCTCGAAAATTAAACCTTCGATATTCAGACTTTAGTTTAAATCTTCCTTTACTCGATGATTTTCGAACACTTGCCGAACTTAATATGACATATTGTGGAGTAAGTAACTTGCCTCCATATTTCTTTTCGAATTTGAGTAATCTTTATTCATTAGATATGAGTCATAATAATATATCAACCTTAGTATCTTATACATTTTACGGGCTTGGAAACCTTAAATCCCTCATTCTTTATGGAAATTCTGATCTTGCTAATATTGAACCGCATGCTTTTATTGGTATGTCAAAACTGTCACAATTGAGCATCAAAAATACACGTCTTTCGGTTCTGAAAAGGGAAACATTTATAGGACTGGATTCACTCTTAACGATAGATTTAAGTGAAAATATGATTAAAGCCATCGAGGATGATACATTCTTCTCCTTGTCAACAGTAAAGAGCTTAGATGTTACAAACAACAGAATAGAAGATTTCTCCAACGGAATATTCAATGGTCTGTCTACTCTGGAAACTCTTCATACGGATGCTTTCGTTTTCTGTTGCTTGAAACCAAAAACAGTTTCATCAGATATGTGCTTTCCAAAGGAGGATGAGTTTTCATCATGCGATGATCTCATGCGTAACGATGTACTGCGCTGGTTTCTATGGATAATCGGTGTTTCTGCGCTACTAGGAAACTTCGGGGTGATTATATATAGATTAACATTTGACAGGGCAACCCTCAAGAAAGGACATGGAATTTTGATAGCTAATCTTGGAGTTTCTGATTTCTTTATGGGTGTATATCTTCTTATAATCGCATCATCTGATTTATACTTTAGAGGTCGCTATATTTGGAATGATTTAAGTTGGCGGAGAGGAGGCTTATGTAAGTTCGCTGGTGTGATGTCCACCATTGCAAGTGAGTGTTCGGTTATCTTCCTCTGTTTCATTACCATTGACCGTATAATTGCTGTGCGATTTCCGTTTGGTCAATATCGGATTACACAAAAGAAGGCATTAGTTGCTTGTGGAATAGCCTGGGGTGTTATATTTTTGCTTGCAGTTGTACCGTTGATACCAAGTTCTTATTTCATGGGCCAGTTTTATTCAAGATCCGCAGTGTGTTTAGCTCTGCCATTAACTCGTGATAAGCCAGCAGGATGGGAATACGGTACAGCAATATTTATCATTTTCAATTTCCTAGTTTTCATAAAAATTGCGTTTGGACAGATAACTATTTATAGGGAAATATCTGCAGCCATGGACGCTAAGATACGGTCACAAAGAAAAAACCAAGACGTAGCCATAGCTAGGGGTTTGTTTATGGTCGTACTTACTGACTTCATTTGCTGGTTTCCAGTAGGAGTCATGGGTAAGAAAGATTTAATCTTGACAATTTAAATCATTTCTTGTTCAAATACTCCATTTCAAATTTCACTCAATAAAAAAAAATAATTGAAACCTTCTCTTTTCTAATAATTTTTAAAAAATGCAACAGCACACAAAAGATATCAATAGATATGAAATGTATTGAAATCATGGAAACTCTGAACCGACATGCTCTTTGCTCTTTGCTTTTTTTTTTTTGCTTTTTTATATGCTTTTTGTTTTTTGTTATTTGCCTTTGTGTCAACTCCTCACTTTTATGGTCCAGATAATGAAGCCTTCTGCACTGCAGAGACCCGCTCCTTTTTTAAAGTCAAATTCAAAAATAAAAAAGGATAACCAAATAGTGAAAGAAGTGATTAACGATCCCCGCTTATATTTTTTATTCATTGTACATAAGAAGGTACCCGATGACATTGTAGTCATTTAACGTACACGGAAAGTTGTAGGTAGCACAAAACATGAAGGGCAAAACGCAAACAGCAAAACGCAAAACAGAAAAGGCAAAGAGCAAAAACACATTCTTCTGCTATATTGTGTCATTTTCATGCCTAACTATGTCGGTCAATGAATGTGATTTGTTAATTATCAATGACTTACAGACTGGCTATCCCCGGAACCATTATTCGATAAAACCATTTGAGAAAAAATCAAACTGCAAAAAGCTAAACGCAAAGAGCAAAACGCAAAGAGCAGAGAGCAAAGATCAAAATGCATGTCGATTCAGGGTTTCTGTATAAAATGAAAAATGAATACAAATATAAGATTTCCAATTTTAACTGGTCAAATAAAGGTATAATGGCACTATCTGGAAAAGCCATCCCTGGTGAAGTTTACGCTTGGACTGCAGTTTTCATCTTGCCAATAAACTCAGCATTAAATCCGTTTCTGTACACATTCTCTACAATCATTAAACAGAGGGTAAGATTTATTTATTAGTTTTAAAGGAATTTTGCTTGATTGATGTCAAATATTATGCTAGATTGTATACGTATGAGGAAATAATCTTCTTTTCATGAAAATCAATGTCACATATTTTCTATGTATTTTAGAAACGTGGAGGAAGCATGAGAGCCTCTGTAAAATCAGTAAAATCAGTTTCCAGTGGTAAGAGAAAATGCCTCAATTATGTTTAGTCTATATAGAAAGTTTTACAAAAATTTCATAAACTATACAAAAATAAATGATGTTGAAAGATCTTGAATCGGTTAAACTAACAAATATTCTAATTTAAAAGTCCAATATCATTATTTTTTTCAGTAAAAGCATCTGCGGTAGATACTGCTTGGACAGATGTTTTAGGGAGCGACATGTTTGTGTTTGGAAATGGAAGAGACGGGCTTTATTTCCTATCGGATCATTTGGCCAACAATATATTATCAATAACGGAAATGACATCAGTGGTGAAGCAATTGACAACCGCAATATTATTTCTGCACAATCGGGGAATGATACATGGAAAGCTAAAGGAAGACAATATAGTCTTAACATTGAAAGGGGAGGTAAGGGTACCTACTGGTACAAATTTGGATTGAAAAAATTCATTTGAGTACATCAACATCATTTGATATTTATTTAAGTTTAAGTAAAGCCACAGGTATTTGTATCGGAAGATATTGATCTCATACCGTCGTATTGTCTGATTTTATTTGTGATAATTTTTACATATTTAAAACACCCCTAATTTCCTAATGTAAAGATCTCTTTGTAATATTTGATGTTTGAAAATAAGTGACCTACTTCAGTGCCAATGTAGGACACCACATGACCGTCATACTGTGATGTCATTGGCTAAAGCTGGATTATATTAGAAAGAGGAGAAGACGGACACGATTTCCAGAATAACGACTTTACAATGACAATTATCAACACACACACTCATACGTCAGAATTATCTTTTTATTTATTCATTTTATCATTTCTGTAGGAAATATCTACGGTATCTGTGAAAGTAGCACCAAAACTAGCAGAGGAAGACAATGATGTGAAGGAGGATATATTTTCTCTTGGACAAATAACAAAAAAGATGTTACGACAACATCAACAGAAACTGGCGACCTGTAACAGTGCTTCTTGATTAACAGAAGATATAGATTATATAGCAACCTTATTTTGCGTTCATATTATATGTCTTTAATGAAAACTAATTTATCTTATTGATGAGTGAAATCTTCATATCGCAAATCGAATTGTCATTTCGATGTAGTTTAATGGAAATTATTTAATTAAACTGTTGGGGGTAAGAATAATAATAAGAACTAGATGGCTACTGTCGCAAGCAATAGACGGAATCCTCCTTTATTAGACCTTCCTCGGAGCTGAAATGCTAAAATCCGAATGGAGAAGGAATAAAAAATTATAGTTGCTTTAGTACCTTATTCACTTCAGCAAATGAGTCAAAGAGCTTATGTCTAACTTGGGACTCTTATTTATTTATCAACAAAAGATACATATAAATATTGTCTTAATTTGACTATATAATATTACTATATATCTATCTTATAGGTTTGTAAGATATGTTTTTATTGTTGTATGTCCGTAATTTATTGTATTTGTTGTATTTGGAATATGAACTTAACTCTTTTATATATCAGTGAGTTTGTCGACAATCTTTCAGTACTTATTAATTTGTGATATGGAATTTTGATATAATTATTGTGACAGGTGAAACACATGTCTGGTGCATAATAAATTGGTTTGAAATTTTCTTCAAGAAGGAATAAAGTCGGAATCCTTCCGTATTATCTGTACTAAACGACTTTGAAATATGCATTTTTCATCGTATGTACTGATTTCTTGATGACGTCGTGTTATTAAAAGTATAATTCCGGTTCTCGTAAAGTTATTGGAAAACTTATCTCAATTTTACTTCCAAAATCTTCATAAATATATTACACTTAAAAATACAACTGATGAGAAAAATTGTATTTTCAATTAAGACAGAAGAATGCAGTAAATGATGACATTGTCGCTCAAAAGCTGTCAATATCTAGTTTATTGACGATTGTTTATCGTCAATTATTAAGAATACTTTGGAAGAATCTTTATCAAAAACAAACAAATAATTCAAGATTATCCAGACATTGTGTGATGATGAAAAAGGGAATTTAGGATTAAAACATAATAAGTTTCCGATTTTCTCCTAAATTTATCACATTTCAACAAAGTAGAATAAGCTTTCCTGTTATATTCAATTGTCTATGAATACACTGTAATAAAGATTGAGTTTCCAATGTTTTGTGTGCAAAGTTTCAATGCGATTCGGTTTGGTACATGTATTAATGCTTTATTGCACTTTGAAAAAGATTAATTTGAGCTCCATTTTTGCCCGACAACAAGGGAACGACGTCGTTGTTTGCGCATGGATAAGTCCTTTATTTAGAAAAGTTATATAATATTTTTTCAAATGATGTCGAAAATCTTTCAAATTTAACCGATGGAGTCCAATAAATCAGTATTTCAAATGTGTCAAGGTAGTTCAGACTGTACTTTTCCAATAAAATGAGAGAACAAATTATGCCGCCGCCATTTTGATATTCAATTTCTCCTCAAACCAAAGAGACCAGTAGAAATCTGTCACGTTAGTATCAATCGATGTAATTGTCAGATTAACTTCCGCACAACCCTTCCACTTCTCCGGTTACCTAGCGGGTTTCAAGAACACAATTGCCTTCTAACTATAAGATGACGACTCAAACAAGATGAAAAAAAAACCCAAGGGGCCCAGGTAAAAAACAAATGAAATTGTAAAGGGATATTACAGCCACAGAGGAAAACGAAAAATTGTCCGTGCTCTGCAAGAGCGAGCTTGGGGAATGCAATCAATTAGAGTCCACATGGTACATTTGTACTTTGCAATGTACAATTTTACTTTTTCTTTTCTGAAGAGGATATGATCGTCTGCCATGGAGTCCCATCGTCACATTCAATCGGTGTGCAACCCGTGCTGGTACAAGGTTAAGTTAAAAGAAACAAGGGGATCTCAAACAGCACTTGTTTGCAGCACAGGGTATTTTGGTATAGTTTCCAGAAATAATTTGGTATTCGCATAAACCATTGAATCTTAAGAATACATATATACTACTCAAAAAAAGTTTTGCACCACAACTTTATTTGCCTAATACTTATATTATAGATGTATGATTTTCATGCTCAGTTTCCGTTAAGTATTTCCTACCATAAAGGCAATGGATTACTAAATCTGACTGTAAATTCCGATTGGTTTCAGTATCCCCACCAGGAAAGACATTTGAAAATTGTGCATTATTATTTTTTTTTTTTGTGGAAATTTAAATATTTCATAAAAGTTCTCGGTTATGCAGCATTATAGAAATTGGTTGACAATCACTGATCTGTGTTGAATAATTACGCTATCCTCCTTGCAACATTGTAATAATATTGTATGTCTTGTATGTATGTTGTTATTTCCACATTGTGTGAATTCAATACTATAGTATTTCCGTGCTTTCCCTTCGACATTATTCCGTTTTCTAATATTTGATAAATGTTAGAAGAAATGTAAATTTAATAAAGGTATCCGTTGTACAAATGAATGTAAAGTGTTTTAAATAGTCAGAATCATGGCAAATTTATACCTAAATATACCTAATATAACATAAAAAATCTTTTTATCATTAAAGGTAAACACACCGACCGTTGCCCAAACCACGGAAACTATCGAGACACTGCCGAAGATTACCGAGATAACTTTAACACTATTTAAATGGACGAGACGTCAGCGAGATCTCCATTTGTACATTGGATACGTTAAGCTTTAAAGTTATGTTTACATTCCAGAATACATATAATCAGTCGCATAATAGCATGTGGGAAGTTTCAAGGCAATACAAGTAGGCAGCTACTAATTTCCAAAGCTTACATTGATTTTAAAACATAATTGCGGAATTTTATATCCGCCTAAATATTTAGATTTCACATAATGTTTCCTTTTAAGATAACGTACATTGATCTCTTGTGCATTTATTTCCCGTACAAAAACGTATTACAGCTTTTATCGTTAAACTTAAAAGTAAAATCTTCCTCCTTTACATATTTTCATATTTTTGAGCATAGGAAAGTTAAAACTGCAAAGAGTTAGTGAAGGTAGGACGCAATTTTTGTCATGAGAATAGATTTTAATCATATTGTTAGCATTTGTATGTTCAAAAGTGTACACTACATAATTTTGAGACATGTCGTCACGAGGAATTCAAGAAGGCTTATATTTATCTTTCTTTACACTTATAAACAAATCCATTTGTATTTTAGTAGCTCTCTTTCGATGTATTATTTTAATTTTTACCGAAAATATCTTAATGTTTTGTCTGCGTATGGAAAGAACACTTCTGAATCAGTTCCAATCGCATACATGTTAAACGTCTTCAAATTCTATAACATCATTTAAGAACAGATAAATTTACAGCATGGACCAGACATGCACGTTTCGAATACTTCACCCTCTGTTGAATAAAATATGTATACCAAAATCATAGAGATAATTCTTTGAATTCTTGCACTCTCACAAATCCTTTGAGATGTGTTTTTATATGTAGGATTGAAGAACGAGAGAAAGAAATGTTAAAATGCACCGGAAGCAGAACGTGTTCCTTAATGGAAAATGTCCTTCTGATGCAACCAAGAACACATTGTCAATTATTTCAACGATTTGCCTGTTTGTTTCCTTGACCATCTTGCTAGTCATATTTGGTTGGATGGATAGCAGCAACGCATGGTCCATACGTGGGGCGGTCTACATTCTTGCTAGCATACTAGGACTGTTTTCAGTAGTCTCGACATCTTGTTCATTATTCACGGTATCTAAAGAAAAACCGAAAGACCCATCAATGGAGCTCAAACTGTGTTTCCTTTGGTTTTTTGGAGTATTTGTTGTATTGTCTGAATCTATGTACATTTTTATCGATTTTGAATGTTTGTTGACATACTCCCTTCTATTTGTACCTATTTTATTGTTTAGATTGTGTTTTATAATGTTTATACTTGGCCAAGTTGTCTTGATTTCATATTGTAAGACTTCAATTATTATACCAATAGGAAAGAGTAAATGCTTAATTATTATAATATTGGCAAACATGACTTTCTGCATTGCAACATTGATGGATGATCAGAGTGGCCGATTTGCATCCTCTTATGTTACTAAATTATCCAATAGTTCCAGATTCTTGAATGAGGTATCCTGCTTTTTGAATGCAAAGACACAAAATCTTGTTGCTAGTCTTTTGCCCGTTCTAATAACCGCAAAACTAGAATTTGGTCTATTTTCAGGATGTTTCATAATGAACATACGGCGGATGATTACATGTAACCGTAAAAACGAAGATGGTCAATCTTCCATAAGAACAAGATTTGAAATGCTTGAAAAAAAGTGCGAAAGAAATGAAAGCAGCATGTATATAATCATATACTTATTGGGTATCGTCCTCAGTTTTCCCTCATTCCTAATCAGGTTTATGCTTTACAATGATCAATGTTTACCTTTTAAATTTGATTCAAGTGTTCAAACTGTATTTACTGTTGCGCAGACGGTAAATGTATGTCTTCAACTTTGTACAACCATAGCCGGATATTTCAGGTCGAGAAATCTCAGTGAGAGTCCTCGAGCTTTATGGAAAAATGATTCCTTTTATCATATGTTGTTAATCAGTAGTGTGGGCTCAGTAGGTAATATTTCAATAGGATTGATGCTATCATTTTCGGTAATTAATGATGGTGCCCAGCGGCTAAGCTTGCCGTTTCATTGTTGGATCTTGAAGTTGATATTTATCATATTTCAAACTTATTTAATCCACAAATTACGAAAATTGTCTCCGTATCAAGGATGTGGCTATAGTATATCCTATATCTGTTTACTTCTTTCAATACTCAATTTTAATGATTGGCTGGTATTTTCAGTCACGAACATGCGTAAACTTTTTTCTTTACAACACACCTTTCTAGGGCAAATGGCAGGTAATTTTATTCAGGAGGTGTTGTTTTCTTTTCTGGTATTGTTTAAGTTAATTTCATGTATTGAACTGTACAAAATGTACAAGATTTTTCAACGGTAACAAATTATTGTGCATATTTTTTTGTCCAATTACAATAAAAACGGAACCAATTTTTTTCTGTAATTTTCAGACATTTTCCGTCTTTCGGTTATTTAATGATCTAATGGGCATAGTCATTGAAATAGTACTTATGCCTTCAATATAAAATGAACTTAAGGTTTTATTCTATAGTACATGTACTTCTTTCACTTCCTTGGCGGTTTTTCTCATTTCGGTAAGCTTTTTATCGACAATGGACATAGTCATTGAAATAGCACTAATGCCTTTCTTTTGGAATGTCCCAAAATATTCGGTCAAATTCTACCGAACTCCCTTCACTTCCTTGATGGTTTTATTACATACCAAGATGGTTATCATTTACTCAATTTTAGATTTGGAAATCATTTTGAGATACGCTTTTATACAATTCAAAAGAAGAAATGCATAGGACAATATTATAATTTATCATCGTTAAGCAATATGCAAAAGTTATTGCTTATGTGACTTATTTGTTTGCAATAATGATGGTATAGAGATAGGACAAACACTTCAGAGCTAAAGTAAGATTTTTTTCATTATCCAAAAAAAAATCATTTAGGTAAAAACATGAAATTATGAATTTTCGATTTTTTGTGTTGAATGCATTTTCCATATTTATGAGGAATTTGAATTTTAACGAGTCAAAGTTCATTGATGCCCATGAAATATTTTGGATTTTAAACTTCTTCTGGTCACTTCAGCTGTAATGCTTTGCATGCATATATATATCCAATGCCATGTGCTTGAACAATGCGACGTGATCGAATGACTCACATTACTCTGTTAATTTCAAGGATCAAAAAGTCGAATTTGGAGGCTCCTTATGAAATATTTCTCTCGATAAAACTGATTCGCAAATTCATTGAATGCGGCGAACTTTGGATGACGTCATAGAATAAAACCTCATCTTGCGTAATGATATCGCAATTTTGAGATTGTTGCTGATTAGTATGCTGCATCCGTTTGTCCATCGAAAAAAAATCGTCTCCGGAAAATACACAATTTTGGCATCGAAAAGAACATCGAGGGCATAATGTTTTTAAGCCATTTTAACTAACTTTAAAGTTCCCGTTGAAAGCTTAGGGTCTGAAAATACCATTGAATACATTTGCTTTCATTTTGTCTAATAACATGATAAATGTGATTATTTTATATGTGTACTATTGATGAAATGAACAAATGGTATGCGTTACTTTTTTTGATGAGTATATTTGTGATTCTATTTTTGTCTTATTCTACATTGATGTTTTGCTATTCTAACAGTAAAACAAATTCAAGTTTCAAGATTTTCCTTTTCGTGTTGTTGATGTCTTCAATTGAGAGAAAGGTGTTAATTATGGAATGAGATTATGTTGATGTCCTCTTCAATTGAGAGAAAGATGTCAACTATTGGAGAAACCCTCCCTTCTTATGATCATTGAATAACATATATCATAGAACTAAATTCAATTGTGTATTGACGATACAAAATCATTACTGATTGCTACAAGACACGTAAGTGTGGACTCTGTTCATTGTCAGATTATGTACCTGGAATTACGGCTATTTTAAAAATAACACATGACTAAATACATATTGTGAACCTGTTCTAAACAAGAACGATGTAAATTTCTTTCGGTCTAATAAAAATTCAGGGGATGTGATGGTCAAATGAAATCTAGACCAAGCCAATACGATTTCTTCATACGACTTCTCTAATATGTGCACCATGCTTCCTCACGACAAATGTTAAAAGTCTTTAAATTCAATAGCATCATTTAATACCTGATAAATTTACAGCATGGACCGGACATGCACGTTAAATTAATGATCGATTATCTAAACTCATTAAAGATACAGTGTCCCTGAAAATATTTTTTATTGAAAACGTAAAATTCATTTTGACGGGTCTGGATTGAGGAAAAAAGGAGCCATAAAAAGTTTTATTTGAAATTATGCAGTAACGATCATAATATTGTCGAATTTGTAAAATTAAATATCCATATACCTCTATTGTAAAAATGCAAATTGATACATTCTAGGGGGCACCAGTGGAATGAATTAGAGCTGCGCACCCAAATTAAAAATGACGTTTTCCAACGGCTGCGTATGCGTTAGATTTGCCTTTAAATGTGAATTTATACAAATGAGAACGTAAACTTCATATGAAAAGAAAGAAAGATTTTACAATATAAAATTTAGTAAAATTGATTAATTTTCAGGGACACCGTACCTTTAAATGATGTTTTGATCGAGAGCGGAAAACTTACATTTATATATCTGAACCAAAGGTTATCTTTCCCTCAACAGACTACATATCATACAAATCATGGACATGCAATGACCTGTGTAATGCTCTATCCTTCCTCTTGGACAACATTTATATTAGATTTCGAGAGGATCTATACAAGCAGGTTGTAGGGACCCCTTTGGGTACTCATTGTGCGCCTCATGTTTTAGATTTATTTTTATACACTAACGAAAAAGAATTTATTCAAAAATTTCAAAGGCGAAGACAATTTGATCATTTGACATGTTTTAATAATGCTTCTAGGTACCTGGATGATATTCTGACTATTGACAATTCTGTTTTTTGAATGATATAAGAATGAAATTTATCATCCAGAATTTTAAAACACTTAACAAGGCAAATGTTACAAACACAGAAACACCATTTTTGACCTGAAGGTATCCAATGTACAATAGGGCATTTTAAGATGCCTGGTAAGGTACTATGAACTATATATTTTCTGAAAGGTTATAACGCCCACTGCTCAAAAATAATTATGGGGCCAGAAAAACAAAGGGGAATAACTGATGAAGCATTTAAATTGTCTATTTTCTCTACATAACATATGCAAAATAACAAAGTTGTACAAGAGTTTTTCCCGTTTGATTTTTAAGACCTGGGAGTCTTGTAACTGTACTCAGTGCATCAATACCTTTCAGAAAATATATAGTTTATGGTACCTTACCAGGCATAAAATTTACCATACTTTACAATGGAGATGATTAAAACGCTATGTAAAATTACTCTATTGTACAACAGATACCTTAATATCAAAATTGTAAAAGGAAAGATTCATACAAGTGTATATGACGAAGGGGATGACTTTAAATCGACATAGAAAGCTTTCCCTGTTTTGACGGTGATGTTCCCAAGACTACCTATATACGACATTTATATATTACAGCTCATCCGGTGCGTTAGAGCATGTACTATTATTTCAGATTTTCACAGTAGAAATTTGCATATTACCAAGACACTTTTAGGTCATGAATTCCGCTTCCGTAAACTTGTTAAGACTTTCTGGAAATTTGACAAAAATTACAATCAGGTTTTTAACAATGAGGAGGTTGTTTTACACTAAAATTGCGTGTTCTTCGATACCTTTTAGTAACCGGAAAAGTGGGAGGGTTGTGCGCCGGATAGCCACACCATTGCTACTTGCGTAGCAAATGGCCGTCCTAAGTCGGCACCGGTTGCCCATTGGTCTCGTTGGTTTTGTGTTTGATGTTTCTGTGTCGTATGTCTCTTTTTCGCCAATTGCATTGCTAGTCTTTTCGTGTTTTAGCATCGGGTGTCTTGCTGTTTTGTTGTTGGTACTGCAGCAGTGTCTGGTTGGATATCCCCTCCCTTCTGAAAATAGCTACGTGGTTTGAAATATCGTGATGATATTTGCTTCGGATTAAGGTTGATATGAATAGTTATCCTTATTTATTTCCATGTTAGCTTTGATCGATACAAGGATATAGATGAGTTAAGGAAGATCCTGACGAAAACCTCAACAGCACTCACAATAGAGCACAAAACTGAGCATCGACTGACCCCTAGTAAGCTAGAGGTGGGACCAGATGTCCGGAAGGAGTAAGCATCCCCTCTTGGCTAGCCGCACCAGCCGTCGATGTTCACGCACGAAAATGGAAATATATAAAATACATGCACTGTCTAGAGATCTTGTATAATGGTTAGTGCTATTGGATAATCTACTAGCATCCTAGCACCACCCCTATAATGCTCTTTTGACCATAGATTTATTTTACTATGCTACTGGATCAACCATACCGAATTTTTTTTTACATATAGTAGATACACACCATCAAATAATGTCGAAGGGTTCCAACTCTGTACCTTCTTGAAGAAAATTACAAACCAATTTCAATGTACCAGACACGTCTTTCGAATATTAAATTCTCATCAGTGATGCTTCCAGCGGAGTCACCTAAAATTATTTCAGTAGCGCCCTCTTAAATTCTTTGAATTCAGATTTTCACATTTACATCAAAGATAGTGCGCGGCTCCAAATTTCCTGTAGGGTCGATTCAGTAGCATATCCAAATAAAATTTATGTTGCAAAGATGTTAAACTCCTTTTATTTCGATGATATTTATCGGTGAACTGGCTAGTTTACGAAATAGCAAAATAAATATTTATGATGTAACATTGATATAAGGCCAAACCAAAGCTTCTTTCAAACACGTGTCTGATGCATTAGAAGGAGTTTGGAATGTTCTTCCAAGAAGGTAAATGTTCAAAACCTTCATTTTTTCCATGCAAGGTTCAGTCCGAGGTCTTATTCCCTTCTTAGTCAGACAAATCTACGGCTTAGATAAATTTTAGAAATATGGAATAAATAGGACTTTGTAATATTTGCCTGAAAGTAAATTTTGTTCTTTCTGAAAATTGGTCAGACTTCTCGGGTGATTGATCTTGAGCTCGCTTCAGTCAGCAGAAAACGGACTGTTATACGCATGCCATAGATTTTCTTATATCTATTTACAGGCCACTGCATTAACTTTCTTGTTTGTTATGCCACCTCACTGTGAGAAATTTTATATGTTTATACAGCAGAGACCTCTGTGTATCCGGATAGGCTGCGCACGAGGCAAGTACGTCGTGCGTGCAGACAACATGCGTGCAACCTGCTTACAACGTACGATCTCCGTACGTCTTCTGCGTTTTCGTGTGGATGTTGTACTTACAAGTACTTCTAACGCATGGGTTTCTCACTCCCTTACGCGACAAGTGGGGGTTGCACGTACTTACAACGTACTCACAACGTGCGTGTCTTACGAATCCTTAGACCGAACGCAGCAAAAGTTCTGCATGCACTAAAACTGCTACGTCCTGATCAAAAATCCGTCCGGAAGCAGTTATTGACTTTTGATTTAAGTCTACTCGTGACCATACAGACCTGAAGATATATTTGTTAACCTCGGCCTTCGGCCGCGGTCAACCAATACCAGGTCTGTGTAATCACGAGTAGACTGAAATCAAAAGTCAATAATTGTATAATGTAAACTTCCCTTGTTGTAAAGTAATTTTGGAGGATGGCTTACAGAGAAGAAATTAAACAAAGTCTCATTGCAACACACAAAAAAAGAAAACTAATTCATTTTTAGCTCACCAGAGCGAAGCTCAAGTGAGCTATTGTCATAGCGCGCCGTCCGTCGTCCGCTTTAACTTTTTCAACATCTCCTAAGCAGCTGCTGCACAGAATTTCAAGAAACCTAACAGGATGCAAGTACTCAATGGCCTCTACCAAGTTTGTGTTTTTCGTGCAGAACAGCCAACAAATATGTCCGCCGAGGGCTATGATTGGTTGACGCATTTTCGACATATCCTCTGCAACCGCTGCACGGAATTTCACGAAACCTTAAGCAAGTACTCAAGGTCCTCTACCAAGTTTGTGTTTTTCGTGCAGATCGGTCAACAAATATGGCTGCCGAGGGCTCTGGTTGGCTGACGCATTTTCCATTTCTCCTCTGCAACCGCTGCACAGAATTTCACGAAACCTTACAGAAAGCAAGTACTCAAGGTCCTCTACCAATTTTGTGTTTTTCGTGCAGATCGGTCAACAAATATGGCTGCCAAGGGTTCCGTTTGTCTGAAGGATTTTCGACTTCTCCTCTGCAACCACTGCACAGAATTTCACGAAACCGTACAGGAAGCAAGTACTCAAGGTCCTCTACCAAGTTTGTGTTTTTCGTGCAGATCGGTCAACAAATATGGCTGCCGAGGGCTCTGTTTGTCTGACGCATTTTCGACTTCTCCTCTGCAACCGCTGCATAGAATTTCATGAAACCTTACAGGAAGCAAGTACTCATTGTCCGCTACAAAACTTGTGTTTTTCGTGCCAATTGACTGACAAATATGTCCACCGAGGGCTCTGATTGGCCGAAACCTTTCCGACACACCCAAAACTGATGCTACTTATTTCATGAATCATTAAAGGAAGTAAGTACTCAATGGCCCCCACCATATTATCCACTGTCGTTCTTTTGTTTGCAACTCAGGTGAGCTATATTCCCTTTGGGCCTCTTGTTTAATTATAGATATATGATGTTTTCCGTAATAAGGATATTTTTATTGAATTTCATAGCAAGGAATCTACGTAAATATTTCATCCATTCGCCAGATAAGTTCCTTTTTTGCCTTGTTGGTATATTACCGTACATGTGTATACCTTTGCTTGTAAGTTTATAATGTGCGGTATTATTGCGAGAAGGAAATGGAACTCTTCGTCCAAATAATACGATTGATGATGCAATTTTCTTAAATAAATGCTAGATTCAACATATTATCCATAATTTTTATGCATTTTTTTATTGTCACCATCTTCAATGATGATTTCATTCATGCAAAATGTACCCTCAAGATACGGAAGCATAGAAGGGACATGCTGAGAGAAAAATTATATCGTGCACTTAGTACACGTAACTCGTGCGCATGACTTAGTGACTCGTGCGCATGACTTAGAAACTCGTCAGCACGACTTTGTTACTTGCGCGCACGACTTAGTATCTCGTGCGCACGGCTTAGTTAATTGTGCTCATGACTCTTTATCTCGTGCTCACGACTTTGTAACTCGTGCTCACGACTTTTGTAACTCTTGCGCAACACTAAATACAATGTAACTCGTTCTTACGAATTTGTAATTCGTGCGCACGACTTAGTAACTCGTGCTCATGACTTTTGTTACTCTAATACATAAACATCATTAGAAGTTTATTGTACTTTTGATAGACGAGAGTGCTTCAATATACATGCATGATCAATTAATTGTCGCCATTTTATTTGATACTAGTTTTCTATTGGTTGATTATCTCGTTCTCACGAGTTCCAAAGTTCTGGACATGAGATAATTGACCAAAAGAATGAAGAAAAAAAGTTGTGAGCACGAGTTAGTATGTCTTGCGCACGAGTTCCAAGTCGTGAGCACGAGTTCCAAAGTCGTGAGAACGAGTTACTAAGTCGTGTACACGAGTTACAAAGTCATGAGCACGAGTTACTAAGTCGTGCGCACGAGATACTAAGACGTGCGCAGGAGTAACGAAGTCGTACGCACGAATCACTGAGTCATGCGCACGAGATAATTTTTCTCACCATGTCCCTTATATGCGTATTGATACGGTGTTCGTTAGCGACATTTTACTTTAACTGTGCACTGTATGAGGCCTTTAGGGAATAATACATTTGGGGGGAACAGTCGAATTACCCCTTGTTTGAAAATAAGGATTGTTGGTTGTATCATTTTACACATTTGAAGTAACATTTGTGTTCAGTATGTCGTTGCCTTGACATAATTCTGAACTTTACTCTTTTCAGCTGCGTCATAAACGTTGCAGCTACTATGTGTCATAAAACCAGAGATTTGTTCAATTATTGTGGAAAAATGGCAATATCTATGAAATTCACTTGGAGAAAAGAAATAGATATAACTTCAATTAGTCGTATATTTTAATTTTTTAAGCTAATGTTAGATGTTGATTTCTTTAGTCATTAATTGAATCTTACACATAAAACAAAAACCCAGAATTTAGAAATCGAATTCAACAGACATTCAAAACCATAGCCCCCCCCCCCCCCCCGTCCCCTAAAAAGAACTACAGAAAATAATCTAAACATTAATTTTCAAAGATGCAGAAGTGAAGTGAAACCCAATGAAATTACATTATAAGAGAGATTCAGCATCCCCAACTATTACGCTGTACATAAAAGGTAACTGTAAACAACGAGATATTAGTCTTTTTGCTATAGTACCGTTAAATTCACTCTAAATGAACTGATCTATTTCGCTTGTATACCTCGGAAAAGAAATATATTTAATATCTAGAAAAGTTTCCTCATTTGCGGAAAGTTTCCTTATTTGCGCGTGAGAAAGTTATAATTTATTTACTGCAAAGACTAAATGAAGGTAAGACATGTATATTTTCACGCGAATCAACATTTATCACACTGTTGGTATTTAACATTTGTATATCAGAATTGGTAAAGATAATTGCGAGAAAGTATTCAAGAAGAATTAAGGTAGCCTTCAACTTATCGATTACAAATATTTTATGTTTGTTTTACGCTATGATTTCACTTAGTCTTTTTTTTTTTAGATATTTTACTTTTCCATGCATCATTTTAAGCCTCAAATATTTGTCAGTATTTCTTACGACTGCATTTGCATATAATCCTGGCAAAATCTAAAGCCAAAAGCACTAAATCAAATCTTCTTGACACTTTTAGGGCACCATCCGTAACTAGTCTTACCAAGAAGGGCAACACAGCAGGGATCTAGACTTTAACTGAACTGTAATCAGTAGTGACAGAGGGGACGAAAGAGATATATTTCATGGGGTACTGATCCTTACAACTCTTTTGTAATGATTCTGATTATTCTATGGATTTTTCGATAGAGCAAAAGATATTTGATTATTTGAAATATTTCACTGGTATCTAAATGGTATTTTGACTATTCATTTCCCTGTTTTTGACATGAATTTAAGACTGAACAAAACAAATATTACAAACACAGAAGCACCATTTTGAACCCAATATTTAAACTGTCAACTGATAAACAAATTATACCCGTGTAAAACCAGATTCTGAATCCAACACAGTAGATATTTAAAAAAAAAAAAACAAGTAAGAATCAAAGTAACACGGATGTGTTTAAACTTTAACCTTCTTGAATTTCGATGGTAAACGTCTTCAAATTCAATATTAACAATATTCAAAGTTTAAGAACTGATAAATTTGCAACACGGACCAGAAATGCACGTTTCGGTTACTTAACCCTCGTCAGTGATCCTCAATCTAAACAATGTAATATGGCCAAGAGTATGAAAATTATTATGTCCAAAAATGTACAAAAAGACGTAGCAGGATGGGTGGGATATGACGATGCAGGACCCAAGTTTTAATTTTGATAACAGAAATTTTCGAATGCGTTGAAGAAACGATCAATCGAAATTGATAGAACTTGGCTTCATGTGCCCTCGGGAACTCCTGGTCCACCAGCAGAGACACTTACCAAGTGGTTAAACGTCTACAATTCAATAGCATTATTTAAGAACTGATAAACTTGCAGCATGGACCAGATTTTAATACACAAATGAGTTACATGTAAAGAAGATCCTGACGATAATCTCATTAGCACTCACAATAGAGCACAAATTTAAGCATCGACGGACCCCTAGCAAGCTAGAGGTGGGACCAGGTGCCCTGGAGGAGTAAGCATCCCCTGTTGGCTAGCCGCACCCGCCGTCGATGTTTAAGCACGAAAATGAAAACAATATATAAACTTCATGCACTGTCTGACGCTATGTCTATATAGAAAGTGCTATGGCGACAATGTCAGGGAAATATATTCAAAACACTTACTGTCAAATCCCTCGCAGGGAACTTATTTACGAGCTCCACGCGGCAAAGGGCATAAGTGTGACACAAATGAGATAAAGAAGATCCTGACGATAATCTTAACAGCACTCACAATAGAGCACAAATTTAAGCATCGACGGAGCCCTAGCAAGCTAGAGGTGGGACCAGGTGCCCTGGAGGAGTAAGTATCCCCTGTTGGCTAGCCGCATCCGCCGTCGATATTTAAGCACGAAAATGAAAACAATATATAAACTTCATGCACTGCCTGACGCTATGTCTATATAGAAAGTGCTATGGCGACAATGTCAGGGAAATATATATATTCAAAACACTTACTGTCAAGACACGTGTTTCGGATAGTACATCCTCATCAGTGATGCTTCCAGTCAAAGTTATTTTGAGCCACGGCCAAAATCCATGTCAGTAGCGCCCTCTTGACTCATTTTATTCGAATTTGAATTTGTGCCTTTACTTTGCAGAGGGTGCGCGGCTCTTAATTTCCTGTAGGGTATATTAAGTAGCATAGTTGAATAAAATCTATGATCAAAACAAAGCTTCTCTCATGCGACGGAGCTGGAAAGAATTAATTATTACATTTCAAACATCGAGCCACGTAGAACAGGTTTAACACTGCTTCACACTGCAACAGGAAATATGTGTTTATTATAATAAATCGGAAGTGTTCCGATTCTTTATTTTCTTGAGGAAAATTTCAGACCAATTATAATTCACCAGACACGTGTTTCGGAGAGTAATTCCTCTGATTTTCAGACACAGCCAAAATTTATTTCAGTGGCGCCATCCTTTTTATGTCTCCCCCCAACGGGGAGGAGACATATTGGTTTTGCCTTCGTCGTCCGTCTGTCCGTCTGTCACACATCGTGTCCGGGCTATATCTCCTGAACCGTTTGCCCGATCACTTTCATATTTTAGTATGTTGTTGCTTATGACCCGAAGGTTTCACATCACCGTGACCCAAGGTCATGTGACCAAGGTCAAGGTCACTTAGTGCATTTTTAATGAAATTATGCATACATTCCTGTCCGGGCTATATCTCTTGAACCGTTTGCCGGATCACTTTTATATTTTAGTATGTTGTTGCTTATGACCCGAAGGCTTCACATCACCGTGACCCAAGGTCACGTGACCAAAGTCAAGGTCACTAAGTGCATTTTTAATGAAATTGTGCATACATTCCTGTCCGGGCTATATCTCTTGAACCGTTTGCCGGATCACTGTTATATTTTAGTATGTTGTTGCTTATGACCCGTAGGTTTCACATCACTTTGAACCAAGGTCATATGACCAAGGTCAAGGTCACTTAGTGCATTTTTAATGAAATTATGCATACATTCCTATCCGGGCTATATCTCTTGAACCGTTTGCCGGATAACTTTCATATTTTAGTATGTTGTTGCTTATGACCCGTAGGTTTCACATCACCTTGACCCAAGGTCATGTGACCAAGGTCAAAGTCACTCAGTGTATTTTCAATGAAATTATGCATACATTCCTGTCTGGGCTATATCTCTTGAACCATCTGCCGGATCACTTTCATATTTTAGTATGTTGTTGCTTATGACCGGTAGGTTTCATATCACCTTGACCCAAGGTCATGTGACCAAGGTCAAGGTCACTTAGTGCATTTTTAATGAAATTGTGCATACATTCCTGTCCAGGCTATATCTCTTGAACCGTTTGCCGGATAACTTTCATATTTTAGTATGTTGTTGCTTATGACCCGTAGGTTTCACATCACCTTGACCCCAGGTCATGTGACCAAGGTCAAGGTCATTGAGTGCATTTTTAATGAAATTATGCATACATTCCTGTCTGGGCTATATCTCTTGAACCGTCTGCTGGATCACTTTGATACGCTATGCCAGAGCAAGTACCAAATATACGGATTTTGTTCTGAGAGCTAGGCGTCTTTCAGATAAGCTTCTCAGTCAGGGATATGTTTGTGACCGACTAACATCGTCACTGAGGAAGTTCTACGGTCGATATGGGGAACTCGTCATACACTATGATGTCCCACTATCCAGAATGGTGGATGATATTCTGTCATAGACCATTTGAACCATCCAACCAAAGATTGTACTCTATATCTTCCAAAATGGAAGTAACCGGATGTGACAGTTCTACCGAATTGAAGCGACGGGTGTTGCATGCAAGCAGGAGATGCTTACTCTTCCTGGGCACCTGGTCTCACTCTCATATCGGGAGTTCGCTTCTTTTCATATGGTGGAGGTTTTTGTTTTTGTTTGCTTTGGTTCCTGTTTTATCCTGATTTTGTATGCCTTCGGTTTCTGATTTTCTGAATTATCGATTTTGTACTGTAGACAGGGATATGGTCATTATCCATATTTGTCATTTCATATTTTAGTATGTTGTTGCTTATGACCGGTAGGTTTCATATCACCTTGACCCAAGGTCATGTGACCAAGGTCAAGGTCACTTAGTGCATTTTTAATGAAATTGTGCATACATTCCTGTCCGGGCTATATCTCTTGAACCGTTTGCCGGATAACTTTCATATTTTAGTATGTTGTTGCTTATGACCCGTAGGTTTCACATCACCTTGACCCAAGGTCATGTGACCAAGGTCAAGGTCACTTAGTGCATTTTTAATGAAACTGTACATACATTCCAGTCCGTGCTATATCCCTTGAACCGTTTGCCGGATAACTTTCATATTTTAGTATGTTGTTGCTTATCACGTAAAGGTTTCACATCACCATGACCCAAGGTCATGTGACCAAGGTCAAGGTCAATTAGTATATTTTAAATGAAATTGTATTTGTTACATGTATTATGTCCAGGCTTAATCTTTTGAACCGTGATCGGATCACGTCATATTTTAGTATGATGGTGCTGATGACCCAAAGGTTTCACACCTCCTTGATCAAAGGTCATATGACTAATGTCAAGTATTACATTTTTTTAATGAAATTGTAAATGCTATTGAGTCTGGGCTATATCTGTGGAATCGTATACTGGATCACTCTTATACTATAGTATGCTGTTGCTCAGGATTGGAGGGTTTCTTATCATCTTGGCCCAAGGTCATGTGCCCAAGGTCAAGATCATTTAGTTCTTTTTAATGAAATTGTACGTACTAATATTGTCTGGGCTATATCTCCTGAACCCTTCTTACAATTGTTTTCATATTTTAGTATGTTGTTTCTAAGGAATAAATGTTTCTTATCACATTGTCCCAAGGTCACATGGTTAAGGTAGCTTCTTACTTTGGTAATGAAATTGTACATGCTAAGCATGTCCAGGCTGAAATTGTCTATGCTAATAATGTTTAGGCTTTATATTTTGAACCGTGTATCCAATCACTAATTCAGTTTTTTGTTGCTCATGATCCATACAATGTTAAACGTCTTCAAATTCAATAGCATCATTTAAAAGCAGATAAGTTTGCAGCATGGACCAGACATGCATGTTTCGGGTACTTAACCCTCGTCAGTGAGTGTAGGTTTCAGATCACCTATATCCAAGGTCATGTGACCAAAGTCAATTTCTTTAAATATGCTTATAATGAAATTGTATATGCCAATCATGTTTGGGCTTTACCTCAAACAATGTAATGAATCACTTTCATGTTTTAGTATGATGTTGCCCATGACTCAAAGGACATCATTTTGCATTTTGGCCTAAGGTCAAAGTAACTTAGAGGGAGGGGGGAGACATCTGTTTTTTATGAAAAACATTTTGTTTAATTTATTATTTGATTTTGGTAGACTTCGAAAATACGTCAGAATCACCATGGCCTTAAATCGTTGATGTGATCATGGCGACATTGAATGACTGATGACGGAGCTTCATGATGGGCCTTGACAAAACCTCGTGAGAGAAGACAGGACCCTCATCACCTTTCTTCTTTCAACTTTCGTCGGACTATTAGAATTATTAAAGGCAAGAGCCCCTATTGCCGGCAGAAAATGGACCGTTTCCCGTACCAATTAAGTTTTTGATATCCATATATCGACTCAGCTGGGTTTTTTTTTTAACTTAGGCTTTCTGTTTTTTACTGTCTTGATTATTTCGTCAAGGAGGGGTTTGCGCATGTAATACGTATATTCACATCAATTGCTGCCCTAACTTGTCCATTGCTTACGTTTTTTTTTTTTGGTTTTTGTCAACTCTGTGTTTTCACTTTTCGATTTTGGGGGCTCTAGCTGTGCTGCATTGGTTTTCTGTTGAAGATCCCTTCCTTCCTTTTGTACTTTTTTGTTATCATGTTGACCGATTATATCTTAACAAATTCTATATTGAGAAAGAGAAAAGTTCCTTTTTTGATTTCTTTCCATCGTATTAATATTTTCCAAATTCTTTACAAATGTCGCCCTCTTTGCTATGATATCAATAATGTTAAACGACTTCTTTTTCAATGCTGTTTCAGGATGGCTATCAAAGAACTACTAACCAGAGTATTCAGGTGTCACAGAAGCAGAAGATATATCTCACTGAAGGATTACTTTCCTGTGCCAGTTAGGAAATCACTACATATCATTTTCATGATTTGCATACTTGTTGCAGTAATCACCATTCTAGTCAAATATGGAGGAACGGAGAGCAACATCGCGAGAATCGTTCGTTGGGTAGTTTCAATACTCACTAGCATACTTGGACTATATTCAATAGTCCGGATATCTTGTTCATTTTACACGGCATATAGTGAAAGACAATTTGACCCGTCTAAGGACATTAAACTTTGTTTCCTCTGGTTTCTTTGCTTATTTGTTGTATTGCTCGAGTCTCTGTATATGTTTATCGATTTTGAATGTTTGTTTTCGCCCCTCTTTCTGTTTCTTCTTGTTTTATCATATCGATCTTGTTTTATTTTGTTTACTTTCGGTCAAGTTGTCTTGATTTCATATTTCAAAACATGTTTGATAATACCAGCAAAAAAGATTGGCCCATGCTTGGTTATAATAATAGGGGCAAACTTGACTTTGTGGTTTGTCGCATTGATTGGTGACGAGAGCGGTCGATTCTTACCCTCTTACGTCTCAACATTATCCAATGATTCTATGTTCTTCGACGAGTTATCATGCTTTTGGAATTCAAAGGCACAAAATCTTATAACAACGCTCCTACCAATACTGATACCAGCAAAATTAGAATTCGGACTATTTTCAGGATGTTTTATAATGAGCATACGGTATGTGATTACCCACAAGAATGAAGTTGTCGAAAGTCAAAGAACAAGACTTGAAATATTGGAAAGGAATAGGGAAAGCAATCAGAGCAGCATCTATATTATAATATACATACTTGGTATCATCCTCAGCTTTCCCTCAATTCTGATAAGTTTGGTGGTTTTCAATGATGAATGTTCACCTTTTGATGCTGATTCAAGCGTTCAAACTGTACTGGCTATTGTAGAAACGGTAAATATATGCCTTCAACTTTTTACTATCGTTGCTGGGTACTTCAGATCAAGAAAACTCGTTGAAGCATCTTGGGCGTTGTGGAAAAAAGATTCTTTCTATTATATGTTGTTAATCAGTACTGTGGGCTCTATTATATATGTTTCAATAGGCTTAATATTATTATTCTATGCTATTGAGGACAGTGTCCAAAAGCATAGCTTGCCTTTTCATTGTTGGATTTTTAAAGTGATATGTTTTACACTCCAAACCTATTTAATCCATAAATTACGAAAATTATCGTCTTATCAAAAACTGGATTATAGTATTGCTTATATTTGTCTCCTTCTTTCCTTATTCAATTTCAATGATTGGTTGAAATATTCATTTACGAATATGCGTAAACAGTTTTCTTTACAACACACATTTTTAGGACCAACGGCAGGGAAACTTATACAGGAGATATCGTTTTCATTTGTTATTTTCTATAAGTTGATATCATGTATTGAATTGTACAAACTTTACAGAATTTTTCAGCGATGAAAAATATTGTGTAAGTTTCAAGTAGTTTTTCAGTTGCAAAAATACACACTGAACTATTTGTTTCATTTTGTCAGTCATTTTGTCAATCTTTTTTCTGCTTGTCTCCAATGATCTTGTGTTACCAACGGACAGATAATAATGCCTTGAATTTAATTTTTACTAAGGTTCTGCGTAAATTCCGTAACTTCCTGAGACAAGCTTTCATTTGTTAATTGAATATTGTTATATTCTATTTTAGATAAGGGTTTTCATTTTTCAGTCTTCAGAATAATTTCATGTAAAGAGTTCTAAAATGCACATAATCTATCAACTGTACAAAAGTTAAACTTCTTCAAATTCAATAGCATCATTTAAGACCTGATAAATTTACAGCATGGACCAGACATGCACGTTCAAAGTAACTTATGAAACCTATTAATTATTTTGTAGACGTGAAACATTGGCTCTTAATTTAAGTTTGAAAGAACAACACGGGAGAGTAGCCAAGATCAACAACATTGTTAGCGTTTACATTATGCATGCATTTTATAAAGAGTGCATTGCATTTTAATATGATAATCGTTTCTTTCAAAATATGTACATACATCATAAAGTCAACTTGTCGTATCTGTATTTTATCATTTATCACATCTTTGTACATACATGTATATTTTTTCTAACCTCTCAATTGAAATATGCAAAGTTTGACACCTATGTTTAAGTTTTATTACATATTTTTTCTTAATACTATTTCATCAGACCAACAGAAATGATTAGTGGCAAACTGTTGCACAAAGTACAAAATGCTCAGAGACTCCCTCTACACAGCCAATTGTGCCTCACATGAAAGTCATATGAAATGAGCATCATGTAAATTTCACATAAAAGTTCATGTGAAATTCATATAAATTTCACACGAGATTGATGTAAAAAAAAATCACATGAATTTCATAGAAATTTATGTCACATGAATTTCACATTATTTTTTCTTTGTGACATTCATGCGAAATTGAATTCATATAACAATCATGTTGGAAACTTCATATGAATTTCATGTAAAAAAAAAATTATGTAAATTTCATGTTCGTGCTCTTTTCACATAAATTTCATGTGAACTTTTATCTTAAGTTCATGTAAATTTCACATGAATGTTATATGAGGCATAAATGGTTGACGTGTAAATTCCTCATAATAATCTTTTTTCATCTATATTCTTTGCCTAAATAATTATAGACTAGAATTTGTGTCTGTAAAAAAAATAAAACTTTTCGTTTTATTCTTACATTGCACATGACATTGTTCTATAACAGCTCGATTTTACTTTCACTTACTGAGAAGTGTTACATCAAGTTGTAATTTGATATATAATTATGGAACCCCAGACTGTAACTGATTTCACGTCTAAAAGTATGCGTCTCCCATTGCATTTAGTATCTCACACTTTCTGTTATTTTTCAGAAATAAAAAGCAATCCTACAATGTTTGTCCTCTGTGACAACCAATCCAATTCAATTGTAATTTAAAACTTCACAATTGGTTTTATTATAAAAATAAATTCGGCTTTATGTAAAATCATTAAAATGCGTTAAAAGTCCAGACTGGTCCACTATCAAAAACTTAAAGAAAGAGAGCATGTATAAGGGTTTTTTCAAACTCTCACGTCTGATTCCACTGAGTTGATATGATATGATATGAACCATTCAGACATGGAAATACACAAGCAATTAACATGATTAAATAGTTATAATCAATGTAAGTCGTAAAATGGTATTTGGTTGAAGAATAAAATATGTATATGAATATTTTGTCAAAAATTCAAATTTTGTTGCCTATACAACAGTTATCTGGCCTTCTTCGCGTTCTTTGCATCTGCCTTTATAAATTCTGCTGCTCTTTCCGCAATCATTATCGTTGCAGCATTTACATAGTCTGTGATTTCTGGAATAACTGATGAATCAGCGACCCGAAGTCCTTCAATTTCTTTTACTCTACAAAATGAGGAAAATATAATATTCACGTTTTATTTCTGTTTATGTAGCTCAATCCAATCCCTAAAATTAGATTTATTTAATGCCATGAATGTTAAGTGTATACATTGTTGATTGTTCATTTCGGCTCACCACATTTTTATGGAGAATACATGATACTTTCACAGTGGACAAGCTATATGTAACCTTGAAAGCTTTAATTTGTGTTGTGAAAAATATTTATCTTAAGTTTGTATTATTTTTTCCTGTCTCTTATATAAAAAAATTTTCTTCGAACAATGGCTATTTATGCTTATGATTGAGCAAACTACAAGCTGTGGTAGTTTCCTACAATGTACTTACTTCAGATCAGGTCCCACTACAGTTGTATTGTCATTGACAGCTCCCATCTTGGCTGTGCCTACAGGGTTATTACCAGACTCTACAAAATGCTTTATAAAGCACCGCCAGTATTCATCCGAATCCCGTGGATGGTTCATACAGCCGGAAAAAGTAGGCCCTAATGAGGCACCCATTTTCTTAAATACTGATGTCTTTAACAGTCTTTGGATGACTCTTATACCTGGAATGAAGAAATGAAATGAATAAAGAAAAATGTTATGATTGCTGAGCGATATAGTCCCCTACCGGCGGCATATATTTATGTCCTGCAACTCTGCCTATAAATTACTCTTCAATGAAATATGTATGAGTTTTGATTAAACTTACTGTTTGTGCAGTTCAGTTCTGAGGTTTTATCTGCTTTAGCTTTATCGATTCGAAAAAGAGGTCAAGCGTGACGATCTGTAACTATCCAAGACTAAGGTGAGTATCACATTTCACCTGAATATATCTATTTGTTGCAGAAAAAAAGTCTGGAAAACTGACAAAAACTGAATCGTGCAAGTCATCAAGGGGCATAACTCCTTGAAAAAAAGGCCAAGCATGACAAAAGTCGAACTTGCTCTGTAACTATCCAAGACTAAGCTGAGTATCACATTTTACCTGAATACAGTATCTTTATTTGTTGCAGAAAGAAGTCTGGAAAACTGACAAAAACTGAATTTCCCAAGTCATCAAGGGGCATAACTCCTCAAAAATGGGTCAAGCGTGACGAAAGTCAAACTTGCTCTGTAACTATCCAAGACCAAGCTGTATATCAAATTTCATTTGAATATCTTCATCCGTTGCAGAAACAAGAGCCCCAGGGGGCACAACGCTCACCTGATACCCATGCACGCTCTAATTGACATACTGACATTGAACACTGATAGTGCCAGTACCAGGATTTTAGCCCACAACCTTTCTAAAAAGATTTTTGACTTTGATAGAAATAGTGCAAAAATGTGCATTTCTGACTAAGTCCGAAAAGACGTCAAAAACGCTTCAAAATTTGACTTCGAAGTGGAACCAAAAATAACAACACTTCTTAAGACATCTCTCTAGATCATCCTGATGCTTTCGGTTTGTCGATACATGCTTCGGTTCTGAAGAAGAAGTTTGTCAAAGGAGGGTACCCCCGTGACCTACTTTTGGCTGTGGTGGCGCCACCTGTTGACAGATCCGGACGAAAAACAACAACACTTGTAGGGGACCATCAGCACTTTATACCTACCAAGTTTCATCAAAATCCCTTCAGCCGTTCTGGAGAAGAAGTTTAAAATGTGAAAAGTTTAGGACGACGACGACGGCGGACGACGGACGACAGACGCAACACTATGACAATAGCTCACTTGAGCCTATGGCTCAGGTGAGCTAAAAAGGAAAAAAAAATTTGGTTGGGGTCCCGCCGGGGTTTGAAGTCACTCCCAATGGGTCCATTTAGCATGGAAAACATACATTATACCTATGTACAATCTAAAAAAAATACTCCATAAAAATCCAAAAGTGGATATCTTGACAAAATTCTTTCACTTATAGGGTACCATTCATGAGTACCTCATACCTACAAATTGTCATGACAATCTGAAGAGTGGTTATAGAAAAGAAGCAGAAAATGTATGAAAATTAACCCCCCCCCCCCCCTTCCTTTTTACATAAGAAAAAAAAATCATAAAAAATCAAAAAAATAAAATTTAAGCATAAAATACATATCAAAGCATTAAGTAAGTTAAATATGATAAATATGCAGTACATGAGTGTGTAAAATCATACACTTATTGAGTTATTTAAAGAAATAGTGCAAAAATGTGCATTTCTGACTAAGTCCGAAAAGACGTCAAAAACGCGTCAAAAATTTGACTTCGAAGTGGAACCAAAAATAACAACACTTCTTAAGACATCTCTCTAGATCATCCTGATGCTTTCGGTTTGTCGATACATGCTTCGGTTCTGAAGAAGAAGTTTGTCAAAGGAGGGTACCCCCGTGACCTACTTTTGGCTGTGGTGGCGCCACCTAATGACAGATCCGGACGAAAAACAACAACACTTGTAGGGGACCATAAGTACTTCATACCTACCAATTTTCATCAAAATCCCTTCAGCCGTTCTGGAGAAGAAGTTTAAAATGTGAAATGTTTACGACGACGGACGACGACGGACGACGACGCCGACGACGACGGACGACGGACGCAACACTATGGCAATAGCTCACTTGAGCCTATGGCTCAGGTGAGCTAAAAAGTCCGGAAACTGACAAAAACTGAATTTTCCTAGTCATCAAGGGGCATAACTCCTCGAAAAATAGGCCAATCATGACGAAAGTCAAATTTGCTCTGAAACTATCCAAGACCAAGCTGTGTATCAAATTTCATCTGAATATCTCCATCCGTTGCAGAAAAAAAGTCCGGAAAACTGACAAAAAGTGAATTTTCCAAGTCATCAAGGGGCATAACTCCTCGAAAAATGGGTCAAGCGTAACGAAAGTCGAACTTGCTCTGTAACTATTCAAGACCAAGCTGTGTATCAAATTTCATCTTGATATCTCCATCTATTGCAGAAAAAAGTCTGGAAAACTGATATTCGGATAGACGGACAGACGGAGGGACAGACGGACAGACGGACAGACAGACCGAGAGGAAACTAAGAGTCCCCTTCGGCGTTGCCGGTAGGGGACTAAAAAGCAAACTTTAAGGCAAATGCGCGTGTATAAAATGTATTGTTTTGTCTTTTTAAACAAAAACTTTGCCGGCGTTGAAAATCCCTAAACCATTCCTATTCTTTTGCTTTCTTCTCTCAAAATTGCATGAACCGCACATGGTGATTATATGATTGGACATATATCTATGTCCTGCAACTCTGCCTATGCATTGCTCTTCAATAAAACATGAGTAAACTGTGCAGCTCAGTTCTGAGGTTTTATCTGCTTTATCGATTCGAAAAAGAGATCAAGCGCGAAGAAAGTTGAACTTGCTCTGTAATTATCCAAGACTAAGCTGAGTATCAAATTTTACCTGAATATCTCTATTTGATGCAGAAAAAAGTCCGGAAAACTGACAAAAACTGAATTGTGCAAGTCATCAAGGGGCATATAGGTCAAGCATGACAAAAGACGAACCTGCTCTGTAACGATCGAAAACCAAGCTGTGTATCAAATTTCACCTGAATATCTCTATTTGTTGCAGAAAAAAGACCGGAAAACTGACAAAAACTGAATTTCCAAGTCATCAAGGGGCATAACTCCTCGAAAAATAGGTCAAGCGTGACAAAAGTCGAACTTGCTCTTTAACTATTCAAGACCAAGCTGTGTATCAAAATTCACCAGAATATCTCTATTTGTTGCAGAAAAAAGTCCGGAAAACTGACAAAAACTGACTTTTCCAAGTCATCAAGGGGCATAACTCCTCGAAAATTTTGTCAAGCGTGACGAAAGTCTAACCTGCTCTGTAGCTATCCAAGACCAAGCTGTGTATCAAATTTATCTCAATATCTCCATCTGTTGCAAAAAGTCCGGAAAACTGATATTCGGACAGACGGAGGGACAGACCGACAGACGGACGGAAGGACAGACAGACCGAGAGGAAACTAAGAGTCCCCTTCGACGTTGTCGGTAGGGGACTAAAAATAGCAATCCAGAGAATGTTTGTGTCGCCTACAAAGAGGCTTTAAGTATTTTTCAAAAGTGGGTCAAATATGAAGCTCAAGGTCTATACGTCAAAATTATCAGTATCAGTAGGAAAGTCTTGTGAAATATCAGACCTATTACATACCAATTAAAAGATAAGGTCAATCTCAAATTTACAGGAAAAAGAAGGTCAATCATCTAGGTCAAGGTAGCAAGGTAAAAAAGAAAAAAAAAGAGAGTTCTTATCATAAGAAATATATATGTGAAATATTAAAGCCCTCATCCTTTATCACTAACTTATCAAAAGATATGGTCCATCTTCATTGTTTGAAAAAGTTGGTCAAAAATCTAGGTCGAGGTCACTTGAACAAAAATTATGGTATGTGTAGAATGGTTTTGTCACCAGGAATACACATTTGAAATATCAAAGCCCTATCACTTACCAATCAAAAAATATAGCCAAGGTTAATTTATTTTGAAAAGTAGGTAAAATATTTAGGCCAAGGTCATACGGTAAAAAATTATGGTATGTGTGCAAAGGTCTCCAAGTGTCACAAGGAATACATAAGTGAAATATCAAAGCCCTATCAATTACCAATCAAAATATATAGTCAATCTTAATCTATTTTTAAAAGTAGGTCAAATATCTAGGTCAAAGTCACATGGTCAAAAATTATGGTTTGTGTAGAAAGGTCATGTTACTTAAAGGCCGGCCTTTTTACCGAGTGGTAATTAATATGCACGCCTGAGTGATTTAAGCTTGGTAGGCGTGATAAACGCGGCGTCTACTGACCAGTGATATTCCTAGAGACGCAAGCGGTGTGTGACATCAAAGACATACCGACAGGTATACTTGATTGTGCTAATTACATAATACCACAATTTTACCCATTTGAAGCTGTCAATCAAAAATTGAAAGGGTTATAAAGGATACATAGGACCAATCAGATTGCGATAAGAGATGTTATTCCTACAGCGGTCAGCGAGGAAATGACAGTCAGGAAAATTACCTGTCTTCTTTTATAGTCCCCATCCGGCCTTTAAGAAATAACTGTCTTAAGTTAATTACTTTTGGTGCTCATGGGTGTATAATTCTGGTTGGTCACGTGCAAATTCCGTGAATCGCGAAGCGATGTGAAGCGATTCTCGGAAAATTTTCAAGTGTCCAACCGGAATTATACATCCATGAACACCAAAAGTAAGACAGTCATTACTTATATTTACATTTATTCTAAATATCTGTCATTTTTATTTGCATGCACTTCGCACATTTTCCCTGTTATAGCGTCGATTGTATTTGAACGTTGGTAAATTCTCCCTGCATGCAAAACTTTAACGTGACGTCACAAAAGCAATAACCAAAGTTATTGGAATATAATTCTAGTTGCCTAATGGGCGTTTAACATGGGGAATCTACTAGTATTGTAAATATAAGGTATACACATGTGAAATATCGAAGCCCTATCACTTATTATCAAAAGTTACGGGGTGTGGCCAAAAGTGTGACAGACAAACGGGCAATGTGATCCCTAAGTGTCGCTATGCTTCGCAGGCGACACAAAAATGTTATTTTTCAATAGCGAATTTCAGAGCCATTGCTACTGGCCATGTTGGCATTTATCTGATTTCAACTGAACTGCTGACATCATCGCGCATGTTGTTTCCATACTAGTAAATGAAACTACATGTAATTAATGCCAAAACATAAATTCCATACCATTTACAAATTCATCCAAATCTTCATTGTTCGACAAGTACTGTGGATCTATGAAAGGAGTGTCTTTTATATCTGTCCCTCCAAGTTTGATATTTCCTCGGCTCTTTGGATGTAAAGGTTTCAGAACCAGGTAAATACCGTCCTTTAATCTGGCTAACGTAAACCAATTGTCCAGAAGCTTTCAAGATTGAGAATAGAGAAATTATTTTTTTATACATGCATGTACAAGATCATGAAATGTAAATTGGTATATCTGCAGCAAAAGTAAATTTTGACTAAATAGAAGATTTCGTATTCATAATAAAACATTTTCATTTTTTATACAAGTGGTATCCTTTAATTTTACCGGTAATATTTCTCCATCACATGCTTTACATTTTTCAGTAATACTAAACATTTTGTACTTACATCTGATCGTTTATTGGCTATCCTTAGAGCTCCCGGGTCGTGGTCGGGAAGAGTACTTTTAAATTCAATTTGAAGATTGGGGTATTTCTCTGGACCTTTCGTTTGTTTTGTGTTCATTGTTAGAATAGCTTCGGTACCTCCCAGTTCTGCCATTAATCCTGTTGGAAAAAAAGAAGAAGGAAGTTGTAACAGTCCAGACCTGTAACACTTTGAACTTTACTTTGTTCTTGTTATGTCTGTCTGGTTGTCTGTTTGTTTGTTACGTGTTGTACCACTTTCTCGTATCATATGTGTGTGTGATCCACTGTGCTCCCCTATCGTCATGACGGGAAAATTCTCCTTATGTTTGTAAAAGAGTGAAAACTCCTCATCCAGTTACAACTTTTATTAAAACAAAGGAGGGGATATCCAACAACACCAGGTTGCAGCACCCACAGCAAAAGCCCAAACACCCAGTGCAAAAACACAGAGCAGACACACACAGAAAGAGACGCAAAGGGACAAGAAACGTCAACGCACAACACAGAAACATTCAACGAAAAGGACTACACGCAAACCAAACGAGACCAATGGACAACCGGTGCCGACTTAGGACGGCCTTCTGCTACGAAAATAGCAGAGGGTGTGGTTATCCTGGATTACGTGCGCATAATCCTCCCACTTTTCCGATAACCCAGAGGTATCGAAGAACGGAACAATTTTGGTGTAAAACAACCTCGTCACTGTCAGATGACCGCACACAAACAAGACCGCAAAACGCAAGGGCCCAAGCAACACAGATTAATATGTAAAAGGATATAAAAAGAGGGCGTAGGTAATGCAATCCGTGCTCTGCCGGCTGTAGCGAGCTCATGTATGTTATCACCCGAGGAGTCCGACTGACATTCTTAGAGGACAGTTGGTCGGGGTCCTGTCTTCTCTAAAGAGGTTTGGTTAAGATGACCATACAAATGCAGTTTATTTATGGATAACTGCACTGTCAATGCATTGGAGGTCTTTTTCAAATTGCAACATTTTCATATTAATCAATCTGAGTTTTTAATTGCAACAGCGTCACATGTATTCTCATTACTAGAAAAGGAATAATGATGCATTTTAAACAAAGCAATTCGGTTGCCAAAGACATGATCATGCAGCGAAACATAGTCTTTCACAGAAATGCACCCTGATAGTGACATACATGTAGTCGGAGATAAATACAGTGAAAACTGTACATGAAGCAAAGGGTTTGGTCACCGCAAGCAAGTTCAAGATAATTCAGTGGTAGGGACTATGGACCAGCAGTCTCAGCACTTGAACCTCATGAAAATAGTCATTCAAAAGTGTGGTGACAACTGAAGAGAAACTTCTCTGAATGTTGAAACAGAAATTTGGTGGAAGGGGGGCGGGGAGTTACTATAATGCTTTGAAGCATATATGGTAACAAGTTACGCCCCTGTCAAACATCCATAAATGAAGATCGAACACTTGAAAAAACTTACCTTTTCTGAAGATCGAACACTAAGTTCTGACAAAACTTACCTTTTCTGAAGATCGAACACTTGACAAAACTTACCTTTTCTGAAGATCGAACACTTGACAAAACTTACCTTTTCTCTGGAATAGGTACTGATTCATTTTGATAATATCTGACATAGGATTTGGTTTGATAGTTGGCACCTTGACTAGAACCCGGATTCCTAACACAGCATGGTCTTGGAGATTCTCTCCTACTGGCAGGAAAGCTATAGGTGGAATCTATATAGTTGGAAAATACATTAAAGAATTATGAATGTTTTATTCGTAATGATGTGAAAGTTTCTGGGATATATGAACTTACCGAATTTTTTTCAACCATTGCTTTATCATTTCATTCGTTTGATATTTGCTAGCAAATGTTATTTTAGAAAATGCTTTAATTCGTATTTTCGTTATCAATTTCAAAAAGATCACGTACGAGTATTGCAGGAATATAACCATCCTTAACACAATCATACATATACATGTAACAATTAAGAACACCAGCATTGCAATTATTACAGCAAATACGTAAACACTTTTTAAAAACATACGTACATGCATGTATATACTTGTAACACGAACACAAACATAAAACACGCAAACACTTTAAACATACGTATATATATATATATACATGTAACACGAGCTCAAACACAAAATACGCAAACATTTTAAACATACGTATATATATACATGTAACAGGAGCACAAACATAAAATACGCAAACATTTTAAACATACGTATACATACATGTACATAAACATAAAATACGCAAACATTATTACATACATGTACCAGGAGCACAAACATAACCATTATCACAGCAAATACGCTAAAATATACATATCATAGAAGCACAAGCAACGCAAACACCCTAAACATGTAAAATTAATGTACATTTGACAGGAACACAAGCATCGCAAGCAATCTAACATCGCAATGTTACAGTATACAATGTACAACAGCAAAGAGGGAAAGATATATCTTTGATCATTCGGAGCCATTCGATTGTCCAAAATAAGCGAAATGTAAATTATAAATGTAAAACGTTAAATTGTTCTTCTTTTGATGTTCTTTTTTCCCTTTACCTTGAATCTATTTAGCTGGTTAGGGGGACCGATGCCAGACCTCAGTAAAATCTGCGGTGTGCCGTACGGGCCGGCCGTCAAAATTATCTCCCTTGTCGCCCTGACCTTAAAAGCTATCCCTCTGTGAATAAACTCGATTCCAAGAGCTTTTCTTTTGGAGATTAAAACCTGTATCAACAAAATCTTAATACATGTATAATATACTTTTTAAAATTCGTTTTTGATGCATCAGTTCATCAAAACCAAATTTTGATAGATGAAGCTATTCATCGAACAATACTTGTCAATGAATAATATATTACTCTTTCATTTTTGACTTTTTAAGAATTATTTAATTTACGATTTCACATGTACATGTTTACTATTTAGAATTTGTAGTTATATCATCATTAAGATAATATCCTTGCCTTTGAAACATGCGCATCAGTGACCATATCTACGTTCTGTCGTCCGATGGCATTCCTCGTGAACCCGTCCAAAGTCGTCCAACGACGGCCATCTTTGATATTTGTTTGCACTCTGCATATACCTTTATTTTACAATAGTTTTTTAAAACTTTTAGTTCATATGAAAGTTTATATGCTCGAGGTTTTTTTTTTTTTATTAACAGACATTTAGAATGTTGTATTGGGTATTCATCATGTATACTTTTCACTAGGATAAGGGTTTCAGTAGTACGTTTGTGTGAATTTAAAATAAATTTAAAATCATTCAAAGTTAGATCATACAATAATCACTGATGACCAACCTTCGTCAAGTCCTTCGTTACAGTTGATTACAGGATAGCCCAGTTCCCCTGCCGCGTCAATGTAAATGTTTAGTAAAGGACTCGGTGCTAGTCTGGACACTCTTAGTGGACCACAAGTCTTGTGGTAAGCTGTAGTAAAAAGTAATATACATGTACTCTAGCACTAGCGATTTCTGATTATGCACTTGAAAAGAAGCGAGCGATGCTATAGTTACGATGCGCAGAAGGGATATTACGAATACAATCCATGTACATAGCTTCTTTGCATCTTCGTTTCGCCTCTGCATCGCATTACAATTACCAAAAAGAACATGAAACAAGATGTTCGAAGAAACTGGTTAAGGGTTTTTATGTCATAATTGTATATACAACCAATATAATTCTCTGAGATAAAACTATTGAAGTGGTACGCGTTTTGTATTCCTACATGAAACTCCCGTGACGTCACAAACGTACAGCGGCGGCTGTTCTAATCTGCAAACTGAACACGCGGTGACATAAATGTTCACGTTACCCTTTACCTGGATTTCAGAAAACAGGAATGAAACTGAGAATTGTGAATATATATAGAATTTTTAAAATGTCATAATTTGCGTTTTGTTACTACGGGTTTGTAACACACAGCAAGTGCAAGTAACCGTTAAACGCGGATTACATGTACTATAAATGAATGCACTTGCTGTGTGTTGCATACCCGTAACTAAACACAAATTAAGACACTAACTGTATTCCCTATATATTTTTTATAATGTTTTGACCAGATTGTTCATATACGTGTCATTTAGGATCTTATTTTCCGATAGATTAAGATTATATGCATATCATTTCTACAGTCCTAAAGCCACGACGACTTCTTATGCAAAGAATAAGAACGATAATATAATTACATACTGGATTTCATAAGTTCTGGAACAGATATGTCCTCCGATCGTCTGAAATATTTGAGGATATCTTTGAAGCCCCACCCTGTTGCTCCCATTGCCTCCCACGCGTCATAAATATGTCTACTCCCTCGTTGGTATATTAAGCCATTTATACTGAATGACCCACCGCTGACCTTGCCCTGCGGCAATGGAATTCTCTGAAATCAGATTTTTTCCCGATATTTACATCAAGAATGAATTATACACAGGATCTCGTTACCAACAACCCTCAATGACACCCGTCCCTTCCCATCTCTCTTTTGTCAAAGTTCATTTATGGAAAGAAGGGGTGAATATTCTTGTGGATCGTTGGCATTGAGCTCCTGTGGAATTATAATAGTTACTATACACAATTTTGTTACCAAGCTTATGTGCGAGTTAAAAAATATGTGTTTGACTTTTTACTGTTATCAAATAGTTTTTATTTTTAAGTCCACATGCTTTCCAAAAATAATGTACTCACAAATGAGGTTTTTTATTCGTATACAAGACTCTTCGAAGAGAAAAAAATATATTGTATTTTTCCTGTAATACATAAATTTCAAACATGTGTTGGATGCCCTATACATTATGTTTGTACGCTAATGATAAGCATTTTATATCTTTATGACTTTTTTTCAAAGGGGGGGGGGGGGGGGGTTCGCATTTATAATGTCAAGAACATTAGTCACAATGCAACATACCCTATTATTGAAACCAAGCCCCGCATGTCTTTGGGGTACCGAGAGATACCCCCAGTCCACGGAGCTATTTATAAGCATTGGGTGGAGAGAGGGAATGTCTATCAGAGGAGATTCCCGGCGCCCAGTCTCGGGCTCCCCAGCCTCTATCAACAGTATATTTATCCTGGGATCATTGGCAGAGATACGGTCTGCTATGACGGAACCAGCGCTGCCCGCTCCAACTGGAAAAATAAAACGACCAAATTTGAAATAACAAATTTCAAATAATTAAAATAGATATCATATATATTAGGTAGTAGTAAGATGGGCAACATTTCATCAAAAGCTAGGGGTGATTCTTCATTTCGGGACTTCTTTTATGCGTTATCTGTTGTTCGCACAGAATCACACCATGGTTTCTACGTCAACAAATAATCCATGTTTCATGTTCATCCTTCAAGTATCTGAATTTAACAAATATGAAATCAAGCTCATGTTTGTTACCATCTCAAAGTGTAAGATCTGCAAAGACGTCAATATATGAACCGTTTACAGATTAGTGTCCTGTTAAGCCACCGTTCCACTCCTACGACCATTCCCGACCGCAATTTTCACAAGAGCGGGTTTCCCGACTATTTCATTTTTTTCTTGACATCACGCTCTATTCCCGACCATTTCCCGATCAATTTATGACCGAACCACGTTTCATCGCGTATTTACTCATATTGCCGACCAAGTCCCGTTCTTTCCGATCAAACTACGATCTATTCCCGACCAAAACCCGATCTATTACCGATGCAATCCCGATCTATTACCGACTGTCCCCGACGCATTCTCGCTCAAAACATAATTTCTAACTTCAACTTATCTCATTTGTCATCCAATGATCGTATCGGCCAAGAAGAAGCCTATATTTCTCGTTTTGACCAAGCCTTACCCAAAAGTGTCACGATCAAAATTTATAAAATTCCTTACTTAAAAAGTGGCATTGGATAGCCAGGAATCGTCGCCGCGACATTTTGATAATAAGTATTTTGAACAAAGCAATATCAGTGTGAGAAAATGAATGAAATATGCACAGATCCTATTTGAAGTGTCGTTTGGTCGTAACTTGGTCATACAGAGCGTGAATATGTCGCAAGATGGTCATGAAAAGGTCTTGGTAAGATCAGCAAACATTGAATCTGTAGAGGATAGATCGTGGTAAGAGCGTAGAATACAATTTAGACGGGTAATTTATAAAAGATCGGGAACAGGGCGGGGTTTAGTTAAATGCCGATCAGACCACGCTCAATCCACGCTCTTTCCCGACCAGGACACGATTAACCTAGGCTGTACCCCGGACTATTCCGACCAAGCGCCGACTATTTCACGACCACAAAGAGAGCGGGAAAGTTTCCCGTATTTTTTTCAACCGGTTGAAAGAATACGGGAAACTTTTCCCGACCTCTAAAGCGTACCCGCTCTAATAACGATCGATTTTGGACCAACATTCGCTGTACCAGACCAACACACGACCAAGAGCCGTTCTCGCCCGACCTGGCAATTTTCAAGGTCGGGAATGAACGTAGGTACAGCGGGATTGCAGTGGAACGTGGTCTTAACCAGTAGAAGAAATTGAGAGTAACGTATAGCGCCATCTGTATGGAAGCTTAAATCTACATGTAGTATGGTTCCCTTGATCTTAATTAGATTTATTTACAGGTATATCGAACTCGAGAACCAGACTAAAAAAAACTGTCCTGAAATGGTGCTACATCAAACTCCCCGGACCCGGTCGAATCTCCTTCCATTTAGGTTACCGGAGGAAGTTAAGTTACTGTAATGGGGGGGGGGGGGGCGCACAGGGGGTATCCCTCCTCCTTTTTTATCATTTTTTTTTTCATTTATCTAAAATATCATACATATCAACAAAATACATATATATATGCTGGGAATGGAATTGATTTTCCCTAATATTTTTTTCAGATTTTACACTTTTTCATACTGCGTAGGGATTTATACAAGAAATGACACATATCTGCTTCCATTTTAAGGCGTTCCTCTTAAAATAATTCTCGTCATTTTCTCTTTAGTTTAAACTTGAAAGTAATTTAATATAAGGGGTCTTTGTGACTTGCATAGAAAAAAATGAATAAATAGAAACTTTAAGGTAAAATGAACGTGCATTCATATAATAATTTCTCCATCATTTTTATTCTCAATTTCCAAATTTGCTTTACCTCAAACTCAGTTTTTTTTTAATAACAAACTGTAAAATATTTCGTCAAGCAAACATTTGTTTTATCTTTTAATATTCTTTTGTGTGATAAGGAGGGGTGATCAATGAGTTCTTTTCACCTTCCGGAATATTCAATTGTGATCGGTTAACATGACCACTTCTATTACAAGTAACGCTATTTCCGGTTTATGACGAAAATTTGAAAGTTTGAAAAGGAATCAAGCATATACACTCCAATTCCTGGTTTTGAAAAATGTGAATACTATAATCTTCTATCGATTTGTCACATTTAAAAGATGACGCTTCAGAGCTGCAGCAATGTACACTCGTACCATCGAATTTTTTAAAGACATGACAAGAACTATTGACCAAAAGCAACAGAAATCACCTCTTCATGATGTTGTTATTTTGCCCCAACGCTCATTTCTAATTCGAGACATGCAATTATTCTTTACCTAATGTCTCTGCTTTTCGAACTTTTTAATCATAATGATGAAAGATCCGATGAAGAAATCTTATGCTTAAACCGAATATGTATCGAATATATGACTGTGTTCTCTTCTTTGAAAGTGTTTCGGTCCTCTAAGAATTTTTCAGTCCCAAAACTACTGTAGTATTATAATGGAGGATGAAGACGATGTTAATTGTTCTTTTGGTTCTGTATATTTATTTTCGGCCCATTTTAGACGGTATCTGACGTAGAATGATTATGACGTCATCAAATTCTATGGAAACAGTCCTAAAAGTCCTGGGAAATGACGGTATAAAATCGACGTTACCATACCGTTTTCATGACGTCACAATGGTTTTACGTCAGATACCGTCTGTAAGGGGGAAAAACTCTGTATTCCGCAAAGACTCGATATCGTCGGCTGAGACACCTACTGCTCTAAGTGCCATTTTTGAAAAAAAAATAGAGTATCATAATTGACCCTTCCGAACGCGGGAAAAAATTGAGAAATTCCATGACGTCACAATGCAATTTCGATGTTTGACCGAGGTTCGAAGCTTGTTTGTCCGAGGTAAACACATGGTAAAAGCATTGTGACGTCACGAAATTTTGCATTTTTTTCCCGCAATCGGAAGGGTCAATTATGAAAGACACCGTAATTATCAAAGGATAGATCTGAACCAAGAGAATGGACTCTTCCCTCGTACTTTCTCTTTCCATATTTTCTTTTCCCTTGTTACGCTAGATGAGAAACATAATATTGTCCTACTCTTCTTCTGGGAAAATTGCAAAAATTCCACCTTCGTATTTTCAAGGAAGGGAGGGGTTAGAAAAAATTTAACTTGGACCCAAGGTTAAAGTTTAAAACTTCATTCGTTTCCAAAAATGGAAAAGTTGTGCAAAAACTTTTACTTACCTATGATATAATCATATCTCCTTCGCATATATTCTGGACATTCAAATGTTGATAAATTGTCAATCCAAGAAAAAATCAAAAATATGATAAATACCGAACTGTGCATGTTTACACTAAGCACTTAATATCCACAGGTAAACCTGTAAAACAATGATAACAATTAATTAGACAAACATGTAAAACACATACAACTACAAGTATTTTTCTACGTGATCCTACTAATCGTCTGCATGTAGCGCGGTAAATTTATCGAAGTCAGCTGATCTGAGAGGACACTTAATAAATGCCATTCTAATTACGGTCTATATACATCGTATATGTGATATGTAGATACCGATCTTTTTATATCTAGAAATGATATAATTTTGAGAATTGAGAAGTAACTTCGTGACATTCTATGCAAAATAATTCACCTACGTGTAGCTAGCGCATAAATAACGGCAGTTGCAGATTATTTTACGAAGAATTAAAATATACTTTTGCATTTTTGTACCGTGTGTAAGTATATTTTAATACATGTATGTTATATGAATATCTCAATGGGAAACTATACCAGGCCAAAATCGTTTTCTTGTTTTGTAAAAATAAATTGACTGAATTCACAGTACACCTAAAGAATTTTGTCAAAATCAAATTATATCTTTGATATACAATTCACAAATATTTATGTTGACAGTATCGTTCATATTTCATTTCTCCTGTTTTTTATGTTTTATGTGTTTCACAAGCACATATTTATTATTATATTTTTTGTACCATTTTCTTTTTACATTCGAATCCTTGTTGTTCGTGGGACTGTATATTTTACAAATGGTACACACTGTCTTTCCAAGGACTTATAAACAGACCAACGAAGGAATGTGATTGGACCTGAGAATGTGTCCTTGATGTACGTCTTGACCTACATGTGCGCAATTAGTTTTCATAAAAAGATACCCCCATTCCCGAAACACGCGTATAGGGATCTATAGGAACATTTTGCCAGGCGGCCCAACACGGCTAAAGAGAAAAGTGGACTTCCGGCATCACGGTGGGGTAATCTCGCAACGCAGAACAATTAATTTTTCTATATTTTGCGCAAAATAGATAATTTATTATAAAAAGGGAAATGTGATCATGCAATTTTATAAAGCCCTAACTATGAATTGCATCCAAAATAAGGTGGATATTAGCTTTTTATAACGCACAAACACGATCGGTGTTCTACTTTCACTTTCATCAACACGAAAATAGCTAAGGCATCACATTCCCCTTTTTGTGAAAAATAATTTCAAATCGTATTACACAAAATTTTAGATAATCCGAATGTTCTGCGTTCTGCGTTGCGAGATTACCCACCGTGAGCGTACATGTATGATCTGTGAAAAAGGAAAGCTTTTTTGGGGGTAAAATTCCGGAAAAGGAGAGGGGTTCCACCCCAATCCTCTATATCCGTGTTTGGACATACATAGTGCAGCATAAATATCTTGATTATTCTCAACCGTTACGTCGTCAGCGCTCATCCTTAAAATATGACGTCATTATTAAACAATGTTCTTTTCTCATTGTCCTCCCTCAACTTTGGTGTGTACAAATTGACATGATGATCATTTTTACCTGGGGGCTTAACCAAGATTATGATAATGACTGTAGTGCATGATGATATATGCGATGATGTGAAACATATAAATAGGTGATAAAATTGGTCGATGACCCCACTCTTATTAAATTTTGAAAGTCTTTGAATGAAATTACGATTTTTAATATTCATAGAATTAATTATTTGAAGTTTCATAAAAAAATACTTGAAACAATTTTAAAAGCATTCCGAGGTCAACGTCCATATTTATGTATTTTAACCCGTTTCAACAAGTACATGTATATATTTACAACTTCCAGGGTAAGTCGATAGTGAATGAAAAACGCCTTTATGTATCCTACATGTACATATGCAAACTTATGTTTAGTACATGACTATTCTAAAGAGATTATGTATAATATAATGGTCCCGTGTAACCTTTCCCATTTTTTAATATTTTAATTTTATTCATTCTGAATAAAAATTAAAAGGTGACCATAGCGAAAAATAAGAAAATAATATAACTCAGATACAGAAAGGTTCTTGTAAAGTCCTTACCTTGAAATTTGTCAAGAAATATTCAAATTGATCAAAATGCATGCCTGCAGCAGTAATTCTATTCGATGGGTCAAATTCACAAAATATGATTATTGTATTTATTCACAAAACGGTACACTTACATACATCGTGCATGTATGATAAATACATGTTGGTTTAAAGTACATACTCAGTAAAGAGTCAAGGGCAGCGTTGTCCGGTATAATTTATGATGAGAAATAATTCTTATGACAAGTTGATGTGAACGGTGTCCAGTTATCATATGTCATGTCAAATTTTACATAGAATCCAGGTTAAAGCCTGTGAATGCTGGCCTAAATAGTAAATAAAGAATAGTGTGTGCATATATTTTGAAACAAAATCGGTCTCAATCCGTTTTGTATCCAGACAAATCAATTTTCTCTTACTAATTTTTTGGTCATAGGAGTCGTGAAATGATTCTTTCAAACGCCTATTTCATTTTTCTTCGAATATTCACCAATCACCATTTAAACGAATTAAACAAATGTATATATAGCTCTTATGTGTACGAAACTGACATATGTAAATTTTCATAGAAAAAGGTCGAATGTAAACATTTTAATTTTTCTTAATTAAAAGCCTTACCTTTTATTTAGCTTTCCTTATAACAAAATAGTCCATGTTAACGGTTAAGAAAGGTAACCATATTCATCTCAATTAAAAAAAACCAAATGGGTTTGAAATTGATAACTCCGACATACATATTGCATTAATTTATTCCGACAAATACATAATTCCTTTGTAATTCATACGAAATAAGTTTTGAAAATCCCTCAAGCGCGAATGATTTAGTGCTTTGAAATTAGACAGTGTTACAAATATTAGTAAACACGTGTTTTTTCCCTCTTAGCGACTTCCCGAGGGAATGAAGTTGAAGAAAAGAGGTCAGTCTTTACAACAGATGTATGGCTGGGAAAAAGACAATGTCGCGTGTCGCTCGTCACTCTCTTACTTTTTTGTACACTACCTATGTTTCCGCAAATTTTTGTCCTATTTTGTGTAATTTTACAAATTACGAAAGCCAGTGACCTTTGATTCTAATGAAAAAAAAACCGTAAGATTTTACTCGTACAATGAATGAATTAATTTACTATTTTTTTTCAAATACTGTATCCCTGTATATGTAAAAATGACAATTGCAATAATAAAATATTTTTATGTCGTTATCGGTGAATCACCCTCAAGAATTGTTCCAAATTTGGATAAATTAGCGAAAACGAGGGGAAATTGACACCCTTTTGTTCATCAGTCACAAAAACTTAAACCTTGGACATACCTTTTGAATTATCATTGCAAAGGTTTTCATATTCACATGTATATTTCTTGTGACAATGCCTTAAAACTTTGTGACATTAACTTTCCAGTTTAATCACAATCAGCCTCGGACATATCTTTTGAATGATGAGTGTTACTGGACTTTCATGTTTCATATCAATATTCTTTGTGAGAAGACCTTTTTAACCTTGACCTTGTAATTTGACTTCTGCAACGCTAAACAACTAAGAAGCGAGGACCACAATTCTATGAATTAGCTTGTACGATCTTATTTAGTACATGGCTCTCATTCCTAACTGCATGGTTGAAATCTCTTTGAATCTCGGCGATTCATATTATAAAAAAAGATTAATGATTTTAACATAACGTACAAGAATCTTAGATAGGCGCAATACATTGTATTTAGCTTTGTAAATGATTTATCTCTTTCCAGAAGAGTTGTCATTCTTTGCAAGAGCACCTTTTTTTGTGTCAGACACAAATTAAAGCCCAACCAACAACAGTCTTCACGAAAACTCTCTAGCTCAACGCCCATGGCTAGTAGAAATTTTGATGGGCGAGTGGAATTTCACTATAAACTATACAAAAAACTTGTAGAAATTGGGCTAGTGGTTTCAAAAAGATCTCGTGAAGACTGAAACAAATCAATAGGTTCCAGATGTAATGATCGCGTCAAAATACCCCCTAAAGGTGCATGCTCTGTTAATAGCGAAATATAATCATCACTCAAAGCCTACTATTGCTTTCTGTTTGAATGAATTGTTGAAAAAAAGTTATCATCGAGATGGGCTTGCAATATGTTGGACTTGCAATATGTCATTGGTTGTCGTTGCGAACAGTTGTATAATGTATGATGATTTCCTCGCAGCGTTTGCACATACGGCATTGGTTCCCTCTTTCTTTTCTCTCTGGCATGTTAGCGATTTTCCGTCAAGAAATGTCAATGTAGGCACAGATGTCATATCTTTATTCATAAATAGAGAGCGTAAACCTTAAGGCAATTTGACAGATAATTTTGTACCTTTTTTGGAAATGTTCTTTGAAATTATTCCGATACATGGACTATAAATGACCTATATAGAATCATGATCGATAGTTATTATTAGTATTATAATTATACGTTTAAATATGACACTATGTTATTATTTTAGGTGATCATTATTCATCTGTACAATACGAAGCTGAGACAGGTAATTTCAGATACCAAAATAATCCTTTTAAAAAGACAGAAAAGGTTTGAAATCTGTGACTTGAAAGCTTTTAAAAGCTCATGTATTGAATTTAAATCTGAAACAGCTTTTTATTCAAAGATAAAGATGCAAGATCTGGGAAAACATGAAACATATCCATGCATGTTGCACTTAAAGAGAGAACTTGACAACAAGAATTTATCTTTATAACATGACATTCATGGATATTAAGTTGATATTTTAAAATAATTACGTATAAATATATGTAATTGTTAACGAACATGTATATTTCATATTTCATTCTTATATACAGCAATCTACATGTTTACAAAAGAATCGTACTATTAAAAGCAATGCATGACATCTATTGAAGAAATGTATATTGTAAAGATAATATGTCGTAGAAAATTTTATTGTCAATAAAACACTCTTATATAAATACGAAAGTATCAAATACACATTCTGACCAATAACTAGCATGTACATGTAATTGTGTATATAGAAAATCTCAAACTTGTTCGTCAAAAAACTCTGAAGAAACGTACGAAAAAACTTTGACGAAACATAAAGAGAGAAACATGTCACTTTTTATATAGCTTATAGACTGTAAATTTCATATGTTCAAATATAAACATCTATAACATAGGTATATAACTCAAATCATACCAAGGCTAGGACATCTATAACGAAGTTATTGTCGCCATTACTGTCACTTTTATCAGGTTTATATATTTTGTCCGAATGTTTTGTAGGAGCTTCGCCCTCTTCGTTTTTCAAGGCACTGTCGATCGCAAGAACCTCATCTTGTGAAACCTCACTATCGTCTTCTGAAAAATGCTTATCATCCTCCCCGTCTCCAATGCCTTTGAGTTTGCAATCTTCATTTTGCGAGTGTTTCATGGAACGTTTATTAGTCACCTGATACGTGACGTCATTTGTTGATTGATCAGACGACACGCTCGCATTTCCTTCCGTCTGTATAGTACCTTCCCAAAATTGAATGCTTTTTCTGACATTATACTTGAAAGGAACATTCGATCTTCTTGACATAAAAGCGTCATTCACATGAGATCTTGGATTATAATTCGGAGGAAGAACCTCTTGTATTTCGTTATCAATCGAAACGTTTTCAAGGTCATGACTTTCCCATTTTTGTTCTGTAATTTGAGATTCGTCTTGCGCGGCGATGACATCCTGTTCCTGCGGATTGTCACGACTTCCTACAACACTACATCTATCTCGGTGAAATCTGGATAAAGCCAGACGCGTGGTCTCTTCTATAAACTGCTCAATCATATCCATACTTGCACAGAGTGTAGCCCTTTCTTCATCACTTAACCCGGCGTCCAACTCCTCAACCACTTCACAACAAATGTCTTCCTCGACACATTCTTCCTTTGAGGAATGTTCAATTTCTACTACTTTTTCATCTATTGTTTGTTCCCCACTTGTTTCCGCTCCCTCTTCTTCTGAAACTTTAATTTCTGCTTTCGTTCGGACAACGTTTTCATTCAAAATGGAGTAATCACCACTTCCGGTTTTTGCCGTTGTATTGTCTTCCACTTCCGCTGTGCGTGGACGTACTTCTTCTATCGGCCGATGACTGTTGTGAAAGTGTTTAGCAATCATCTTCATCTTAAGCTTAGTTTTCCTCTTCTTTCTAGAAAAAAAGAAAGTTAAACATACGTGACAACGACGCAAGAGCCCGAAAAACTTCATGTGGCATAAGTACTTTGACCACACTTATAAGAGTTTGAGATTCAATTTTTGTAGGACCTAAACTTAAGGATGCGCGCTACTTTGATTTTCGAACTTTCCGCGCATCTAAGATACGACGTTACGACGTAAGAACTATCCGTCCCATTTACACTTTACGTCATTTCGTCTTTTAGCCCAAACCGCATGTACTGTACAAGTATAATAGTACAATACAATATCTGTGTACATATTCTTTGTAAAAATGACATGGCAAGAAAGAAAAATTGCAGTACTCTGGATTTCTAATGCTTGATGACACGAAATTTACATGATATTGTGGGTAGCTCAACTTCGGTAAAATCACCCGTTTCTTCTGGAAGTACAATTGTAATAAGAATACAGTAATGCAAAAATCGAGAACAGCCGCGGAAAAGGTAACTTACTGGACTGATACACGCCTAAAGTACCTCAACAACATGGCTCAAGATTCGCTGATTGATCTACTCGAAATAAATATATCTATCCCCGACGCAGTTCGAGATAGATTCTGTTATTTCGGGCCGACAACATTTCGTGGCTTTTTTGATTTATTCCACTTTGCACGTAAGTAAAATATGAGCTATCTACCTGACCTAAACGCACTAGGCGACCTCTTACAAGAGTGCATGCCCACTACGTCACCAATCTTGACGTCATATGATTTTCGCGCCACACTTTTCAGGTTCGTCTGCAAGGTAAGGTAACGAATTTATTTGCTCGTGAATTGTTTCAGTTTTTAGTCTGTAATCTTCACCAAATTATTAGTTATTCAATCAAAATGTTATATCTCAATGTAACGTACATAATCTTATTATCTGCTTCGCAGTATTTTGCTTTAAATCGGAAATAAATAAAATGCATTGGTTTCTGTAACATCCAAGCACTGTAATCTAATAATCTTTCCGTTCTCATTTTGTACATGCATGATACAAATGAAACACACGTACCATTCCATCATTTTCTAGTAAATAACAACAAGAAAACCTGTACCAATCTTCATAATATACATCGTTCTAATAAGCTTTGAACTTATATTTTACATTACACCTGTTCGGAGTTCACCAGCCCCCAACGCATTTCCCATGGAGACAGCCGATTGGTATCCATGTCAACGAACGAACTCTTCGGCGTTCCAGTCTCCCATCATTAATTATTATTGCATCGCCAATTTAATTGGCTGTCACCATTCCAAGGTAGGGGAGCATTTACAGAATTCAAAGAATCAAAGTACATATCTTTTATTCTATATATCAGGAAAGCAAACACGCATGTGAAAGAAAACAATACTGTCAATAGACTGAAAAGTAATTACAACAAAGCTATGCCATGGAATATAACCTTTCTAGTGGTATGCAATTGTACAATTTATTTAGAATATAGATAGAAGATTAGAATATATGAAGATATTTAGAATATATGATGTAACAGAGCTACGCTATCTGGGGTCTAGAATATTTTTTTTTTTTCAAAATCTAAATGCCACAGACAACTTGAGGCTTAAAACACTTGCCCGACCCAAAAAATCACTTGACCCAATGACGGGTCTTATACTGAAACTTGTTGAATTTTAGAATATTTAGTAAATGGAGTGCTTGATTTTTCAGAATATTAAAATTAAAATCCTTTCTGTAGAATAAGATACGGAAGAAATATGAATAAAAAAAAAAATGTTCAACAAGTCTCCTTGCCCACGGGCAAGTGAGCACCTGCTTTGTACTTTCTCGACCGAACTTTTCACTTGCCCCGGGCAACGGGAAATTGGAATTCTAGAGCCCTGGACTCTATGTAATCGTATATTTAGAATACTTGAAGTAATCAAACGTCAATGAACAATTATATCTAGCCATTTAAAAAAAAAAAATAAATAAATAAATAAATAGATAAATAAATAAATAAATAAATAAATAAATAATTGAATAAAAAAACAAAACAAAAGATAAAGAAATACTAGATAATTAAATAAATGATGAAATAAATAACCATCATGAGACAGAACATATCATTTATTATTTATTTACTGAATGCGCACATGTCCATTGCGAATATGTGTTCAAGCCAAAATTCAGATTGTCGAATGAAGTATCTGAATTTGAATAAAAAGCCAAAGAGTTAAGATATATGCATGTCATTGTTTAAAGACTTTGAAATCTAATATGGCATCTAATACCCTACCTCCGACCAAAATTGATAATATTAAATAACGACCCAATTAAAACTTTGAAAGATCACCTTTGAGAAAGTAATTATTATACTTATAGCCCACTAAATTCCCCTTTAATATGGTTATAGCACTAGATCCAGTACCACAGTAGCTACATGGTGTACAAAAAAGGGGGTGTCAACATTTTACTACGGTAAAAAAAAAAAAAAAAAAAAATAAAAAAAATAAAAAAAAAAATAAAAAGGGGGGGGGGGGGATTAGTTTCTAGATCCACTGTCATATTCTCAAAACAACAATATAACTTAGTGAACACCTATCGGGGGGGGGGGGCACTTAAAAGTCGTCTTACGACATATTACTATAAATATTTCAGGCAAAACCGTTAATATACATAATAACAAGTACGCAATCTAGGTACCAATTACTAGTTATAACTTTCCTAAATATGAGCCGTGAGTTAAACTCGCAAAGTAATAAAAATTAAAATTCTAAAAAAAAATAAATTATATCAGGGCTCTTGCTCTGCCTCATTTGGGGCCATATTTGGCTCCATTCCCAATGCAAAATAGTATTTCTCTCCCTATTCTTGTTTACTTTTTCCCATATTGAAAAAAAAAAAAAAAAAAAAAAAAAAAATAAATAAATAAATAAAATCAAATAAATAAATAAAATCAAATGAAAAGGCATCTAAATCTATTCATATTTTTTCTCAATTTTTGAGAAAATGCCGCTATTCTTCCCTAATTCTACGGCCCCTGGCAGTCCCCAAAATGGATGTAAGAGCTCTTGGTATTATATTTTCACCGGGAATTTTCCTCCCGTTTTGGGGCCGTTATTCGGCCCCATTCCCATGAAAATTATTATCCTTTAAGTTTTATTTTCCAACTCACTGTGGCTCTAAATTTCCCAACTACAAATAGATGGAATTATCACCAATATTGCCAAATTCCCTTGTTCAAAAGTATAAAATTTACCTGTGATTTGCTACAATTTTCGTAATCAATACTGATCAGAAGTCATCAAATCAAATTAAAAAGAAAATTATTTGCTTCAACATTTAATATTCTGATTCTTTGATCCAGTCACTTATTCCCAAAAATGTTCCCAAACGTCGTATATTTCCCCAATCGCACGGGCCGCGACCCTATTCCCAAATTTAAATACTTGGAAAAAATCCCTTGATAAAATAAAACGAAATATAACTAGATGGCTACTGTTGCAAGCAACAGACGGATTCCTCCTTTCTTAGACCTTCCTCGGAACTGAAGTGCTAAAATCCGAATAAAGAAGATGGAAAAAAGAATAGTTGCTTTAGAATCTTATTCACTTCAGCAAAAAAGTCAAAAGAGCTTATGTCTAACTTGGGACTCTTATTTATTTATTGACAAAATAGAAGAAAAAAATAATAAATACCTTTCATGTTTACGAAAGCTTTAAACTCCATGCACAATCAATATCTAATCCTTTACAATGACTTTCTCAAAAAAGAATTGCACAATGATTTTGCAATGAGATCATTTCTATTAATAGAAAATGACAACAACATGAAACTACTGATTTGTAATGCTACTAAGAATAAAAAAGAAAGAAACAGAGAACAAGAATAAAAGAGTTATCTATCTTACTATGTAAAGTTCAAATAAGAAGTACTACTTGTGTGAAGAATAAATAGTTAAGGACAAAATCCTGTGAATTCTACAAGAGTAAATGTTTGTTATGACCTTGAAAAAGTTAATTTGACCTTTAACCAAGGTCATGGATAAAAGATAAGCATTTGAATTTATTCTCATCAAGAGTCCTCTTGATCTAATCAAAGCTCAATATTTTATCGACAAAAGTCTGTTGTGACCTTGAAATCGAACAAATGACCTTGGGTCAAGGTCAAGGTGAAAGGACTTGATGCAAGGAATATTTGCGCCAAGTATGAACTCTCAAGGTCAAGTGGTCTTTGTTCTGTAGGCAAAAGTTTGTTGTGACCTTGAGAATCAAAATTTGACCTTGGGCCAAGGTCAAGGTCAAAGGGCTTCGCTCAATGATTGTATTTATGAAGTTTGAACTGTCAAGGTCAAATAGTCTTTGTTCTAAAGGCAAAAGTTTGTTGTGACCCTGAGGATCATAATGTGACCTTGAAACTAGGTCATCATCAATGACTTCCTATTAGTAGCCTACCATCCAAGTTTCAACTCAAAATCTCAAAAACTGTAGAAATTGGCAATGTGCCAATTTAAAGTTCCATTTTCAACTCAAAATAGCACGAAAACCGTAAATATTTTATCGAGCATGTAAGCGTATAAAACTTTGCAAATTTCCCAAAGAAGAATATAAAACAAATTTCGTTCAAATCGTACGGTTAGTTTAGGAGTTATAAGGTTTTAAAGATTTGGCATCTGATGACCTCTAGCGGGGGCATATATGAACTTTTCGACAAGAAAAAAAATTTAAATGAAGATCTCTATTTGCTCTTTCTTATGATACTTTCCATTTTATCCTATGATGCGGTACTTTGTTGTAACGTCTCTGGAATGGTTTGGGGGTAAGAATAATAATAATAATAATAAGAATAATAAGAATAAAGAAAAGACAATACAATAACAGAAAGGATTCCGACGGAAGTCGGAATCCTTAATAAGAATAAAGAAAAGACAATACAATAACAGAAAGGATTCCGACGGAAGTCGGAATCCTTAATAAGAATAAAGAAAAGACAATACAATACAATAACAGAAAGGATTCCGAAGGAAATCGGAATCCTTAATAAATGGAAGGATGGAGGTTCCTGTGGACATAGCAGACGGATTCCTCTCATTTTCATCTTGTTAAGAACAGAAATGAAAATTGAAAAAATGCGAAAATGACTGGCCGCAGCTGGACTCGAACCAGGTACCTTCACCAAGGTAGGCCCCATCGTATCTTGTACATGTAATGTCAGGTCACATGGTTGAATTGACCAATGAAATTTGTAACACATCCTGGGTCATGCATATTAATTATGTGAGGGATTTTCCAATGAATCATGACAATATAGCAAGTGTTTTCAAACTGGTACATGTATTCGATATTTCTTGATTCTGTTAGAAAACATTTTGAACTAATACATACTCGTATAAATTTTGAAATGAAAACAATGTTGAAGCACTGTACTTTATGTTTGCTTACGAATGAAAAAAAATTGAGGGAAAAAAATGGCCGAGGCCGGTATCGAACCCCGGACCCTCCGATTCGAAGTCTGACGCTCTACCGCTGAGCTATTGCAGAACTGACAAAGGTTTGCATCAAAAGTCTTTAGAAGGATGAAATCTTGCGACTATGATATGACTCAACATGTCGAGCATGTTCCGAATGATAAATCTTTATCGATCGATTCTATTTACAGGTATGTATTCAGGAGTAAACAACACAGAATTTCATAAAATGTATTTTTTTTATTTGACTTTCATTGACCATGTATGTAGAGAATAAAATTATGAATCAATAAAATGTGTTTGCTTATTTTGCAAGGGCGGATCTAGACAGGGGAGGTGAAAACAGGTATGTACACGTATGTAACATGTAAGTCGGAGGGGGGGGGGCAAAAACTTATCAACCTCCCCCTTTCGAAGGACTAGCCTATGTCATTGGATAAACAAACCGTCAAAGATCTTGTACAGTTATTTCAAAGATTGACGAATTCAAAAAGAAACAGACAAACAAACGAGAAAAAAAAATGCCCAAGGGGGCCACATTGCTCCGTCAAAGGTCTTGTACAGTTGTTTCAAATATTAAGGAATTTAATAAGAAAAAGACAAACAAACAAACAAAACAAATGAAAAAAAAAAAAAAAAAAAAAAAAAAAAACAAGAGGCCCAAGGGAGCCATTTTGCTCAGTCAAAAGTCTTGTACAGTTGTTTCAAAGATTGTCGAATCAAAAAAGAAAAAAAACAAGCAAACAAACAAACAAGCAAAACAAATGAAAAAAACAAACAAACAAACAAACAAAAAAAAAAAAAAAAAAAAAAACCAAGAAGGCCAAGGGGGCCACATTGCTCCGTCAAAGGTCTTGTACAGTTGTTTCAAAGATTGACGAATGAAAAAAAAAGAGGCCTAAGGTGGCCATATATACACGTTGAAGTCAATGACAGTGAAATAAATATGCGCAATATGAAATGTGTTTTTCTTCTGAATTAAAAGCTATGAATAGGACTGACTTGTTGCATGAACGATCGATAATTCTTGTAATGCTGAATCAGCCATTTGTATTTCTCCGTGTGTATATCAAAAATAAAAACCACTAACATTCAGGAACTCCAATGGCTATGTGGATAGGGCGTTGGACTGCTGGCCCAAGGGTACCGGGTTCGATCCCCAGTCTGGACGTTTTTTTATCGCCGATCGTCTGCGTTTCTGTCTAGTACTCTCTCTATCTGTTCGTATGTCTGTTCGTTCTTCTATCGTTGTCAGTCTATCTAACACTGTCTATCTTACACTGTCAGTCTGTCTGTCTGCTCCATGCTGCAAATTTACCAGTTAATTTAAATGATGCTATTCAATTTTAAGACATTTTAAAAACATTTAATTAGAAAATGACAACAGCATGAAAGTACAGACAAGTCATGGTACGAAGAGAAATAGAAATAAAAGATTTATCTTTCTTAGATCATGTAAAGTTCATATAAGAAGGACCTCGTTTGTGAAGTATAAGTAGTGTAGGACAAACACTGTGTATTTAACAAGTAAATGTTGTTATGACATTGAGAATGAAATTTTCACCTTGAACCAAGGTCAAGGAAAAAAGATGAGTATAGAATATCATTTTCTTCAAAATATATATGAAATTGAATAAAGCTCAATATTTTATCAACAAAAGACTGTTATGACCTTGAAATCGAACGAATGACCTTTGGTCAAGGTCAATGTGACAGGACTTACTGCAAGGAATATTTGTACCCAGTTTGCATTCTCAAGGTCAAACAGTCTTTGTTTTATAGGCAAAAATGTTGTTGTGACCTTGAGAATGAGAATTTGACCTTGGATCAAGGTCAAGGTGAAAGAGCTTGGCGTAACAATTATATGTATGAAGTTTGAACTCTGAAGGTCAAATAGTCTTTGTTCTATAAGCAAAAGTTTCATGTGACCTTGAGAATAAAAATTTGACCTTGAAAAGAAGGTCAACATTAAATGACTACCTATAAGTGACCTAACATCCAAGTTTCAACTCAAAGTCTCAAAAATTGTAGAAATTGGCACCTTGCCAATTTAAGGTTCCATTTTCAACTTGAAATAGCTTGAAAACTGTAAATATTTTATGGAGCATGTAAGCGTATAAAAGTTTGCAAATTGCTCAAAGAACAATATAAAACAAATTTTGTTCAAATCGTACGGTTAGTAAAGGAGTTATGAGAGTTTAAAGATTTGACCTTTGATGACCTCTAGCGGGGGCATATGTGAACTTTTAGACAAGAAAAAAATATTAAATTAAAATCTTTATTTGTTCTTTCACATGAGACTTTCCATTTTATCATATGATGCGGTACTTTGTTGTAACGTCACTGGATTGGCTTGGGGGTAAGAATAATAATAATAATAATAATAATAAGAATAATAAGAATAATAAGAATAAAGAAAAGACAATACAATAACAGAAAGGATTCCGACGGAAATCGGAATCCTTAATAAATGGAAGGATGGAGGTTCCTGTGGACATATCAGACAGATTCCTCTCATTTTCATCTTGTTAAGAACAGAAATGAAAATTGAAAAAATGCGAAAATGACTGGCCGCAGCTGGACTCGAACCAGGTACCTTCACCAAGGTAGGCCCCATCGTATCTTGTACATGTAATGTCAGGTCACATGGTTGAATTGACCAATGAAATTTGTAACACATCCTAGGTCATGCATATTAATTATGTGAGGGATTTTCCAATGAATCATGACAATATAGCAAGTGTTTTCAAACTAGTACATGTATTCGATATTTCTTGATTCTGTTAGAAAACATTTTGAACTAATACATACTCGTATAAATTTTGAAATGAAAACAATGTTGAAGCACTGTACTTTATGTTTGCTTACGAATGAAAAAAAATTGAGGGAAAAAAAATGGCCGAGGCCGGTATCGAACCCCGGACCCTCCGATTCGAAGTCTGACGCTCTACCGCTGAGCTATTGCAGAACTGACAAAGGTTTGCATCAAAAGTCTTTAGAAGGATGAAATCTTGCGACTATGATATGACTCAACATGTCGAGCATGTTCCGAATGATAAATCTTTATCGATCGATTCTATTTACAGGTATGTATTCAGGAGTAAACAACACAGAATTTCATAAAATGTATTTTTTTTTATTTGACTTTCATTGACCATGTATGTAGAGAATAAAATTATGAATCAATAAAATGTGTTTGCTTATTTTGCAAGGGCGGATCTAGACAGGGGAGGTGAAAACAGGTATGTACACGTATGTAACATGTAAGTCGGAGGGGGGGGGGCAAAAACTTATCAACCTCCCCCTTTCGAAGGACTAGCCTATGTCATTGGATAAACAAACCGTCAAAGATCTTGTACAGTTATTTCAAAGATTGACGAATTCAAAAAGAAACAGACAAACAAACGAGAAAAAAAAATGCCCAAGGGGGCCACATTGCTCCGTCAAAGGTCTTGTACAGTTGTTTCAAATATTAAGGAATTTAATAAGAAAAGGACAAACAAACAAACAAAACAAATGAAAAAAAAAAAAAAAAAAAAAAACAAGAGGCCCAAGGGAGCCATTTTGCTCAGTCAAAAGTCTTGTACAGTTGTTTCAAAGATTGTCGAATCAAAAAAGAAAAAAAACAAGCAAACAAACAAACAAGCAAAACAAATGAAAAAAACAAACAAACAAACAAACAAAACAAAAAAAAAAAAAAAAAAAACCAAGAAGGCCAAGGGGGCCACATTGCTCCGTCAAAGGTCTTGTACAGTTGTTTCAAAGATTGACGAATGAAAAAAAAGAGGCCTAAGGTGGCCATATATACACGTTGAAGTCAATGACAGTGAAATAAATATGCGCAATATGAAATGTGTTTTTCTTCTGAATTAAAAGCTATGAATAGGACTGACTTGTTGCATGAACGATCGATAATTCTTGTAATGCTGAATCAGCCATTTGTATTTCTCCGTGTGTATATCAAAAATAAAAACCACTAACATTCAGGAACTCCAATGGCTATGTGGATAGGGCGTTGGACTGCTGGCCCAAGGGTACCGGGTTCGATCCCCAGTCTGGACGTTTTTTTATCGCCGATCGTCTGCGTTTCTGTCTAGTACTCTCTCTATCTGTTCGTATGTCTGTTCGTTCTTCTATCGTTGTCAGTCTATCTAACACTGTCTATCTTACACTGTCAGTCTGTCTGTCTGCTCCATGCTGCAAATTTACCAGTTAATTTAAATGATGCTATTCAATTTTAAGACATTTTAAAAACATTTAATTAGAAAATGACAACAGCATGAAAGTACAGACAAGTCATGGTACGAAGAGAAATAGAAATAAAAGATTTATCTTTCTTAGATCATGTAAAGTTCATATAAGAAGGACCTCGTTTGTGAAGTATAAGTAGTGTAGGACAAACACTGTGTATTTAACAAGTAAATGTTGTTATGACATTGAGAATGAAATTTTCACCTTGAACCAAGGTCAAGGAAAAAAGATGAGTATAGAATATCATTTTCTTCAAAATATATATGAAATTGAATAAAGCTCAATATTTTATCAACAAAAGACTGTTATGACCTTGAAATCGAACGAATGACCTTTGGTCAAGGTCAATGTGACAGGACTTACTGCAAGGAATATTTGTACCCAGTTTGCATTCTCAAGGTCAAACAGTCTTTGTTTTATAGGCAAAAATGTTGTTGTGACCTTGAGAATGAGAATTTGACCTTGGATCAAGGTCAAGGTGAAAGAGCTTGGCGTAACAATTATATGTATGAAGTTTGAACTCTGAAGGTCAAATAGTCTTTGTTCTATAAGCAAAAGTTTCATGTGACCTTGAGAATAAAAATTTGACCTTGAAAAGAAGGTCAACATTAAATGACTACCTATAAGTGACCTAACATCCAAGTTTCAACTCAAAGTCTCAAAAATTGTAGAAATTGGCACCTTGCCAATTTAAGGTTCCATTTTCAACTTGAAATAGCTTGAAAACTGTAAATATTTTATGGAGCATGTAAGCGTATAAAAGTTTGCAAATTGCTCAAAGAACAATATAAAACAAATTTTGTTCAAATCGTACGGTTAGTAAAGGAGTTATGAGAGTTTAAAGATTTGACCTTTGATGACCTCTAGCGGGGGCATATGTGAACTTTTAGACAAGAAAAAAATATTAAATTAAAATCTTTATTTGTTCTTTCACATGAGACTTTCCATTTTATCATATGATGCGGTACTTTGTTGTAACGTCACTGGATTGGCTTGGGGGTAAGAATAATAATAATAATAATAATAATAAGAATAATAAGAATAATAAGAATAAAGAAAAGACAATACAATAACAGAAAGGATTCCGACGGAAATCGGAATCCTTAATAAATGGAAGGATGGAGGTTCCTGTGGACATATCAGACAGATTCCTCTCATTTTCATCTTGTTAAGAACAGAAATGAAAATTGAAAAAATGCGAAAATGACTGGCCGCAGCTGGACTCGAACCAGGTACCTTCACCAAGGTAGGCCCCATCGTATCTTGTACATGTAATGTCAGGTCACATGGTTGAATTGACCAATGAAATTTGTAACACATCCTGGGTCATGCATATTAATTATGTGAGGGATTTTCCAATGAATCATGACAATATAGCAAGTGTTTTCAAACTAGTACATGTATTCGATATTTCTTGATTCTGTTAGAAAACATTTTGAACTAATACATACTCGTATAAATTTTGAAATGAAAACAATGTTGAAGCACTGTACTTTATGTTTGCTTACGAATGAAAAAAAATTGAGGGAAAAAAAATGGCCGAGGCCGGTATCGAACCCCGGACCCTCCGATTCGAAGTCTGACGCTCTACCGCTGAGCTATTGCAGAACTGACAAAGGTTTGCATCAAAAGTCTTTAGAAGGATGAAATCTTGCGACTATGATATGACTCAACATGTCGAGCATGTTCCGAATGATAAATCTTTATCGATCGATTCTATTTACAGGTATGTATTCAGGAGTAAACAACACAGAATTTCATAAAATGTATTTTTTTTTATTTGACTTTCATTGACCATGTATGTAGAGAATAAAATTATGAATCAATAAAATGTGTTTGCTTATTTTGCAAGGGCGGATCTAGACAGGGGAGGTGAAAACAGGTATGTACACGTATGTAACATGTAAGTCGGAGGGGGGGGGGGGCAAAAACTTATCAACCTCCCCCTTTCGAAGGACTAGCCTATGTCATTGGATAAACAAACCGTCAAAGATCTTGTACAGTTATTTCAAAGATTGACGAATTCAAAAAGAAACAGACAAACAAACGAGAAAAAAAAATGCCCAAGGGGGCCACATTGCTCCGTCAAAGGTCTTGTACAGTTGTTTCAAATATTAAGGAATTTAATAAGAAAAGGACAAACAAACAAACAAAACAAATGAAAAAAAAAAAAAAAAAAAAAAAACAAGAGGCCCAAGGGAGCCATTTTGCTCAGTCAAAAGTCTTGTACAGTTGTTTCAAAGATTGTCGAATCAAAAAAGAAAAAAAACAAGCAAACAAACAAACAAGCAAAACAAATGAAAAAAACAAACAAACAAACAAACAAAACAAAAAAAAAAAAAAAAAAACCAAGAAGGCCAAGGGGGCCACATTGCTCCGTCAAAGGTCTTGTACAGTTGTTTCAAAGATTGACGAATGAAAAAAAAGAGGCCTAAGGTGGCCATATATACACGTTGAAGTCAATGACAGTGAAATAAATATGCGCAATATGAAATGTGTTTTTCTTCTGAATTAAAAGCTATGAATAGGACTGACTTGTTGCATGAACGATCGATAATTCTTGTAATGCTGAATCAGCCATTTGTATTTCTCCGTGTGTATATCAAAAATAAAAACCACTAACATTCAGGAACTCCAATGGCTATGTGGATAGGGCGTTGGACTGCTGGCCCAAGGGTACCGGGTTCGATCCCCAGTCTGGACGTTTTTTTATCGCCGATCGTCTGCGTTTCTGTCTAGTACTCTCTCTATCTGTTCGTATGTCTGTTCGTTCTTCTATCGTTGTCAGTCTATCTAACACTGTCTATCTTACACTGTCAGTCTGTCTGTCTGCTCCATGCTGCAAATTTACCAGTTAATTTAAATGATGCTATTCAATTTTAAGACATTTTAAAAACATTTAATTAGAAAATGACAACAGCATGAAAGTACAGACAAGTCATGGTACGAAGAGAAATAGAAATAAAAGATTTATCTTTCTTAGATCATGTAAAGTTCATATAAGAAGGACCTCGTTTGTGAAGTATAAGTAGTGTAGGACAAACACTGTGTATTTAACAAGTAAATGTTGTTATGACATTGAGAATGAAATTTTCACCTTGAACCAAGGTCAAGGAAAAAAGATGAGTATAGAATATCATTTTCTTCAAAATATATATGAAATTGAATAAAGCTCAATATTTTATCAACAAAAGACTGTTATGACCTTGAAATCGAACGAATGACCTTTGGTCAAGGTCAATGTGACAGGACTTACTGCAAGGAATATTTGTACCCAGTTTGCATTCTCAAGGTCAAACAGTCTTTGTTTTATAGGCAAAAATGTTGTTGTGACCTTGAGAATGAGAATTTGACCTTGGATCAAGGTCAAGGTGAAAGAGCTTGGCGTAACAATTATATGTATGAAGTTTGAACTCTGAAGGTCAAATAGTCTTTGTTCTATAAGCAAAAGTTTCATGTGACCTTGAGAATAAAAATTTGACCTTGAAAAGAAGGTCAACATTAAATGACTACCTATAAGTGACCTAACATCCAAGTTTCAACTCAAAGTCTCAAAAATTGTAGAAATTGGCACCTTGCCAATTTAAGGTTCCATTTTCAACTTGAAATAGCTTGAAAACTGTAAATATTTTATGGAGCATGTAAGCGTATAAAAGTTTGCAAATTGCTCAAAGAACAATATAAAACAAATTTTGTTCAAATCGTACGGTTAGTAAAGGAGTTATGAGAGTTTAAAGATTTGACCTTTGATGACCTCTAGCGGGGGCATATGTGAACTTTTAGACAAGAAAAAAATATTAAATTAAAATCTTTATTTGTTCTTTCACATGAGACTTTCCATTTTATCATATGATGCGGTACTTTGTTGTAACGTCACTGGATTGGCTTGGGGGTAAGAATAATAATAATAATAATAATAATAAGAATAATAAGAATAATAAGAATAAAGAAAAGACAATACAATAACAGAAAGGATTCCGACGGAAATCGGAATCCTTAATAAATGGAAGGATGGAGGTTCCTGTGGACATATCAGACAGATTCCTCTCATTTTCATCTTGTTAAGAACAGAAATGAAAATTGAAAAAATGCGAAAATGACTGGCCGCAGCTGGACTCGAACCAGGTACCTTCACCAAGGTAGGCCCCATCGTATCTTGTACATGTAATGTCAGGTCACATGGTTGAATTGACCAATGAAATTTGTAACACATCCTGGGTCATGCATATTAATTATGTGAGGGATTTTCCAATGAATCATGACAATATAGCAAGTGTTTTCAAACTAGTACATGTATTCGATATTTCTTGATTCTGTTAGAAAACATTTTGAACTAATACATACTCGTATAAATTTTGAAATGAAAACAATGTTGAAGCACTGTACTTTATGTTTGCTTACGAATGAAAAAAAATTGAGGGAAAAAAAATGGCCGAGGCCGGTATCGAACCCCGGACCCTCCGATTCGAAGTCTGACGCTCTACCGCTGAGCTATTGCAGAACTGACAAAGGTTTGCATCAAAAGTCTTTAGAAGGATGAAATCTTGCGACTATGATATGACTCAACATGTCGAGCATGTTCCGAATGATAAATCTTTATCGATCGATTCTATTTACAGGTATGTATTCAGGAGTAAACAACACAGAATTTCATAAAATGTATTTTTTTTTATTTGACTTTCATTGACCATGTATGTAGAGAATAAAATTATGAATCAATAAAATGTGTTTGCTTATTTTGCAAGGGCGGATCTAGACAGGGGAGGTGAAAACAGGTATGTACACGTATGTAACATGTAAGTCGGAGGGGGGGGGGGGGCAAAAACTTATCAACCTCCCCCTTTCGAAGGACTAGCCTATGTCATTGGATAAACAAACCGTCAAAGATCTTGTACAGTTATTTCAAAGATTGACGAATTCAAAAAGAAACAGACAAACAAACGAGAAAAAAAAATGCCCAAGGGGGCCACATTGCTCCGTCAAAGGTCTTGTACAGTTGTTTCAAATATTAAGGAATTTAATAAGAAAAGGACAAACAAACAAACAAAACAAATGAAAAAAAAAAAAAAAAAAAAAAAAAACAAGAGGCCCAAGGGAGCCATTTTGCTCAGTCAAAAGTCTTGTACAGTTGTTTCAAAGATTGTCGAATCAAAAAAGAAAAAAAACAAGCAAACAAACAAACAAGCAAAACAAATGAAAAAAACAAACAAACAAACAAACAAAACAAAAAAAAAAAAAAAAAAAACCAAGAAGGCCAAGGGGGCCACATTGCTCCGTCAAAGGTCTTGTACAGTTGTTTCAAAGATTGACGAATGAAAAAAAAGAGGCCTAAGGTGGCCATATATACACGTTGAAGTCAATGACAGTGAAATAAATATGCGCAATATGAAATGTGTTTTTCTTCTGAATTAAAAGCTATGAATAGGACTGACTTGTTGCATGAACGATCGATAATTCTTGTAATGCTGAATCAGCCATTTGTATTTCTCCGTGTGTATATCAAAAATAAAAACCACTAACATTCAGGAACTCCAATGGCTATGTGGATAGGGCGTTGGACTGCTGGCCCAAGGGTACCGGGTTCGATCCCCAGTCTGGACGTTTTTTTATCGCCGATCGTCTGCGTTTCTGTCTAGTACTCTCTCTATCTGTTCGTATGTCTGTTCGTTCTTCTATCGTTGTCAGTCTATCTAACACTGTCTATCTTACACTGTCAGTCTGTCTGTCTGCTCCATGCTGCAAATTTACCAGTTAATTTAAATGATGCTATTCAATTTTAAGACATTTTAAAAACATTTAATTAGAAAATGACAACAGCATGAAAGTACAGACAAGTCATGGTACGAAGAGAAATAGAAATAAAAGATTTATCTTTCTTAGATCATGTAAAGTTCATATAAGAAGGACCTCGTTTGTGAAGTATAAGTAGTGTAGGACAAACACTGTGTATTTAACAAGTAAATGTTGTTATGACATTGAGAATGAAATTTTCACCTTGAACCAAGGTCAAGGAAAAAAGATGAGTATAGAATATCATTTTCTTCAAAATATATATGAAATTGAATAAAGCTCAATATTTTATCAACAAAAGACTGTTATGACCTTGAAATCGAACGAATGACCTTTGGTCAAGGTCAATGTGACAGGACTTACTGCAAGGAATATTTGTACCCAGTTTGCATTCTCAAGGTCAAACAGTCTTTGTTTTATAGGCAAAAATGTTGTTGTGACCTTGAGAATGAGAATTTGACCTTGGATCAAGGTCAAGGTGAAAGAGCTTGGCGTAACAATTATATGTATGAAGTTTGAACTCTGAAGGTCAAATAGTCTTTGTTCTATAAGCAAAAGTTTCATGTGACCTTGAGAATAAAAATTTGACCTTGAAAAGAAGGTCAACATTAAATGACTACCTATAAGTGACCTAACATCCAAGTTTCAACTCAAAGTCTCAAAAATTGTAGAAATTGGCACCTTGCCAATTTAAGGTTCCATTTTCAACTTGAAATAGCTTGAAAACTGTAAATATTTTATGGAGCATGTAAGCGTATAAAAGTTTGCAAATTGCTCAAAGAACAATATAAAACAAATTTTGTTCAAATCGTACGGTTAGTAAAGGAGTTATGAGAGTTTAAAGATTTGACCTTTGATGACCTCTAGCGGGGGCATATGTGAACTTTTAGACAAGAAAAAAATATTAAATTAAAATCTTTATTTGTTCTTTCACATGAGACTTTCCATTTTATCATATGATGCGGTACTTTGTTGTAACGTCACTGGATTGGCTTGGGGGTAAGAATAATAATAATAATAATAATAATAAGAATAATAAGAATAATAAGAATAAAGAAAAGACAATACAATAACAGAAAGGATTCCGACGGAAATCGGAATCCTTAATAAATGGAAGGATGGAGGTTCCTGTGGACATATCAGACAGATTCCTCTCATTTTCATCTTGTTAAGAACAGAAATGAAAATTGAAAAAATGCGAAAATGACTGGCCGCAGCTGGACTCGAACCAGGTACCTTCACCAAGGTAGGCCCCATCGTATCTTGTACATGTAATGTCAGGTCACATGGTTGAATTGACCAATGAAATTTGTAACACATCCTGGGTCATGCATATTAATTATGTGAGGGATTTTCCAATGAATCATGACAATATAGCAAGTGTTTTCAAACTAGTACATGTATTCGATATTTCTTGATTCTGTTAGAAAACATTTTGAACTAATACATACTCGTATAAATTTTGAAATGAAAACAATGTTGAAGCACTGTACTTTATGTTTGCTTACGAATGAAAAAAAATTGAGGGAAAAAAAATGGCCGAGGCCGGTATCGAACCCCGGACCCTCCGATTCGAAGTCTGACGCTCTACCGCTGAGCTATTGCAGAACTGACAAAGGTTTGCATCAAAAGTCTTTAGAAGGATGAAATCTTGCGACTATGATATGACTCAACATGTCGAGCATGTTCCGAATGATAAATCTTTATCGATCGATTCTATTTACAGGTATGTATTCAGGAGTAAACAACACAGAATTTCATAAAATGTATTTTTTTTTATTTGACTTTCATTGACCATGTATGTAGAGAATAAAATTATGAATCAATAAAATGTGTTTGCTTATTTTGCAAGGGCGGATCTAGACAGGGGAGGTGAAAACAGGTATGTACACGTATGTAACATGTAAGTCGGAGGGGGGGGGGGGGCAAAAACTTATCAACCTCCCCCTTTCGAAGGACTAGCCTATGTCATTGGATAAACAAACCGTCAAAGATCTTGTACAGTTATTTCAAAGATTGACGAATTCAAAAAGAAACAGACAAACAAACGAGAAAAAAAAATGCCCAAGGGGGCCACATTGCTCCGTCAAAGGTCTTGTACAGTTGTTTCAAATATTAAGGAATTTAATAAGAAAAGGACAAACAAACAAACAAAACAAATGAAAAAAAAAAAAAAAAAAAAAAAAACAAGAGGCCCAAGGGAGCCATTTTGCTCAGTCAAAAGTCTTGTACAGTTGTTTCAAAGATTGTCGAATCAAAAAAGAAAAAAAACAAGCAAACAAACAAACAAGCAAAACAAATGAAAAAAACAAACAAACAAACAAACAAAACAAAAAAAAAAAAAAAAAAAACCAAGAAGGCCAAGGGGGCCACATTGCTCCGTCAAAGGTCTTGTACAGTTGTTTCAAAGATTGACGAATGAAAAAAAAGAGGCCTAAGGTGGCCATATATACACGTTGAAGTCAATGACAGTGAAATAAATATGCGCAATATGAAATGTGTTTTTCTTCTGAATTAAAAGCTATGAATAGGACTGACTTGTTGCATGAACGATCGATAATTCTTGTAATGCTGAATCAGCCATTTGTATTTCTCCGTGTGTATATCAAAAATAAAAACCACTAACATTCAGGAACTCCAATGGCTATGTGGATAGGGCGTTGGACTGCTGGCCCAAGGGTACCGGGTTCGATCCCCAGTCTGGACGTTTTTTTATCGCCGATCGTCTGCGTTTCTGTCTAGTACTCTCTCTATCTGTTCGTATGTCTGTTCGTTCTTCTATCGTTGTCAGTCTATCTAACACTGTCTATCTTACACTGTCAGTCTGTCTGTCTGCTCCATGCTGCAAATTTACCAGTTAATTTAAATGATGCTATTCAATTTTAAGACATTTTAAAAACATTTAATTAGAAAATGACAACAGCATGAAAGTACAGACAAGTCATGGTACGAAGAGAAATAGAAATAAAAGATTTATCTTTCTTAGATCATGTAAAGTTCATATAAGAAGGACCTCGTTTGTGAAGTATAAGTAGTGTAGGACAAACACTGTGTATTTAACAAGTAAATGTTGTTATGACATTGAGAATGAAATTTTCACCTTGAACCAAGGTCAAGGAAAAAAGATGAGTATAGAATATCATTTTCTTCAAAATATATATGAAATTGAATAAAGCTCAATATTTTATCAACAAAAGACTGTTATGACCTTGAAATCGAACGAATGACCTTTGGTCAAGGTCAATGTGACAGGACTTACTGCAAGGAATATTTGTACCCAGTTTGCATTCTCAAGGTCAAACAGTCTTTGTTTTATAGGCAAAAATGTTGTTGTGACCTTGAGAATGAGAATTTGACCTTGGATCAAGGTCAAGGTGAAAGAGCTTGGCGTAACAATTATATGTATGAAGTTTGAACTCTGAAGGTCAAATAGTCTTTGTTCTATAAGCAAAAGTTTCATGTGACCTTGAGAATAAAAATTTGACCTTGAAAAGAAGGTCAACATTAAATGACTACCTATAAGTGACCTAACATCCAAGTTTCAACTCAAAGTCTCAAAAATTGTAGAAATTGGCACCTTGCCAATTTAAGGTTCCATTTTCAACTTGAAATAGCTTGAAAACTGTAAATATTTTATGGAGCATGTAAGCGTATAAAAGTTTGCAAATTGCTCAAAGAACAATATAAAACAAATTTTGTTCAAATCGTACGGTTAGTAAAGGAGTTATGAGAGTTTAAAGATTTGACCTTTGATGACCTCTAGCGGGGGCATATGTGAACTTTTAGACAAGAAAAAAATATTAAATTAAAATCTTTATTTGTTCTTTCACATGAGACTTTCCATTTTATCATATGATGCGGTACTTTGTTGTAACGTCACTGGATTGGCTTGGGGGTAAGAATAATAATAATAATAATAATAATAAGAATAATAAGAATAATAAGAATAAAGAAAAGACAATACAATAACAGAAAGGATTCCGACGGAAATCGGAATCCTTAATAAATGGAAGGATGGAGGTTCCTGTGGACATATCAGACAGATTCCTCTCATTTTCATCTTGTTAAGAACAGAAATGAAAATTGAAAAAATGCGAAAATGACTGGCCGCAGCTGGACTCGAACCAGGTACCTTCACCAAGGTAGGCCCCATCGTATCTTGTACATGTAATGTCAGGTCACATGGTTGAATTGACCAATGAAATTTGTAACACATCCTGGGTCATGCATATTAATTATGTGAGGGATTTTCCAATGAATCATGACAATATAGCAAGTGTTTTCAAACTAGTACATGTATTCGATATTTCTTGATTCTGTTAGAAAACATTTTGAACTAATACATACTCGTATAAATTTTGAAATGAAAACAATGTTGAAGCACTGTACTTTATGTTTGCTTACGAATGAAAAAAAATTGAGGGAAAAAAAATGGCCGAGGCCGGTATCGAACCCCGGACCCTCCGATTCGAAGTCTGACGCTCTACCGCTGAGCTATTGCAGAACTGACAAAGGTTTGCATCAAAAGTCTTTAGAAGGATGAAATCTTGCGACTATGATATGACTCAACATGTCGAGCATGTTCCGAATGATAAATCTTTATCGATCGATTCTATTTACAGGTATGTATTCAGGAGTAAACAACACAGAATTTCATAAAATGTATTTTTTTTTATTTGACTTTCATTGACCATGTATGTAGAGAATAAAATTATGAATCAATAAAATGTGTTTGCTTATTTTGCAAGGGCGGATCTAGACAGGGGAGGTGAAAACAGGTATGTACACGTATGTAACATGTAAGTCGGAGGGGGGGGGGCAAAAACTTATCAACCTCCCCCTTTCGAAGGACTAGCCTATGTCATTGGATAAACAAACCGTCAAAGATCTTGTACAGTTATTTCAAAGATTGACGAATTCAAAAAGAAACAGACAAACAAACGAGAAAAAAAAATGCCCAAGGGGGCCACATTGCTCCGTCAAAGGTCTTGTACAGTTGTTTCAAATATTAAGGAATTTAATAAGAAAAGGACAAACAAACAAACAAAACAAATGAAAAAAAAAAAAAAAAAAAAAAAAAACAAGAGGCCCAAGGGAGCCATTTTGCTCAGTCAAAAGTCTTGTACAGTTGTTTCAAAGATTGTCGAATCAAAAAAGAAAAAAAACAAGCAAACAAACAAACAAGCAAAACAAATGAAAAAAACAAACAAACAAACAAACAAAACAAAAAAAAAAAAAAAAAACCAAGAAGGCCAAGGGGGCCACATTGCTCCGTCAAAGGTCTTGTACAGTTGTTTCAAAGATTGACGAATGAAAAAAAAGAGGCCTAAGGTGGCCATATATACACGTTGAAGTCAATGACAGTGAAATAAATATGCGCAATATGAAATGTGTTTTTCTTCTGAATTAAAAGCTATGAATAGGACTGACTTGTTGCATGAACGATCGATAATTCTTGTAATGCTGAATCAGCCATTTGTATTTCTCCGTGTGTATATCAAAAATAAAAACCACTAACATTCAGGAACTCCAATGGCTATGTGGATAGGGCGTTGGACTGCTGGCCCAAGGGTACCGGGTTCGATCCCCAGTCTGGACGTTTTTTTATCGCCGATCGTCTGCGTTTCTGTCTAGTACTCTCTCTATCTGTTCGTATGTCTGTTCGTTCTTCTATCGTTGTCAGTCTATCTAACACTGTCTATCTTACACTGTCAGTCTGTCTGTCTGCTCCATGCTGCAAATTTACCAGTTAATTTAAATGATGCTATTCAATTTTAAGACATTTTAAAAACATTTAATTAGAAAATGACAACAGCATGAAAGTACAGACAAGTCATGGTACGAAGAGAAATAGAAATAAAAGATTTATCTTTCTTAGATCATGTAAAGTTCATATAAGAAGGACCTCGTTTGTGAAGTATAAGTAGTGTAGGACAAACACTGTGTATTTAACAAGTAAATGTTGTTATGACATTGAGAATGAAATTTTCACCTTGAACCAAGGTCAAGGAAAAAAGATGAGTATAGAATATCATTTTCTTCAAAATATATATGAAATTGAATAAAGCTCAATATTTTATCAACAAAAGACTGTTATGACCTTGAAATCGAACGAATGACCTTTGGTCAAGGTCAATGTGACAGGACTTACTGCAAGGAATATTTGTACCCAGTTTGCATTCTCAAGGTCAAACAGTCTTTGTTTTATAGGCAAAAATGTTGTTGTGACCTTGAGAATGAGAATTTGACCTTGGATCAAGGTCAAGGTGAAAGAGCTTGGCGTAACAATTATATGTATGAAGTTTGAACTCTGAAGGTCAAATAGTCTTTGTTCTATAAGCAAAAGTTTCATGTGACCTTGAGAATAAAAATTTGACCTTGAAAAGAAGGTCAACATTAAATGACTACCTATAAGTGACCTAACATCCAAGTTTCAACTCAAAGTCTCAAAAATTGTAGAAATTGGCACCTTGCCAATTTAAGGTTCCATTTTCAACTTGAAATAGCTTGAAAACTGTAAATATTTTATGGAGCATGTAAGCGTATAAAAGTTTGCAAATTGCTCAAAGAACAATATAAAACAAATTTTGTTCAAATCGTACGGTTAGTAAAGGAGTTATGAGAGTTTAAAGATTTGACCTTTGATGACCTCTAGCGGGGGCATATGTGAACTTTTAGACAAGAAAAAAATATTAAATTAAAATCTTTATTTGTTCTTTCACATGAGACTTTCCATTTTATCATATGATGCGGTACTTTGTTGTAACGTCACTGGATTGGCTTGGGGGTAAGAATAATAATAATAATAATAATAATAAGAATAATAAGAATAATAAGAATAAAGAAAAGACAATACAATAACAGAAAGGATTCCGACGGAAATCGGAATCCTTAATAAATGGAAGGATGGAGGTTCCTGTGGACATATCAGACAGATTCCTCTCATTTTCATCTTGTTAAGAACAGAAATGAAAATTGAAAAAATGCGAAAATGACTGGCCGCAGCTGGACTCGAACCAGGTACCTTCACCAAGGTAGGCCCCATCGTATCTTGTACATGTAATGTCAGGTCACATGGTTGAATTGACCAATGAAATTTGTAACACATCCTGGGTCATGCATATTAATTATGTGAGGGATTTTCCAATGAATCATGACAATATAGCAAGTGTTTTCAAACTAGTACATGTATTCGATATTTCTTGATTCTGTTAGAAAACATTTTGAACTAATACATACTCGTATAAATTTTGAAATGAAAACAATGTTGAAGCACTGTACTTTATGTTTGCTTACGAATGAAAAAAAATTGAGGGAAAAAAAATGGCCGAGGCCGGTATCGAACCCCGGACCCTCCGATTCGAAGTCTGACGCTCTACCGCTGAGCTATTGCAGAACTGACAAAGGTTTGCATCAAAAGTCTTTAGAAGGATGAAATCTTGCGACTATGATATGACTCAACATGTCGAGCATGTTCCGAATGATAAATCTTTATCGATCGATTCTATTTACAGGTATGTATTCAGGAGTAAACAACACAGAATTTCATAAAATGTATTTTTTTTTATTTGACTTTCATTGACCATGTATGTAGAGAATAAAATTATGAATCAATAAAATGTGTTTGCTTATTTTGCAAGGGCGGATCTAGACAGGGGAGGTGAAAACAGGTATGTACACGTATGTAACATGTAAGTCGGAGGGGGGGGGGGGGGGCAAAAACTTATCAACCTCCCCCTTTCGAAGGACTAGCCTATGTCATTGGATAAACAAACCGTCAAAGATCTTGTACAGTTATTTCAAAGATTGACGAATTCAAAAAGAAACAGACAAACAAACGAGAAAAAAAAATGCCCAAGGGGGCCACATTGCTCCGTCAAAGGTCTTGTACAGTTGTTTCAAATATTAAGGAATTTAATAAGAAAAGGACAAACAAACAAACAAAACAAATGAAAAAAAAAAAAAAAAAAAAAAACAAGAGGCCCAAGGGAGCCATTTTGCTCAGTCAAAAGTCTTGTACAGTTGTTTCAAAGATTGTCGAATCAAAAAAGAAAAAAAACAAGCAAACAAACAAACAAGCAAAACAAATGAAAAAAACAAACAAACAAACAAACAAAACAAAAAAAAAAAAAAAAAACCAAGAAGGCCAAGGGGGCCACATTGCTCCGTCAAAGGTCTTGTACAGTTGTTTCAAAGATTGACGAATGAAAAAAAAGAGGCCTAAGGTGGCCATATATACACGTTGAAGTCAATGACAGTGAAATAAATATGCGCAATATGAAATGTGTTTTTCTTCTGAATTAAAAGCTATGAATAGGACTGACTTGTTGCATGAACGATCGATAATTCTTGTAATGCTGAATCAGCCATTTGTATTTCTCCGTGTGTATATCAAAAATAAAAACCACTAACATTCAGGAACTCCAATGGCTATGTGGATAGGGCGTTGGACTGCTGGCCCAAGGGTACCGGGTTCGATCCCCAGTCTGGACGTTTTTTTATCGCCGATCGTCTGCGTTTCTGTCTAGTACTCTCTCTATCTGTTCGTATGTCTGTTCGTTCTTCTATCGTTGTCAGTCTATCTAACACTGTCTATCTTACACTGTCAGTCTGTCTGTCTGCTCCATGCTGCAAATTTACCAGTTAATTTAAATGATGCTATTCAATTTTAAGACATTTTAAAAACATTTAATTAGAAAATGACAACAGCATGAAAGTACAGACAAGTCATGGTACGAAGAGAAATAGAAATAAAAGATTTATCTTTCTTAGATCATGTAAAGTTCATATAAGAAGGACCTCGTTTGTGAAGTATAAGTAGTGTAGGACAAACACTGTGTATTTAACAAGTAAATGTTGTTATGACATTGAGAATGAAATTTTCACCTTGAACCAAGGTCAAGGAAAAAAGATGAGTATAGAATATCATTTTCTTCAAAATATATATGAAATTGAATAAAGCTCAATATTTTATCAACAAAAGACTGTTATGACCTTGAAATCGAACGAATGACCTTTGGTCAAGGTCAATGTGACAGGACTTACTGCAAGGAATATTTGTACCCAGTTTGCATTCTCAAGGTCAAACAGTCTTTGTTTTATAGGCAAAAATGTTGTTGTGACCTTGAGAATGAGAATTTGACCTTGGATCAAGGTCAAGGTGAAAGAGCTTGGCGTAACAATTATATGTATGAAGTTTGAACTCTGAAGGTCAAATAGTCTTTGTTCTATAAGCAAAAGTTTCATGTGACCTTGAGAATAAAAATTTGACCTTGAAAAGAAGGTCAACATTAAATGACTACCTATAAGTGACCTAACATCCAAGTTTCAACTCAAAGTCTCAAAAATTGTAGAAATTGGCACCTTGCCAATTTAAGGTTCCATTTTCAACTTGAAATAGCTTGAAAACTGTAAATATTTTATGGAGCATGTAAGCGTATAAAAGTTTGCAAATTGCTCAAAGAACAATATAAAACAAATTTTGTTCAAATCGTACGGTTAGTAAAGGAGTTATGAGAGTTTAAAGATTTGACCTTTGATGACCTCTAGCGGGGGCATATGTGAACTTTTAGACAAGAAAAAAATATTAAATTAAAATCTTTATTTGTTCTTTCACATGAGACTTTCCATTTTATCATATGATGCGGTACTTTGTTGTAACGTCACTGGATTGGCTTGGGGGTAAGAATAATAATAATAATAATAATAATAAGAATAATAAGAATAACTAGATGGCTACTGTTGCAAGCAACAGACGGATTCCTCCTTTATTTGACCTTCCTCGGAACTGAAATGTTAAAATCCGAATAAAGAAGATGGAAAAAAGAATAGTACCTTTAGTACCTTATTCACTTCAGCAAATGATTCCATAGAGCTTATGTCTAACTTGGGACTCTTATTTATTTATCAACAAAATAGAAGAAAAAAAAATGATAAATACCTTTCATGTTTACGAAAGCTTTTTGAAAACTCCATGCTCTATCAATATCAACCCCTTTACAATTACTTTCTCAAAACAGAATTGCACAATGATTTTGCAATGAGATAATTTCTATGAATAGAAAATGACAACAACAAGAAAGTACAGATATGTAATGCCACTAATAAAAAAAATAGAAAGAGAACAAGAATAAAAGAGTTATCTTTCTTATACTATGTGAAGTTCAAATAAGAAGGACTATTTGTGTGAGAAATAAATAGTATAGGACAAAAAGTGTGAATTCTACAAGAGTAAATGATTGTTATGACCTTGAGAATGATTATTTGGCCTCGAACCAATGTCATAGATGAAAGATAAGTATTGTGATTATTCTCATCATGATTGATCTTAATCTGAGCAAAGTTCAATGTCGAATCAACCAAACTCTGTTGTGACCTTGAAATCGAACAAATGACCTTGTGTCAAGATCATGGTGAAAGGGTTTGAGGCAAGGAATATTTGTGTGTAAAGGTTGAACTGCCAAGGTCAAACAGTCTTTGTTTTATAGACTAAAGTTTGTAGGGACCTTGGGAATGAGAATTTGACCTTGGGTCAAGGTCAAGGTGAAAGAGCTGGGCCCAAGCATTATATGTATAAAATGTGAACTCTGAATGTCAAATAGTCTTTGTTCTATAGGCAAAAGTTTCCTGTGACCTTGAGAATGAAAATTTGACCTTGGGTCAAGGTCAAGGTGAAAGAGCTTGACTGAACAATCATGTGTATGAAGTTTGAGCTCTGAAGGCTAAATAGTCTTTAATCTATAGACAAAACTTTGTTTTGACCTTGAGAATCTGAATTTGACCTTGGATCAAGGTCAAGGTGAAAGAGCTTGGTTTAATGATAATATGCATGAAGTTTGAACTCTGAAGGTCAAAAGGTTTTTGTTCTATAGGCAAAAGTTTGTTGTGACCTTGAGAATACAAATTTGACCTTGAAAGTAGGTCAACATTAAATGTCTACCTATAAGTAACCTACCATCCAAGTTTCAACTCAAAATCTCAAAAACTGTAGAAATTGGCACTGTGCCAATTTAAAGTTCCATTTTCAACTCGAAATAGCGCTAAAACCGTAAATATTTTATCGAGCATGTAAGCGTATAAAAGTTTGCAAATTTCCCAAAGAACAAAATAAAACAAATTTCGTTCAAATCGTACGGTTAGTTTAGGAATTATAAGTGTTTAAAGATTTGACCTTTGATGACCGCTAGCGGGGGCATTGGTAGGCTTATCGACAAACAAAAAATAGTTAAAGAAGATCTTGGTATGCTCTTTCCGATGGTACCATCCGTTTTGCTCTGTGTTAAAAGACCTTTGAATAAAGTCTCTGGAAATGATGAGGGGGTAAGAATAAAAATAATAATAATAAGAATAATAATAAGAATAAAGAAAAGACATTGCAATAACAGAAAGGATTCCGACGGAATAGTCGGAATCCTTAATAAGAATAAAGAAAAGACAATACAATAACAGAAAGGATTCCGACGGAAATCGGAATCCTTAATAAATGGAAGGATGGAGGTTCCTGTGGACATATCAGACAGATTCCTCTCATTTTCATCTTGTTAAGAACAGAAATGAAAATTGAAAAAATGCGAAAATGACTGGCCGCAGCTGGACTCGAACCAGGTACCTTCACCAAGGTAGGCCCCATCGTATCTTGTACATGTAATGTCAGGTCACATGGTTGAATTGACCAATGAAATTTGTAACACATCCTGGGTCATGCATATTAATTATGTGAGGGATTTTCCAATGAATCATGACAATATAGCAAGTGTTTTCAAACTAGTACATGTATTCGATATTTCTTGATTCTGTTAGAAAACATTTTGAACTAATACATACTCGTATAAATTTTGAAATGAAAACAATGTTGAAGCACTGTACTTTATGTTTGCTTACGAATGAAAAAAAATTGAGGGAAAAAAAATGGCCGAGGCCGGTATCGAACCCCGGACCCTCCGATTCGAAGTCTGACGCTCTACCGCTGAGCTATTGCAGAACTGACAAAGGTTTGCATCAAAAGTCTTTAGAAGGATGAAATCTTGCGACTATGATATGACTCAACATGTCGAGCATGTTCCGAATGATAAATCTTTATCGATCGATTCTATTTACAGGTATGTATTCAGGAGTAAACAACACAGAATTTCATAAAATGTATTTTTTTTTATTTGACTTTCATTGACCATGTATGTAGAGAATAAAATTATGAATCAATAAAATGTGTTTGCTTATTTTGCAAGGGCGGATCTAGACAGGGGAGGTGAAAACAGGTATGTACACGTATGTAACATGTAAGTCGGAGGGGGGGGGGGCAAAAACTTATCAACCTCCCCCTTTCGAAGGACTAGCCTATGTCATTGGATAAACAAACCGTCAAAGATCTTGTACAGTTATTTCAAAGATTGACGAATTCAAAAAGAAACAGACAAACAAACGAGAAAAAAAAATGCCCAAGGGGGCCACATTGCTCCGTCAAAGGTCTTGTACAGTTGTTTCAAATATTAAGGAATTTAATAAGAAAAGGACAAACAAACAAACAAAACAAATGAAAAAAAAAAAAAAAAAAAAAAAAAACAAGAGGCCCAAGGGAGCCATTTTGCTCAGTCAAAAGTCTTGTACAGTTGTTTCAAAGATTGTCGAATCAAAAAAGAAAAAAAACAAGCAAACAAACAAACAAGCAAAACAAATGAAAAAAACAAACAAACAAACAAACAAAACAAAAAAAAAAAAAAAAAACCAAGAAGGCCAAGGGGGCCACATTGCTCCGTCAAAGGTCTTGTACAGTTGTTTCAAAGATTGACGAATGAAAAAAAAGAGGCCTAAGGTGGCCATATATACACGTTGAAGTCAATGACAGTGAAATAAATATGCGCAATATGAAATGTGTTTTTCTTCTGAATTAAAAGCTATGAATAGGACTGACTTGTTGCATGAACGATCGATAATTCTTGTAATGCTGAATCAGCCATTTGTATTTCTCCGTGTGTATATCAAAAATAAAAACCACTAACATTCAGGAACTCCAATGGCTATGTGGATAGGGCGTTGGACTGCTGGCCCAAGGGTACCGGGTTCGATCCCCAGTCTGGACTTTTTTTTATCGCCGATCGTCTGCGTTTCTGTCTAGTACTCTCTCTATCTGTTCGTATGTCTGTTCGTTCTTCTATCGTTGTCAGTCTATCTAACACTGTCTATCTTACACTGTCAGTCTGTCTGTCTGCTCCATGCTGCAAATTTACCAGTTAATTTAAATGATGCTATTCAATTTTAAGACATTTTAAAAACATTTAATTAGAAAATGACAACAGCATGAAAGTACAGACAAGTCATGGTACGAAGAGAAATAGAAATAAAAGATTTATCTTTCTTATATCATGTAAAGTTCATATAAGAAGGACCTCGTTTGTGAAGTATAAGTAGTGTAGGACAAACACTGTGTATTTAACAAGTAAATGTTGTTATGACATTGAGAATGAAATTTTCACCTTGAACCAAGGTCAAGGAAAAAAGATGAGTATAGAATATCATTTTCTTCAAAATATATATGAAATTGAATAAAGCTCAATATTTTATCAACAAAAGACTGTTATGACCTTGAAATCGAACGAATGACCTTTGGTCAAGGTCAATGTGACAGGACTTACTGCAAGGAATATTTGTACCCAGTTTGCATTCTCAAGGTCAAACAGTCTTTGTTTTATAGGCAAAAATGTTGTTGTGACCTTGAGAATGAGAATTTGACCTTGGATCAAGGTCAAGGTGAAAGAGCTTGGCGTAACAATTATATGTATGAAGTTTGAACTCTGAAGGTCAAATAGTCTTTGTTCTATAAGCAAAAGTTTCATGTGACCTTGAGAATAAAAATTTGACCTTGAAAAGAAGGTCAACATTAAATGACTACCTATAAGTGACCTAACATCCAAGTTTCAACTCAAAGTCTCAAAAATTGTAGAAATTGGCACCTTGCCAATTTAAGGTTCCATTTTCAACTTGAAATAGCTTGAAAACTGTAAATATTTTATGGAGCATGTAAGCGTATAAAAGTTTGCAAATTGCTCAAAGAACAATATAAAACAAATTTTGTTCAAATCGTACGGTTAGTAAAGGAGTTATGAGAGTTTAAAGATTTGACCTTTGATGACCTCTAGCGGGGGCATATGTGAACTTTTAGACAAGAAAAAAATATTAAATTAAAATCTTTATTTGTTCTTTCACATGAGACTTTCCATTTTATCATATGATGCGGTACTTTGTTGTAACGTCACTGGATTGGCTTGGGGGTAAGAATAATAATAATAATAATAATAATAAGAATAATAAGAATAATAAGAATAAAGAAAAGACAATACAATAACAGAAAGGATTCCGACGGAAATCGGAATCCTTAATAAATGGAAGGATGGAGGTTCCTGTGGACATATCAGACAGATTCCTCTCATTTTCATCTTGTTAAGAACAGAAATGAAAATTGAAAAAATGCGAAAATGACTGGCCGCAGCTGGACTCGAACCAGGTACCTTCACCAAGGTAGGCCCCATCGTATCTTGTACATGTAATGTCAGGTCACATGGTTGAATTGACCAATGAAATTTGTAACACATCCTGGGTCATGCATATTAATTATGTGAGGGATTTTCCAATGAATCATGACAATATAGCAAGTGTTTTCAAACTAGTACATGTATTCGATATTTCTTGATTCTGTTAGAAAACATTTTGAACTAATACATACTCGTATAAATTTTGAAATGAAAACAATGTTGAAGCACTGTACTTTATGTTTGCTTACGAATGAAAAAAAATTGAGGGAAAAAAAATGGCCGAGGCCGGTATCGAACCCCGGACCCTCCGATTCGAAGTCTGACGCTCTACCGCTGAGCTATTGCAGAACTGACAAAGGTTTGCATCAAAAGTCTTTAGAAGGATGAAATCTTGCGACTATGATATGACTCAACATGTCGAGCATGTTCCGAATGATAAATCTTTATCGATCGATTCTATTTACAGGTATGTATTCAGGAGTAAACAACACAGAATTTCATAAAATGTATTTTTTTTTATTTGACTTTCATTGACCATGTATGTAGAGAATAAAATTATGAATCAATAAAATGTGTTTGCTTATTTTGCAAGGGCGGATCTAGACAGGGGAGGTGAAAACAGGTATGTACACGTATGTAACATGTAAGTCGGAGGGGGGGGGGGGGCAAAAACTTATCAACCTCCCCCTTTCGAAGGACTAGCCTATGTCATTGGATAAACAAACCGTCAAAGATCTTGTACAGTTATTTCAAAGATTGACGAATTCAAAAAGAAACAGACAAACAAACGAGAAAAAAAAATGCCCAAGGGGGCCACATTGCTCCGTCAAAGGTCTTGTACAGTTGTTTCAAATATTAAGGAATTTAATAAGAAAAGGACAAACAAACAAACAAAACAAATGAAAAAAAAAAAAAAAAAAAAAAAACAAGAGGCCCAAGGGAGCCATTTTGCTCAGTCAAAAGTCTTGTACAGTTGTTTCAAAGATTGTCGAATCAAAAAAGAAAAAAAACAAGCAAACAAACAAACAAGCAAAACAAATGAAAAAAACAAACAAACAAACAAACAAAACAAAAAAAAAAAAAAAAAACCAAGAAGGCCAAGGGGGCCACATTGCTCCGTCAAAGGTCTTGTACAGTTGTTTCAAAGATTGACGAATGAAAAAAAAGAGGCCTAAGGTGGCCATATATACACGTTGAAGTCAATGACAGTGAAATAAATATGCGCAATATGAAATGTGTTTTTCTTCTGAATTAAAAGCTATGAATAGGACTGACTTGTTGCATGAACGATCGATAATTCTTGTAATGCTGAATCAGCCATTTGTATTTCTCCGTGTGTATATCAAAAATAAAAACCACTAACATTCAGGAACTCCAATGGCTATGTGGATAGGGCGTTGGACTGCTGGCCCAAGGGTACCGGGTTCGATCCCCAGTCTGGACGTTTTTTTATCGCCGATCGTCTGCGTTTCTGTCTAGTACTCTCTCTATCTGTTCGTATGTCTGTTCGTTCTTCTATCGTTGTCAGTCTATCTAACACTGTCTATCTTACACTGTCAGTCTGTCTGTCTGCTCCATGCTGCAAATTTACCAGTTAATTTAAATGATGCTATTCAATTTTAAGACATTTTAAAAACATTTAATTAGAAAATGACAACAGCATGAAAGTACAGACAAGTCATGGTACGAAGAGAAATAGAAATAAAAGATTTATCTTTCTTAGATCATGTAAAGTTCATATAAGAAGGACCTCGTTTGTGAAGTATAAGTAGTGTAGGACAAACACTGTGTATTTAACAAGTAAATGTTGTTATGACATTGAGAATGAAATTTTCACCTTGAACCAAGGTCAAGGAAAAAAGATGAGTATAGAATATCATTTTCTTCAAAATATATATGAAATTGAATAAAGCTCAATATTTTATCAACAAAAGACTGTTATGACCTTGAAATCGAACGAATGACCTTTGGTCAAGGTCAATGTGACAGGACTTACTGCAAGGAATATTTGTACCCAGTTTGCATTCTCAAGGTCAAACAGTCTTTGTTTTATAGGCAAAAATGTTGTTGTGACCTTGAGAATGAGAATTTGACCTTGGATCAAGGTCAAGGTGAAAGAGCTTGGCGTAACAATTATATGTATGAAGTTTGAACTCTGAAGGTCAAATAGTCTTTGTTCTATAAGCAAAAGTTTCATGTGACCTTGAGAATAAAAATTTGACCTTGAAAAGAAGGTCAACATTAAATGACTACCTATAAGTGACCTAACATCCAAGTTTCAACTCAAAGTCTCAAAAATTGTAGAAATTGGCACCTTGCCAATTTAAGGTTCCATTTTCAACTTGAAATAGCTTGAAAACTGTAAATATTTTATGGAGCATGTAAGCGTATAAAAGTTTGCAAATTGCTCAAAGAACAATATAAAACAAATTTTGTTCAAATCGTACGGTTAGTAAAGGAGTTATGAGAGTTTAAAGATTTGACCTTTGATGACCTCTAGCGGGGGCATATGTGAACTTTTAGACAAGAAAAAAATATTAAATTAAAATCTTTATTTGTTCTTTCACATGAGACTTTCCATTTTATCATATGATGCGGTACTTTGTTGTAACGTCACTGGATTGGCTTGGGGGTAAGAATAATAATAATAATAATAATAATAAGAATAATAAGAATAACTAGATGGCTACTGTTGCAAGCAACAGACGGATTCCTCCTTTATTTGACCTTCCTCGGAACTGAAATGTTAAAATCCGAATAAAGAAGATGGAAAAAAGAATAGTACCTTTAGTACCTTATTCACTTCAGCAAATGATTCCATAGAGCTTATGTCTAACTTGGGACTCTTATTTATTTATCAACAAAATAGAAGAAAAAAAAATGATAAATACCTTTCATGTTTACGAAAGCTTTTTGAAAACTCCATGCTCTATCAATATCAACCCCTTTACAATTACTTTCTCAAAACAGAATTGCACAATGATTTTGCAATGAGATAATTTCTATGAATAGAAAATGACAACAACAAGAAAGTACAGATATGTAATGCCACTAATAAAAAAAATAGAAAGAGAACAAGAATAAAAGAGTTATCTTTCTTATACTATGTGAAGTTCAAATAAGAAGGACTATTTGTGTGAGAAATAAATAGTATAGGACAAAAAGTGTGAATTCTACAAGAGTAAATGATTGTTATGACCTTGAGAATGATTATTTGGCCTCGAACCAATGTCATAGATGAAAGATAAGTATTGTGATTATTCTCATCATGATTGATCTTAATCTGAGCAAAGTTCAATGTCGAATCAACCAAACTCTGTTGTGACCTTGAAATCGAACAAATGACCTTGTGTCAAGATCATGGTGAAAGGGTTTGAGGCAAGGAATATTTGTGTGTAAAGGTTGAACTGCCAAGGTCAAACAGTCTTTGTTTTATAGACTAAAGTTTGTAGGGACCTTGGGAATGAGAATTTGACCTTGGGTCAAGGTCAAGGTGAAAGAGCTGGGCCCAAGCATTATATGTATAAAATGTGAACTCTGAATGTCAAATAGTCTTTGTTCTATAGGCAAAAGTTTCCTGTGACCTTGAGAATGAAAATTTGACCTTGGGTCAAGGTCAAGGTGAAAGAGCTTGACTGAACAATCATGTGTATGAAGTTTGAGCTCTGAAGGCTAAATAGTCTTTAATCTATAGACAAAACTTTGTTTTGACCTTGAGAATCTGAATTTGACCTTGGATCAAGGTCAAGGTGAAAGAGCTTGGTTTAATGATAATATGCATGAAGTTTGAACTCTGAAGGTCAAAAGGTTTTTGTTCTATAGGCAAAAGTTTGTTGTGACCTTGAGAATACAAATTTGACCTTGAAAGTAGGTCAACATTAAATGTCTACCTATAAGTAACCTACCATCCAAGTTTCAACTCAAAATCTCAAAAACTGTAGAAATTGGCACTGTGCCAATTTAAAGTTCCATTTTCAACTCGAAATAGCGCTAAAACCGTAAATATTTTATCGAGCATGTAAGCGTATAAAAGTTTGCAAATTTCCCAAAGAACAAAATAAAACAAATTTCGTTCAAATCGTACGGTTAGTTTAGGAATTATAAGTGTTTAAAGATTTGACCTTTGATGACCGCTAGCGGGGGCATTGGTAGGCTTATCGACAAACAAAAAATAGTTAAAGAAGATCTTGGTATGCTCTTTCCGATGGTACCATCCGTTTTGCTCTGTGTTAAAAGACCTTTGAATAAAGTCTCTGGAAATGATGAGGGGGTAAGAATAAAAATAATAATAATAAGAATAATAATAAGAATAAAGAAAAGACATTGCAATAACAGAAAGGATTCCGACGGAATAGTCGGAATCCTTAATAAGAATAAAGAAAAGACAATACAATAACAGAAAGGATTCCGACGGAAATCGGAATCCTTAATAAATGGAAGGATGGAGGTTCCTGTGGACATATCAGACAGATTCCTCTCATTTTCATCTTGTTAAGAACAGAAATGAAAATTGAAAAAATGCGAAAATGACTGGCCGCAGCTGGACTCGAACCAGGTACCTTCACCAAGGTAGGCCCCATCGTATCTTGTACATGTAATGTCAGGTCACATGGTTGAATTGACCAATGAAATTTGTAACACATCCTGGGTCATGCATATTAATTATGTGAGGGATTTTCCAATGAATCATGACAATATAGCAAGTGTTTTCAAACTAGTACATGTATTCGATATTTCTTGATTCTGTTAGAAAACATTTTGAACTAATACATACTCGTATAAATTTTGAAATGAAAACAATGTTGAAGCACTGTACTTTATGTTTGCTTACGAATGAAAAAAAATTGAGGGAAAAAAAATGGCCGAGGCCGGTATCGAACCCCGGACCCTCCGATTCGAAGTCTGACGCTCTACCGCTGAGCTATTGCAGAACTGACAAAGGTTTGCATCAAAAGTCTTTAGAAGGATGAAATCTTGCGACTATGATATGACTCAACATGTCGAGCATGTTCCGAATGATAAATCTTTATCGATCGATTCTATTTACAGGTATGTATTCAGGAGTAAACAACACAGAATTTCATAAAATGTATTTTTTTTTATTTGACTTTCATTGACCATGTATGTAGAGAATAAAATTATGAATCAATAAAATGTGTTTGCTTATTTTGCAAGGGCGGATCTAGACAGGGGAGGTGAAAACAGGTATGTACACGTATGTAACATGTAAGTCGGAGGGGGGGGGGGGGCAAAAACTTATCAACCTCCCCCTTTCGAAGGACTAGCCTATGTCATTGGATAAACAAACCGTCAAAGATCTTGTACAGTTATTTCAAAGATTGACGAATTCAAAAAGAAACAGACAAACAAACGAGAAAAAAAAATGCCCAAGGGGGCCACATTGCTCCGTCAAAGGTCTTGTACAGTTGTTTCAAATATTAAGGAATTTAATAAGAAAAGGACAAACAAACAAACAAAACAAATGAAAAAAAAAAAAAAAAAAAAAAAAAACAAGAGGCCCAAGGGAGCCATTTTGCTCAGTCAAAAGTCTTGTACAGTTGTTTCAAAGATTGTCGAATCAAAAAAGAAAAAAAACAAGCAAACAAACAAACAAGCAAAACAAATGAAAAAAACAAACAAACAAACAAACAAAACAAAAAAAAAAAAAAAAAAAACCAAGAAGGCCAAGGGGGCCACATTGCTCCGTCAAAGGTCTTGTACAGTTGTTTCAAAGATTGACGAATGAAAAAAAAGAGGCCTAAGGTGGCCATATATACACGTTGAAGTCAATGACAGTGAAATAAATATGCGCAATATGAAATGTGTTTTTCTTCTGAATTAAAAGCTATGAATAGGACTGACTTGTTGCATGAACGATCGATAATTCTTGTAATGCTGAATCAGCCATTTGTATTTCTCCGTGTGTATATCAAAAATAAAAACCACTAACATTCAGGAACTCCAATGGCTATGTGGATAGGGCGTTGGACTGCTGGCCCAAGGGTACCGGGTTCGATCCCCAGTCTGGACGTTTTTTTATCGCCGATCGTCTGCGTTTCTGTCTAGTACTCTCTCTATCTGTTCGTATGTCTGTTCGTTCTTCTATCGTTGTCAGTCTATCTAACACTGTCTATCTTACACTGTCAGTCTGTCTGTCTGCTCCATGCTGCAAATTTACCAGTTAATTTAAATGATGCTATTCAATTTTAAGACATTTTAAAAACATTTAATTAGAAAATGACAACAGCATGAAAGTACAGACAAGTCATGGTACGAAGAGAAATAGAAATAAAAGATTTATCTTTCTTAGATCATGTAAAGTTCATATAAGAAGGACCTCGTTTGTGAAGTATAAGTAGTGTAGGACAAACACTGTGTATTTAACAAGTAAATGTTGTTATGACATTGAGAATGAAATTTTCACCTTGAACCAAGGTCAAGGAAAAAAGATGAGTATAGAATATCATTTTCTTCAAAATATATATGAAATTGAATAAAGCTCAATATTTTATCAACAAAAGACTGTTATGACCTTGAAATCGAACGAATGACCTTTGGTCAAGGTCAATGTGACAGGACTTACTGCAAGGAATATTTGTACCCAGTTTGCATTCTCAAGGTCAAACAGTCTTTGTTTTATAGGCAAAAATGTTGTTGTGACCTTGAGAATGAGAATTTGACCTTGGATCAAGGTCAAGGTGAAAGAGCTTGGCGTAACAATTATATGTATGAAGTTTGAACTCTGAAGGTCAAATAGTCTTTGTTCTATAAGCAAAAGTTTCATGTGACCTTGAGAATAAAAATTTGACCTTGAAAAGAAGGTCAACATTAAATGACTACCTATAAGTTACCTAACATCCAAGTTTCAACTCAAAGTCTCAAAAATTGTAGAAATTGGCACCTTGCCAATTTAAGGTTCCATTTTCAACTTGAAATAGCTTGAAAACTGTAAATATTTTATGGAGCATGTAAGCGTATAAAAGTTTGCAAATTGCTCAAAGAACAATATAAAACAAATTTTGTTCAAATCGTACGGTTAGTAAAGGAGTTATGAGAGTTTAAAGATTTGACCTTTGATGACCTCTAGCGGGGGCATATGTGAACTTTTAGACAAGAAAAAAATATTAAATTAAAATCTTTATTTGTTCTTTCACATGAGACTTTCCATTTTATCATATGATGCGGTACTTTGTTGTAACGTCACTGGATTGGCTTGGGGGTAAGAATAATAATAATAATAATAATAACTAGATGGCTACTGTTGCAAGCAACAGACGGATTCCTCCTTTATTAGACCTTCCTCGGAACTGAAGTGCTAAAATCCGAATAAAGAAGATGGAAAAAAGAATAGTTGCTTTAGAATCTTATTCACTTCAGCAAATAAGTCAAAAGAGCTTATGTCTAACTTGGGACTCTTATTTATTTATTGACAAAATAGAAGAAAAAAATAATAAATACCTTTCATGTTTACGAAATCTTTAAACTCCATGCACAATCAATATCTAATCCTTTACAATGACTTTCTCAAAATAGAATTGCACAATGATTTTGCAATGAGATCATTTCTATTAATAGAAAATGACAACAACATGAAACTACTGATTTGTAATGCTACTAAGAATAAAAAAGAAAGAAACAGAGAACAAGAATAAAAGAGTTATCTATCTTACTATGTAAAGTTCAAATAAGAAGTACTACTTGTGTGAAGAATAAATAGTTAAGGACAAAATTCTGTGAATTCTACAAGAGTAAATGTTTGTTATGACCTTAAAAAAGTTAATTTGACCTTTAACCAAGGTCATGGATAAAAGATAAGCATTTGAATTTATTCTCATCAAGAGTCCTCTTGATCTAATCAAAGCTCAATATTTTATCGACAAAAGTCTGTTGTGACCTTGAAATCGAACAAATGACCTTGGGTCAAGGTCAAGGTGAAAGGACTTGATGCAAGGAATATTTGCGCCAAGTATGAACTCTCAAGGTCAAATGGTCTTTGTTCTATAGGCAAAAGTTTGTTGTGACCTTGAGAATCAAAATTTGACCTTGGGCCAAGGTCAAGGTGAAAGGGCTTGGCTCAATGATTGTATTTATGAAGTTTGAACTGTCAAGGTCAAATAGTCTTTGTTCTAAAGGCAAAAGTTTGTTGTGACCTTGAGAATCATAATGTGACCTTGAAACTAGGTCATCATCAATGACTACCTATAAGTAGCCTACCATCCAAGTTTCAACTCAAAATCTCAAAAAATGTAGAAATTGGCACTGTGCCAATTTAAAGTTCCACATTCAACTCTGAATAGCGCGAAAACCGTAAATATTTTATCGAGCATGTAAGCGTATAAAAGTCTGCAAATTTCCAAAAGAACAATATAAAACAAATTTTGTTCAAATCCGACGGTTAGTTAAGGAGTTATAAGAGTTTAAAGATTTGACCTTTGATGACCTCAATCGGGGGCATATGTGAACCATTTGACAAGAAAAAAAATTTCATTCAAGATCTTCATATGCTCTTTCACATGGTACTTTCCGTTTTTTCATATGATGCTGTACTTTTTTGTAAAGTGTCCGGAACGGTTTGGGGGTAAGAATAATAATAATAAGAATAATAATAAGAATAAAGAAAAGACAATACAATAACAGAAAGGATTCCGACGGAAGTCGGAATCCTTAATAAGAATAATAAGAATAATAAGAATAAAGAAAAGACAATACAATAACAGAAAGGATTCCGACGGAAATCGGAATCCTTAATAAGTAGAAATGAAATGAATCAGTAAAATTAGTCGCATCTTCCGTGCTTTACTTAAAATTGTCGGACTCGGGATCATAACCCAAGTTACCCAGTATCCTTCTCGTGTTATTTATGATACGGAAGAGTTCCAACTCTATATCTTCTCGGAGAAAATTTCAAACCATTTTTTTTTTTAACCAGGCACGTTAACGTCTGTTTTCACCTATCTCTTCAGGGTTACTCAATCTTTCGTACTTTTTGACAAAATATCCTTCCTACCATTTCGAATAGACGGAGCTGTCTGACTTTCGTACGAAAATGTTTATTGTTATTTATTCAAACCTAGTATAAATAAATGAATAAATAAATAAATAGATAAATAAATTAATCAACAATCAAGTAAATAAATAAATTATTTTAATCGTTCGAAACAGTTAACTTAATTAAACGCGATCTCACCCTTAGCACTATGGTTTGGACCTGTAAGTATCATGAATATGATTTATAAATCAACTTAATTAATCCGTACAATTTCATGCTTAAAACACCCTTCTACATCCAGTTTTAGTTCCCGCAGATGCCAATATTCACATTCCATTCGCATAAAAGTTCAACGTATATGCCTGTAGACACGTCTATTCTATATATAATTCTATAGACGTCCACGTATATGTCACCAGCAATCATAGAAAAGTGTATAAATTACATGTTCAATTGTTTATTATATATTCACCAAATGTCCTTTTCTGATATCAAACTAGAATGTATACATATGGTCAAGCGATTTTACTTGATATGATTCATTGCAGTCTATTAGAATATCCATTGACATGAAAAAACCCTACACAAATTTGGAGCCGCTCATTTTGGCAAGGGCAAATTAAAGCTCTGTATTGTAGATGGCGCCAGGAAAATTCACTACTGCTGTTTGGCAAGAAGTACATGTACTGCTGACGAGGATTAAAATATCTGAAACACGTGTCTAGTTCAACAAAATTTGTACTATGGAACATCTATTTCAACATTGACATTTGTATGTATTGTGCAAATTGCATGAAACTTAACAAGAAAGTAATTAAATATGTAACCTTGTCAGGCACATAAAGTGCCCTTTACTTTGATGTAAACCAACAAATAAACATTTTATAGTCTAGTACACCTGTCAAACTTGCAATCATTTCAGTACGGCTATTACGGAAATAATTTTCATGCATTAGCGTTTAGTAAACGGTTTCGAATGTTCAATCGAAACATAGTTCAGATTTCACAGACTTATGAGTATTTAGTTTTATTATACAACTGAGATGTTAATATGTTAAATTGTCTTTAAATTCTGTTTTACTTCATGTATTTTACCAATGATCGTGCTTTGGCATTACTTTGTTCAGTTGGAACAATTTTCTCATGTTAATTTATTGAAATTCAATGCACTTGATATGTGCACATATGCTTTGTTTCCAAAGTGGTAAAATGGATGACAAACGGATCGATCTTGACTGTTAGTCAATGGTCTGTCTTGCTAAGTCTCGGATATTACTTCATCATAGGTTCTCATTCTAAAAACCCTTAAAATCCCTAAATAATATACTGAGCTCATCAAAAGGCCTGTTAAATCAATGAGGGGCGGCGGCTGACCCAGTAATGCCCTATATAGCTTCGCCACTCATTATATTGTACGGGTATCACCTATTTGTGTTCGTGGCGGCCTCGTGGCTCGATTCCGATCCACGATGCGTGGCACTTGCGCTATAAGGCACATTACTGGCTAACGTGAACTATAATGCCAATGCGCTTTGGCGCGGTTGCGCTTTGGCGCGGTTTTCCGGTCAATCGCATTGCGCCATCTATAAATAGGGGACTTACGCCTTATGCCCGTATTTACAATTTCGGCATCTGGCATTTAACGATTTAAACTCTGAACAAATTTACATTGGCCGCGGTTTTTCCGGGCTGATTTGAAATGTCTGCATTTGTCAGCATTTGAAACGTCTGCATTTGTCTGATTTGAAACGTCTGCATTTGTCAGCATTTGAAAACGTCTGCATTTGTCTGTATTTGAAATTTGTCATTTTAAAATTGTCAGCCGCGCCCAAAATAAGCCACAAGAAATAAATTAACCAAAAATATTCATTTGTTCGTCTGCATTTGCCTGCATCATAATGTATTACCAATATTTATGGTATATCATTCATGTTCGGAGAAATCGAAAAGTTCGATCGAACTCACATTGTTGTTGTTGTAGATATAACTGATGATGATGATGATGATGATGATGATGATGATGATGATGATGATGATGATAATGATGATGTCGATAATGATATTGATGATGTCGATAATGACGATGATAATGATTATGATGATGATGTCAGATGATGATGAAAATGATGATGATGATGATGAAAATGATGATGATGAAATTCATCATTTAATTGATCTTTGTGGTCTTACCAAGAGGTCCCGAAATAATTCCATTAGAAGCAAAGATAAATTCCCTGTTGATTAATGACACAAGTGGATCAAATCCTCATCCTGAATATTTAATATTTGATCCACTAATGTATGAATTCGCGCATGCAAACATGGGACCTTTCTGCAGACAGCAGCACAGACAGTATAGTTCGTCCTTGAACTTCCTCTGGTGTGACGCGTGATCGACTTACTTCGTCACACGTCTTTGAAGTGCAAGTACATGACCTAGATCTTGACACATGTATCACTGGGGGTAGACAGCATAGTTTGATAATGGAATATACATGTTTTGAATCTGTGTAAAAACAAGAAATAAAATAGAAAATAGGCATAAGTTTCGATACTTTAACATGGTCCAAAATTTTTAGGGGGGTGGGGGTGTGGGTCTATTTTATTTCAAGTTATCAACATGATATGAATCTTCTTTTTTTCTAAATCATTCAAAAGTCGAGAATCCATAAGCACTAGCTAGGCCCTTACCTAGCCATGTTTTGAAATGCAGGTTCACAGAGGCGGGTCCAGGGCAGAGCCTTGGTAGGGTCCCCCCTCCCCCGACGGGAAACGATTTAAGATACTCAGAGTCCTAGAAAATATACTGAAAATACCTCTTTATCAAGAGAATATTTTAAATATTCGAATGCATTTCTTCGGGAGAAAAAAAATGATTGAAACATTAAATAAAACAAAATTAGTTTTGAAAGTAAACTTAGTGTTCAAATGTATGAAAGATCTTTAGTACAGGCGCTATATACTAGTATGTTGTAGTGGGATCTTTGTAGATCTATGAGTATTTGCGGTCGAGTCGAGTAATTCAAAATTTTCGGACAGTCTGTAGAAACAAACTGAGTGTTCCTGACGATGCGACAGCAATGTCAAACTGGTTCTTGCAGACGTAGAATCTGCTGTGTCTGAAATAATGGTCAAATATGACGGTCGCAACGCTGACAACGATCACTCCCGTGTTTCACGGCCAAAACTAGAGTACAAGAACAAAAGAAATTTTATGTAGTTGGATTTTATTGCATATGGATTGACCAATGACAACACACACACTTTCTCTATCGTTTTCATCTGTCTTTTTCTTTTAAAAGTCGCTACATGCAGTGTGATTGAATTCGTATGAGTTGCTCAGCAAGGTATAACGAGATGGTTGTCTGATCATAAAAAAGAGACAGAGTTCATAGCCTCGAAATGAAATGGGCTATCAAAGATTGACCTTTCCTTGTTACGGTCTAGACTACTGGTCTTCGTCTTTTAATACTGATAGTCTAGTTCATGTCCATACACTGTTTGATTTGTCGAAATTCCCCCCCCCCCCCCCCACACCCCTCCTCTCTCTCTCTTTCTCTCTCTCTCTCTCTCTCTCATGCAATTACAAAAAAATGATACGGCCTAGCTGATTTGAAAGCCCGGTCTTATTTGCTTACATGGTAGCTTCGCGCCTGGGCACTCCTCTCATAGAAGCCAATAGGCTACTTATTTTTTGTTTGGGCAAATGAATATTTGAAGCTATAAGTGAAGACTCGTGCACATGTTCGAACCCCTCTAATTTTAGAGTTACGATCGAGAGTCGAGGGGTCACAAAGGAAAATTTTACCTGTGTGTAAAATCCGCATATGCATCTTTTTTTCTTTCATTTACTGTATAAAGTTCTTTAAACTTATCTACGGATTTTACACACAGGCAATTCCTTTGTGACCCCTCGACTCTCGATCGTAACCATGGTAACTGTATGTGTTAACATCTCATTTCGTTACTTCTGTCTACCTGTATACTTTGGCGACATTTAGTCACTCCATCTGTCCGTGTTTTTTTTTTTTTTCTCACGCAAGGAATTAACCTGGTCATTTCTTTCGACTGGTAAATTTGATTCAATTTGTATGTGATGTAATCATGTACATTAAATTCATTACTTGTGACAATTTTGGTCCTCTTTGACCTTGATATTTAACATTTTCTATAAAAAAAAACCCTATAGGCGGCATACATGGGGTGCCGGTGCGACACGAATGCCCCGCTGGTAGTCATCATTGAACATATTTCCAAGGGCAATAACTCCTTCAATAAAACCAGAATTACACATCAAATATCTACGTTTACATTTAGATAGGGGCGTGCTCTTTAGCATGTTAACAAAAGGTCGAGATATTTGAACTTCGCCTAGAAAGACGATTGCAAGGTTACAACACTATATATGCCACTTTTAAAATGAGAAGTTGAACTTTTAAAAGGGACACTCAGAAAATAGAAATTGTGGTATAGAAATTCCGGTGTCCATGAAGCACTCAGCAGTTCTCTGGATAATTTTGTGACCTTGACATATTTGTTTGACCTTTTTCTTAATACCAAGGATGTTCCATTACCCTTGAAATGTAAAGAAGAATTTCTTTATACTTTGTATATTCTTCGTAACAAGATGGTTTAGGCTTTATTTGTTGCTTATAATGACCTATTGCAAGCAATACATTTGTTCCCCAAACACTCTATAGTTGCATGTATTCCGAAAGACCCCGTAATCTTGAAAATAAATAGACATTTTATGATTTTTAAAACATTCTCAAAATGTTTTCAAAATTTTAATGGATCCAAATGTCTATGATCTTTGATCCTGATCTTGAACATTAATCCTCCGTTGAGGACCTTCTACATGGAAAGTTTGAAGATCCTATGGTTCAGCCTATACTTGCAGCGGAAACATTTTGGTGCATGTATTAACCCCCCCCCCCCCCCCCTCTTTTTTCCCCACTTCTACGTCGATCAATTTCTAAATTATTCTTTAAAAGGTGATAAAACCATATATATATATTTAAAAGAAAATGTATTTATCATATTATCGAATAAGAAAATTAAAGAATGTTTCGGTCAAAACAAGAGCTTTTCTTGAATTTTAAAGTATTTCTACAAAAAAAATGCTATTTTTAGCCCCAAAATGACCTTGATCTCTGACCTATTGAATCCAAAATAATTGGTGCTGATCTTTGGCCAATGGACTATCATTGAGTGAAGTTTCATTGATATCAGATCATAAATACAGGTAGTAGGGCACGAAAAGCATTTTTTGGGGGAAATTTTAAGAGTTATCTGCCCCTTATTAGAGAAAATGTCTATTATCTTAAAATTTAGCTCATTGACCTACCTTAATTTCTTAGTTTTTTAATAGAGCATGGTATTGGCCTTCATAATCATTAATTTATAAAAATATTTAATTACTTTTAGCAATGTATTTTTCAACATTTTTTTAATAGCTGTGAACAACATTTCCATGCATATATGAATTGATAGATACATAGTATTAAATATCTTGAAACCTGTCTCCTTGTTGTTGATTGTAGTAAATTTCATTTTTCATATGAACTACTATTGTAACTCTCTAACTTAAAGTTAATATTATAGCATGTTCGTTATTTATTCCTTTTTGTTTTACTAAAAAATATATGACCATCTCAAATTTGACAATTCCCAGGTTTCATCAACTGCAGCAGACCCCCACTCATTTCAAAGGCGTATTTCTCAAAAAGTAGATCATTGACAAATACTTTGCAATTTATCACTGGAAAGTACAATGATAACTTGACAAAAAGAAAATAAAATTGGAGAAATTTAATTACTCTGTTCAGAGTAGCGGACATCCTTAAGTATATTCAAAACAAGCTTTCAGTTCTAATATGACTTGAAATTTTCTCCCTATATATGTACCATAGAACTCGCCTGGTGTAAAATCTCAAACAAACTTCCAGTGCGCTAAGCTCCGCCCATTCACGTGCTATATTAGAATAGAAATAACAACTAGCTAGCCGTGATTCATTGTCCAGTAATTCCACTCTTCACATGAACCAATCAAATTATTAACTCGCCGCTTCGCGGCTTGGTGATAATTTCATTGGTTCATGCGACTCGTGGAATTACTGGACAATAAACCACGGCTAGCTAGTTGTTATTTCTTAAATAAATCCCGGAGGGGTGGATCAAGAAGAGAAGTTCCATATTGACTATAAATTTCAAATATGCATCTGAACACATACAGTACTTTCGCTTGCATGAGGATAACTTATCTTTACCAACACGAAGTGAATCTTTCATTATCTTTTTGAAATTGTGTATGAGTCTTACCCTTTCTTCATTTTGTATATTACTACGGCAACCACTATAAGAACTAAAAGCAGCAAGCTCACTGGTGTTATTATCTCCCCTAGAAATGAAACAAAACTTAATATTACAAACAAACAGAATATATGTTAATCTAAATTACGACCACTAGTAGAACTCATAAATTTTTCTTTTTATAATTGAATTGTTTTACATATTGAATTGAACCATTATTTATTGCAGATTCAACATTAATATTCAAAGAATGCGCGACTTGGATTATTTGCATTATTTGTCTTATATGGTTATGTAACAAAATAAGTAGAACCCATCAAGGAAATTCTGATGCCATTTTGCCATTTTAAACAATACGTTTACATGTACTTATCAATTAAAGCTGCATAGTCCGCTAGGCCATTGTCAAGAAACCTAGTGCATAGGGTAACTTGCCAGATATGATTTTCGTATGAAACCTTACATATGATTCACATATAAGGCCTTTTTTTCATGAATACATATGAACACTTTCATAAGATTTTCATATGTGAATCATATGAGATTCATATGAAAGTGTTCCCATGCGTAAATCTTTGCTTCTTAACTTCGAGGTAAGATTAAATCTTGGACCTCTGTGAATTGAGTTGAATTTATGTGGGTTGCAAAAATTAAAGTAATCGTAATATTCTAAAGTAGATAACTCCTTTCAGATTGGTCAGATTTGTCTGAAATTTTTCAGCCCTTTTTTTTTAGATGTAAACTATGATATCAAAATGAAATTCAAAATTTCAATATCAAAATGAATTTCAAAACATTTCAAAATTTCCAATAATAACAATTTCTTGCAGACTATGCTTCTTTAATGATTTATGAATTAATCAATTCATTTCAAAGGGATTTTTTTCAGAAAATTGCGAAAATTCTTTAGAATACTAGCGCTCATCAATAAAGGTTTATATACGAGGGCTGATTGATATGTTGTGAGCCTCGTATTGAAGAATTTGAATATTAACAGACATTTTGCATTATTTTGCTACATGATCCCCTTCAGTATCTCTGCACTTTTGCCACCGGTGTTTAAGGGCCCCAATACCACTTTCAAAGAACCCCTTATCTTGACTGGTCAGAAAACCATCCCCTGCAAGTATGACTGAAAGTGGGTACCAGAAATAGCTGCTTTCAGTTTTGGGAATAGATGAAAGTCTGATGGAGCAAGATCAGGTGAATAAGGCGGATGCTCAATCAAATTAAAGCAACAATCATGAATGGCAGCCATGATAGTGACTGACTTGTGAACAGGAGCATTGTCCTATTGGAACAACACACCTTTAACTAGTGAGCTTTCTGTGGCGCTTAAGTTTAAATACTTTCCCGTAACTGTGCCAGAGGTGAAGCATAGTGTTTGTCCTTTTTTGAGATAATCTATCAGCAGAATACGTTCTGCATCCCAGAAAACCGAGGCTCACAACATATCAACCAGCCCTCGTACATATATAAATATACAATGTACATGCACTTCGATTTTAGAATTTATTCAACAGTTTTGTATTTAGCTTTGCTTTGTTTATACGAGAAAACGCTTCGTTAAAGAGGGAGGAAAGGTCTCAAAAGCATAATCCTAATAATTCCTATGAAGAGGTAAGAAAGAAAAGTTATTACAACGAAGTCAACGTAGATCTAGTTTGAATTTATAATCAATGATTAAATGATTGGAAAACGATTACATGGTAAGTGAACAGTGTTGTGGGTTACTGGAGTCTTCTGAACCCCGGTGGTGGTTGTATACGGTAACCATGACGACGAGTCAGGTGGTACTGTTGTTATATTCGGTGTTACTTGTGTCGTAGATGTTTGGCTCCACGTGACTAGAAAAGAAAATACAAAATACGATTGTGAATAAGAGAATGAAAACCAAACACAAACCGAAATCAGCGGCCAATTTCACGAAAATTCTTACGATAAATCTCAGGAATTTTCGTAACTTTCAAAGTCTAATATTTATTTTATTTATCCGTAATATGCCGTTAAAATTCAAATTTTATTTCATGTTTTGATGAAATCCAGTTATTACATAAAGATTATTTCAATTTTATTGAAATTTTCATTCGTATGGTTGAGATATGATTGACTGAACGTTACGAGATTTTTCGCAAGAATTTATGAAATTGGCTACTGAATCCTAGAATTATAGTAAATAGGCATACTAAACCATGGAAAATACAAACCCAAACAAAACAAATAAAACATTCTATAAAGATTATTTCAATTTTATTGAAATTTTCATTCGTATGGTTGAGATATGATTGACTGAACGTTACGAGATTTTTCGCAAGAATTTATGAAATTGGCTACTGAATCCTAGAATTATAGTAAATAGGCATACTAAACCATGGAAAATACAAACCCAAACAAAACAAATAAAACATTCTATAAAGGAGCAAAAGTGGTAACCCCAATGAAGATTAGAACAGGTACCCGGGAAGAGTAAGTATCTCCTACTTGCTAACAACACCCGTCCCTTTAGCCGTGCAGAAAATAGCCAAAAAAAAGGCAAATGTGTCAATTTCGGTGTTTTGGATGATCCTAAGTTTAAGGGACGACCATTTGATCCGGGGGGGGGGGGGGGGGGGGTTGGCAATTGTTTTCGGGTCAGATTATTTATTTTCCAGTAACTCAAGGTCAGAATATTTATTTTCATTCTGTAACAACACCCCCGTTTATGTCAACTAAGTATGCCATCAATTATTTATAATGTGCAAGACTTTCTTGGCACTTCAGTAAGTCTATATACATATGATATGTAAATGTATCGCCTGCATATTCTAAATTGAGTTTTTACAGCACGTTTGGAGAGGAGTTTTTGCCGAATATCTGGTGGTCCAGAATATTTATTGCTGCAACAAAGAGGGATTATTTATTTCCAACATTCCTGGGTCAGAATATTTATTTCCAAAAACTGCCAGCCCCTCCCCCCCCCTCCCGAATTAAACGGTCGTCCCTTATTACTGACTTTCGAGAGATACACAAGTGAAAAAAGCAAGGAAAACGGAAACGAAACCATTTCATAGACAGATTTCTTACTCAACACTTCAACGTATAATGGACACCCCCACTCCATTATCAAATTATATAAAGATTTGAATCGGTGCTTGGCCATGTATAGTATTGCGGGTCCAGAAGGGGAAAGGCAGTTTAGATTTAGTCAAAAATGCTTTATATTTTCATTCAAATCACGCAAACGTTTTTCTAGATCAATAGTTGTACATGTACACACCATCTTCTCGAGACAAGTGTACGTACAATGTAATACACTGGTCTTGAGAAGATGATGTGCACCCTAGAAAAATAAACATTAAATTTTGTCTCAAGGGTGCGTGACACTTCATTCTAATATCTTGATTCAGAAATTTCTGCACCAAAAGGTACATGCTATCCAAGGCAAAAATACGAGTCAGTGGCGACCTCATCGTCGGAAACCCACGGCATCTTCTCCGTTTCACTTCGTAAGATCGTAGGGCAATAGGCTGTGGGTTTCCGACGATGTCGCGACCTCTGCAAGCATAATAAACTTTTGTTGGCTCTTCATTTGTTCCATAAGAGAGCAAATTTTAAATGTAGGCTTTCTTCAAAGGTTATGGCTAAATGGTACAAGGATTACTTACTGGTTTTTGTTTTTGTCGGTGATGTTGGTAATGTTGAAGTAGAATCTGTTGTCGTCGATAAGATTTCTGGCAAGTCACATATTACAGTATATTGACCATCCTGAAAGCTCGTCGAATTAACATAATCATCTGAAAAAAAAATCTAACTTTGTATATGATTCGCACTATAGATATTTATTGATTCATACGACAATTTGCATTTATGTTATTTTGATGTCACTAGCATATTTGTTTCCACATTCATTAAAATGAACTTTGATTACTTTACATCAATAATCATACAAAAATTACGAAAAGAATGATAATTTTAATGATGTTATATTTTTTGTTATATTCTTGTTTCAATATTTATATATATATTTTTTTCATTGTTTATTTTTTTCAATTAATTTATTATCTCGTTCTCTATCTTATTATATGTCTTTCTTTATCTTATTATTCATTTATTTATTCATTATTTATTGATTTATTTATTTACTTATACATGTATATTCATTTATCTACGTATATTCCTGACATTCTTTTTTCTTTATAATTACTTACTTATCTCTACACTATAGCAGTAATCCGAATTCACTGACCCAGCATCGTTTGTTCTCAGTATTTCAACCAGGACAATTCGTCCTGGGCTCACTTCGAGCGACTGTGCTGCGGGGAGACAACTGATGATAGATGTACTGTCCCCTGTAAGCCTGATCCTCGTGCCACACCCATAATACCCAGGGGAGGAGAGGTAGTTGAAGGAAAGTCGAGTGCCTCGGTTGACGAATATTCGACACATGCAGCCATTAGTGTTTATGGATTGAAATGTTTTAAAGTCGAATAAGACGGCAGATGAACTTTGGTAGGACGATTGACAAATATGGACCGCTGAAATGTAATGAAAAAATTTTAGAGACTTTTTTCAAATTTGAATCATTTAATTTCCATTGTTATTTTTAAAAAACGAAGATTCTGATTGGCCGAGAGATTGAGTTGATACCAACGGGAAGAACACGCTTAGCAACGTCATAAGCAACGTCGTTGGCAACACAATTTCAAAGCCGCAGAAATGATAAGTAATGTAATATTTTTTTGGTTGATCGAGGTATAAACACCAAAAATTGAGGAATTTCCCTGTGTTGTTACCGCGATCAACCATAATAGTATTACAATGACTCCTTAAACACTGTTAAATAATTGATGTAAAAATATGCCTTTCGTTATCTCTTGATTACCAGAACTAGATCTTTGCAAAAAAAATATTTATATTCTCGTATATATATATATATATATATATATGTTATTTTGTATTTTTCCTTTTGATTATGATCGTACTTAAAATAAATTTATGAATAAATAGACGGAAAGGATATATCCTGAATATAAGAATAATAGAAATTTGACTTTTAAGAACTGAAATTTTACGTACTTGGGCGGTATTCCGATGTACATTGGTAAGATCCTGAAAATTAAGAAATTGAAAAATATGACCGTTTTTTCCAGAATAATCATCCAAATTATCATTAAAAGAGTGAAAAAATAATAAGAAATGAAATAAAATAAGAAAAAAATTAAAGGAATGATATATGAAAGAAAAGATGTACGGTCAAAATATTTTTTTGCTGAAATTTTTAAGAAAAAAACAAATGTCACATTTTCAAACATTTGATGAAATTCATTTTGCCATTTACCTGCTACAGCAAAATTACATCCCAGTATTAAAGTGACCATCCAATAACAACTGGTCGCCATTGGTCAGTATAATTTCTTTTCTCATATTGATCCGACATGTGATTCACAACACTGTCCAAGTTGTAGATGCAGGAATGTTACAGTACTAAAATTTTATTAGATGTCCAATGGTCATTAGAAATTCACGGGGTACAACGATTAAGATGGGCGTAACAGGAAACGTGCACGGCCATAACAATATAGGTTCAAATGAATGGTGTCCGTAATAGGTAATAATTACTGGCTATAAACATTTCATGTTTACATGTTAGTCTGTGATGTATCATTAAAATGTACAAATGTATTTACACAGTTAAATCTACATGTTTTAGAGAAAAGATAGAGATTTGAATAAATTTGATTTTCATATCGTAAAAGAGATATGAAAATGTCAATGGCAAAGGTAAATTTTAACAAAGGTTTTGACATTTCATTTTCCGTGCTGAAATGCGGCAACACATCCCTCAAAGGAACATGCATGTCCAGTGACCGCATTTGGAAGTTGGATCGTCCAGATGACTGTATGTTCGAGAGTAAATGCAACATGCACACGTACAGAAAACATTGGACGGTCGTGACTGAAAATTATGGTTTCGCCTTTAGGATTTTTTTCGACTAAAACGCAGTCATTATCCGCCCATATAACCATCAAATGCTAATTTTTGGTGAGATAAAGCAGAACAGTAATCATTGAAAACATTGATGTCTAGTCTGAAAAACTTTTCGTGTTTACTAAGCACATTTATTCACATAAATGTATAAATTTACATAAAACAACGATGCACATTTGTATATACATAAATATATAATAACCATTTTATGCAAATTATAAATAAATAATGAAGAATAAATGAATTAATTATTAATCATCAATTTTAAAAAAATGAATAAAAAAGAAAATTAAATTACTATTTTAATTTTAGAAGGAAGTCGGTATATATTTTTCAGCGTAATGTTTATCCCAACGGGATCCAAATTCTTTTTCGTTATTTCATTTAACTTACTGAATCAAAATTTTAATTTTATTTACAACGATTAACAAACAAATCACAAACTTTATATTTATGTTTCATGTTGAATAAAGAAAATGTATAAAGTTGTCTGTTGGAGAATAATGTTTGGAAAGATTAAAAATAGATACTAGTACATATGAATCAAAACGTGGACAAAAAGAAACCAGAAAGTAATAACATTCAATTCTTATTCGGGTCAGTTTCTCTGTACGAGATTTAAAGATATTTTCAACCTTAGCTACATAAATAACAGTCTGATTAAAACCAGCCCCCTTCTCCTTCGTCGTCAGGATCTGGAGTTCTGTTCACATTTCGTTTAGCCAATCAAAACGCGACTTACAGGTATGCAATATCTAAATACGAAAATTATTTATAATCGGGATCGGGACAAATCGAATAATGCCATCGTCTATGACCACAGAGTGTATACCAACAAGATTGTACTTTACAATGTTTGTGTTTTATGTAGTTTTTCTTTTAAACAAAAGGACATTTCCGACGATGGTCAGGTTATAAGGTAAAAAAAAATTTGACGGGAACGTGTACCATACAACAGCGAGATCGTTGCAGGATGAAACGGACGTTCTGATTGGTTAATAAAATCTTATGAATATTCCTGTCAAAAGTTCATTGCACACGACCCTTATCGGGTGTACTCCAGACCCTGACGACGAAGGAAAGGGGGGGGGGGGGTAGATTTTAATCAGACAGCAGATATCTAATTAATCCATGTAGGTGTAGTATTTAAGGTGCTGGACGCAATGACCACACCAAAAATCTAGGCTAATGGTTCAAATTCTGCTGGAATTTTGAGAGGAAAATACATTATTTTTATCATTTCCTGGAAAACAGGATATATTTTTTATTGTAGTTATATTCCACTTTCCCTGCTTTCTGAAACGAGAATGGGACAATTCACTTACATGTACATGTAAGTGCTTAGGGGAAACGTAAGTTACGGAAAAATGAGAGAATCATATACACGGTTCTTTGATAGAGATGTCTCCTAAATTTTCGTGAGCCGGAAATCAAAATTTATTTATGAGTTCTTCTAAGGAGAAAAAAAAATCGATCACCAGAGTTTCTCAAGTGTATTTGAAGGAAGTCCCGCCCTCTCCTTGAATTTATGTACTTTTTTATACACACTTGAGAGGAGTAAAAAGACAGAGTGATAAGATTATATTGTAAACAAATAGTTCCAATCTTCACTTGTATATAAACAGTTGTTTTTGTTTTTTGTTGTTGTTTTTGTTTGTTTTTTTTTTGTTTTTTTTTTTTGTTTTGGTTCGGTTTTCGTTTTTATTCCTCGGTCCAGATCATAAGAACAGGTATTTGAAATTAAGGTATTCAACCCCTAATGGATTTTCAATAATAAATACCAGAGATAAAGATTTTCATCCTCTTCAAAAAGAATGCTATACATACTTTTCTAGCTTAAATTGTGGATTACACTTTTCATACGGTGATCAACTCTATCATCCCGAAGATTGTCGGGAAATTATGAAAATGTGCATAAATTTTAACTGGAGGTAGGCTGCGGGATCATTAAAACAAAAATATATTCTTAAACATATGTATATCAACGATACATTTCAAGTGACTCCCCTTTAACCCCTTTGCTTCCGAATGAGGTACTTCGAAAGGCTTACGAATTTTGGAAAAAAATAATTCAGGAAATGGTTGTGCAGACGACGTCGATGTGGAAAGTCCACGAGCAACGTTGATAGACTTTTACGGTTACTCTGATTACCAGCGTACATATACGAACCTCTAAGTTATCCAGGAAAACCAATTTCTCACTGTTGGTGGGACATCATGCTACATGACCCACGTTTTAAAAATTTCAAGATTTTGTTAAACTATAAATACAGCTCGCGTCATCTTGAATCTCTATTCTGAGTGGACAAATCCCGTCAAAGTTTCAAGAAAAATAGGCCTTTTACCACTTGGTGAGTGTCACTGCTGATGATCCAGTGCCTATAGTTTCACAAATATTCTTACGAAAATATCCAGAAATTTTCGTAACTTTCGTCCTTTAATAAATGGTTCAAAATGTTTTCTAGTTAGATTGTATCATGTTTTCTAATATCATTTCTACATACTAAATTTAAATTCAAAAATACAACTTCTCCAATTTAAGCAAGTTAGTATAACTGAGCAATCAAAAGTTACGAAAATTCCTGAAATTGTTCGTAAGTATTTTTGTGAAACAGGCTGCGGGATTCCCTGAGAGCACGTGTAGCCAAGTTCGATCAACTTCGGTTGATCTTTTCTCCAACGCATTCAAAAGTGCCTGTCAAGTTTTTGAAATTTCTAAAACGTGGGTCCTGTGGCATCGTATACTCGTATATTGTGTTTGGGTATTTGACTTGTTAAATTATAGTTTATTCACAACGATGATGTTAATCAGTATCTCTTTTTATACATCATTACAACGATGATGTTAATCGCCATCTCTTTTTATACATTATTCGTATTTGTTGTATTGGAAATCCGCAATTTATAAATACCAAAAAATTTACCAATCAGATTGTAACAGTTGCATTATTTTTAGATCGTTTGCATAGACCTTTGTTTACACTTCTGTTAGAAAACATTAGAACGTTTTAACAAATTTATCACCCACAAACCGCATCTCCACCATTTTGTCTGTTTACGTCGTAGATGTGTATAGTTGTTCCAAAGTGATTTCTAATCAAGTACAGTAAAATTCATATTTGATGTGCATAATTATAGTGTATTGTTTTTGTGTATAAATACATACGTTATGACATTTACCTAGATCGGTTTACAAATTGCATATTTTACAACTGTTAACCTCATCTGTTGTGCCTAAAAATGTTGGACTCTTTCTAATCAAACAATTCCATCCCAAGACTCATTTTATTTGAGGGGATACTCATGAATAGTTTACCGTCTCACATTTATTTATATTTACCTATTAATGCCCGTTTGTGTGGGTACTATTCTCTCATAGTGTTGATAGTGCCCGGGCGTCAGTATGATAGGTTTAGTGCATCACATAACCTCGATAGCATTTATTTTATAAGAATGGGTGACTTAGTTTTACCTCCGGCGTGTCAAACGAATGACCTTGCCAGAGTTTATTTTACGAGGAAGTGGCGACACCTATTTATTGCGCATTACTCTCCAAGCGACGTAACTCTGTTAAGCAAAAAAGTACCCGGTCGCCGGCACTATTCTCTCGTAGTCCCCGCTTGCTCAACCATTGGAACTCCAAGGATTTATCATGTGAAGCACCAAATAGTCTTATTCTCATTCATGGGCGTGTTAATTATCGGCCCCAATTCAAATAATATTAGGCAAATAATATAATATAATGAGTAAATTATCCATTAGTGTGGCGTGATTCAGGTACGGATAGGTAGCCGCACTGGGATCATCCCCGGCTTACCACATGCAATATTCTATACCTAACGGGATCAGCCCCAGGTAGCTGTATCTTTATTCCTGCTGGGATCAGCTCCAGGTTACTTTGTATTAGCTGCCTGAGTGACTTATAATTATTTTACTTTATACCTTCAGGATCAGCCCTGACTTATAATTATTTTACTTTATACGTGCAGGGATCAGCCTTGACTATAATACCTGCAGGGATCAGCCCCAGGTTAAGCATATCTCAGCTAGTCGCAGATATTAACTTTTTGTTTTACAAAACTTAATTTTGTCAGTGTTTTTTTTTTTTTTTTTTTTGGTTAGAATATGAATAGCTCCCTTGAAAGCCAAAGATGCTGTGTTAGTTTACATGTATGTACATATAAGTTGATATTTTACATGTTTTTATCTAGTCATTTCAAGTAATAATGTTTTGAAATGTTACATGTCTTTTTTATGTTTTTATGTCATTTTGGTATTATAATAAATGAATGTGTAGTACCTTATTCTGCCTTAGAGTTGTGTTTAAATAAGCACATAATTTCTACAAATAAACAGAAAAACTACTACGCGGCTCTTCTTACGTCTCTTCCGTGTGTTTTTGTTATAATACTTACGTGGGCTACGTGTAAATATTCAAATCATTTGCTCTTACTCTGTCGGCTTGCTCTAGTAACATAGGAAAGAATGGATAACGTTACTGAACTCACTGATGAGTTTATTCACAAAGCTCTTCTCCCAGGCACCGTGATATACTCAATTATACTTGTCATTGGAATACTTGAGAATATTACAGTCTTCGTTGTTTATCTTACTAGGATGCCTCGAGATTGTATCAAACCTCGATATTTTGTTCCTTTTCTCTCATTCTTCGACGTCCTTGTATGCTTAGTGCTACTTATACGTTCGTAAACGCCCAAATGTATCATTTGATCACATTTCAGTCAGATTTGCTTTGCAAATTGCTCGTTTTCGTTGTGATATTTACGATGATGACATCAAATCCATTTCTGCTGGCAATATCTCTGCAGAGATTCACTAAAATATGTCGTCCGTTTGGAAATCAAATGACGCTAAAATGGAGAAGGATTATTGTTTGCTTAATTATGATTTCTGGATTCCTTATTACAGTTCCATCGTTATTTGTAGCTGGCGTGGCAGAATTCGAATTGGAGTACAAAGGGGTTAATATAACAGGACCAAGCTGTTTCATTGGAAATAATAAATATCCAATGCTACAAATAGTCCATAACGGACTCCTTACTTTCATTGCGATGGTGAACATAATCCTTACTGCAGCGATGTACGCCCCTATTGCCATAATAATTTTTAGAAGGAAAAAGCGCAGCGTAGCATTTAGAACCAACAGACAAGAAGGGAGATCCGAATTCAACAAGTCAGAAAATCAAGTTCAAATTATTTCTTCTTTAACGAGGACCAAAGAGCATAAAGACAGCAAAGTAAACTTCAATATGATGTTTCTGATCATTATATCGGTGTATGTCATAACATATATCCCGACAGCATGTGTCAATATTGTTAAATCTTCTGCCGATGACTTTTGGAAACATTTGTCACCATCTCCGACGAAATACGGTCTGATTGACTTCTTTGCTAAATTTTACGTGTTTAATCATGTAGCAAACCCTTTCATCTATGCATACTTTGATACTGAATTCCGCAAATGTTTGAAAATATTTTGAATTATGAATCGTAAAATTTTGATCAAAGTATTATTTCTTTACCTCATTTAAATATGACTGCCTTACGTTTGGTTTTCTTGGATGTAAAGTTAATATGATTTATCACGTGTCACTTCAGTGAATCGCGAAGTTAATTTAAATAGGCTCTGTTTTCCAACAAAAAATATACTTATAGGAATGATCTACAAGCTTTGGTTTAACACTGAATTTCGGCGTGAATTTCGAATTAGAAATACATTATGAAAAAAGCTAAAAAGCTTTGATAACCTAACACTTATCAACTAGAAAAATATGATGAACAAAGAAATAAAGTAAATAACGTGCAAAAAAAATGTGAAATATTGCTCTCGAAATCGATCAGTGAATGAAAGTCAAACACAGAACCTGAAATCAGATTCGAAAAACGACAGTCAAAATGCTGACAAATTCTTGGAAACACATACTCACGAGAAAAGAAAATAGGACGAACAGACGGAGACAACAACACAACCCCAAATACACAAGAAGGACAAATGATAATCTCCAGAGTTCAGTGCAAATGCGGAAGGTATTGATGGTGGTGCTTTAAACGCGATGCCGTGCTAATTAGTTAAGTTAATCATTTTCATATTTTACATGAATCATGCTAGATCTACACATATGATGCAAGTTATAGCATCCAAGTAAGCTGTAAAAAATGGAAGCTTAAAACACATTTAAGGTTTAAGATGTATAATGAACGAAAGCATGTCCAAATTTATAAATTATTTCATATTTCTCCATCGCTTTTGATGCATGATAATTTTTTGTACCATGATGGTTGGTCTTTTATGTTTAATGTTTCTATGGTGTGAGTTGGTGTTCCTTGTCCCTTTTGCGTCTCTTTCTGTGGGACTCTGTTCTGTTTTTTGCATTGGGTTTTTTGGGGTTTTCCTGTGGGTGCTGCAACCTAGTGTTGTTGGAGATCCCCTCCTTTCTTTTATCCGAAAAAGGATTTATTTTTTCATTAGGGTCAATTTAGAAGTTATTTCCCCTTGATAGAGAAAAATTTAAAAAATAATCGCGGAAGATCTAAACGTTGAACTTTAGATTTTTCTGTGAAATTTGATAGATATTGATTTTTAGAATTTTTTCATCCATCCACATTTTGAGCCCCCATCATTTTCTTGGAAAATATTGCTGAAATATTAGTTTTTCCACACACTCTTATGTTAACTGTGAGGGCCGATGATTCTTAAAGGAACTTTTTTTTTTCAAAAACGAATTGGTGAAAAATTTTCAATAAATCTTTATATACAAGTTATATAAACTATGTCATAAGTTTAGAATTCCAAACTCAATAAATGGGTGAACCAAGTATCCCTCATAATACATCTAATGTCTTAATTTTTCTCTTCGTATAGTTAAAAGCAAGGAGGAGTTTTGCTGAGAAAATTGAAAACTATAAAAAAAAAAAACTGAAGACGGGGCTACCCTGAATAAACTCGATGTAGAAATAAGATGTACTCTATACCGAAAAACTGCAATTCCGTTGATTCAATAGCCTTCTAAACATAAACAGGAAAATATGGTCATCATCCATATTTGTCATAATAGTTTCTGGTGGAGTCTACTATTACAAACTATTATAATAAAATATTTCCACAAGAAATGATACAATCAACTTAAACATTCTCTTTGTTTAGATGTTTTTAAACTTAAGTCTTTATACAAAATTCCAGACTAGTTAGATATATAGCAGTTTATATATTGTTCTAAATACAGTTGTCGCCTTTAAAGGAATCGTGTTTTGTGTTGGGTTTTTGCTGATTTTTAAAATAAAGGCGGGAAACCTGAAACTTTGTGTGTTTACATTTCACAAAAACTTGGCCCTAAATTATATCAGCAATTTGATTCCACAACAAATTAGAGATACCACACCCTATAATTTGAGGCAAAGTGATATCTACAGTACGATATACCAACCTGTACGTTTTTAAGTACATTTGTCGCCTTCATTTTTATCTACTACGGAAATGTTCCAACTCTATGCCTTCTTGAAGAAAATTTCAAACCAATTTTAATGCACCAGACACGCGTTTCGGCTATCAAATCCTCACCAGTGATGTTTCTAGCCAAAGTGCTTTTCATAAGCCGCAAAAATTCATTTCACTAGCGCGCTCTGGTTTTATTTTTAGATTTAATTTGTACATTTACCTTACAGAGAGTGCAAGGCTCCAAATGTTCTGTAGGGTCGATTCAGTAGCATAATTATCCAAATAAAATCTATGTTCAAAATATCATTGGGGGGATGGTGCTAAGATGCTTACTTCTTTTAATTTCGATTATATTTTTCGATGAAATGACAAGTTTCCGAAGTAGTAAAAACAAATATATGACGTCAAATTGATAAAGGGCCAAATTAAAGCTTCTTTCAGGTGACAGAGCTGGAAAGAAGTAATTAATACACTCAACAAACATCAAGTCACGGGACTTTGTAACTCTTTAGATTTGCGTTACGGACCTTCTTTGAGTCTATTGAAATCTCACTTGAAGACAGCCTATCAATTTTATAAAGTGCCCCATATGATTAAGTTGGTGAGAGCATTCTTCTCACAAGACTCCGTAATTATTGCAGTAGCCTAAATGCAGATCTATGTGAAAATAACTAACTCTCAGAATTGTATTTATGGATATCAAATGGGGATTCTTATTATTTTATCGACTATTCCTTGTATCAACACGATCGGGGATTTCTAATCAATAAATTTTAAAGAAAATTCCGCAATCTTGAAGCAGAAGGTATCATTTACGTTAGCGAATCACTAGACCTTTCGTCTAACAAACAAATGAGAAGGTCTCCAACAGCACTAGGCTGCAGCACCCACAGCGAAACCCCAAAACACCCAATACAAAAACACAGAGCAGACACGCACAGAAAGAGACGCAAAAGGGACGAGGAACACCAACGCACAACACAGGAACATCAAACACAAAAGACCGCATATAAACCAGCGAGACCAACAAGGCAATTCTGCTACTTCTCCAAATATTCATTAAGGTAACAAATAAGTTTTGGAAGTGCTTTATAAATAGCTTTTTATTTTTACTTTTTTTCTTCATTTTCTTTTCTTTCACTTCTTATTCTCATTTATTTGTGTTACCTTTTATAGTTGCTTTCTTTTACTTAGGCAATTTATAAACAATATCACTTATACCTATGTCCCATTCATATATTAATTGTTTTACACAGTGTACATGTCTATAATTTTATCCGAAATTCATATAAGTTCCTTAGTGTACATGTCATAAATTATGTTTAGATCTCCCTCTCTCTCTCTCTCTCTCTCTCTCTCTCTCTCTCTCTCTTTCTCTCTGAATTAAATTAACATTTGTTATTCGTGTGAACTTGTTTTGTATGGAGAGTGTACTTATAATGTCAACATAACGCCTAATCCAACTTTTATTATCATGGAAATGAAACATGTTTAAAAAATGAAACTTGTTTAAAAGCTACATACAGTAAATAAGACGTTGTAGACTTCATACAGACACTTTCTGGAAAGTTGCTTAGTAAATTATGCGTCTGCATTTTCTCTCTCCTTCCAATGCTTAATGAGAAATAAATAAAACGAAATATGACATTCTTTTGTAGTATGTGTTTTGATTTCATCTTTTATGTTTTGTATTTTGGTATCGTGTTTAATATTTATGTAAGATTTGGCGAGAAACTCTACAAACAGGTTGTAGGGATTCCAATGGGTACTAATTGTGCGCCTCTTGTTGCAGATTTATTTTTATACACGTATGAAAAGGAATTTATCCAAAATCTTCAAAAGCAAAGAAAAAATGATGATGTGAAATGCTTCATTGGTACTTCTAGGTACCTGGATGATATTCTCACTATCGACAATCCTGTTTTTGAGAAGTATAAAAATGTTATTTATCCACAAGAATTGATTCTAAACAAGGCAAACGTTTCAAACACAGAAACACCATTTTTGGACCTAAATATCAAAATTGTTAATGGAGAGATCCATACAAGTGTGTATGACAAAAGAGATGATTTTGGATTTAACATAGTAAATTTCCCCTGGCTTGACGGTGATGTTCCTAGATAACGGTCCTATGGTATTTTAGGACAAGGTTTTCTCTTTCACAAACTAGTAAAGACTTTCTGGTAATTTTACAAAAATTACAGTCAACTTCTTCTGAAATTCTGACCAATACAGGCAACAGAGTATATTACTTTGGGTATTTCACAACCTGCATTTTATGGTGACATTATTAACAAGATAAGAAAGATCAAAGATAGACAACATCACTATCGAAAATGCGTCAAAATCATCAAACGCCTTTTATACCGTGGATATGATCCTAATGTCACCAGACGGACACTAGGCTTGGTACTTGACCAATCTACAGTCTTGTACAAGCGCATTCTTAAAACTTGCACTCTGACTGACTGTGACGACGGGACTCCATGACGGGCCCTGTCCAAACCTCTTTAGAGAAGACAGGGCCCGACCACCTGTCCTCTCTGAATGTCAGTCGGACTCCTCGGGTGATAACATACATGAGCTCGCGGCGGCAGAGCACGGATTGTATTACATAAGCCCTCTTTCTATATCCATTTACATATTCATCTGTGTTGCTTGGGCCCCAGCGTTTTGCGGTCTTGTTTGTGTGTGGTCATCTGACAGTGAGGAGGTTGTTTTACACCACAATTGTACGTTCTTCGAGACATCTTGGTAATCGGAAAAGTGGGAGGGTTGTGCGCACGTAATCCAGGATAACCACACCATTTGCTACTTTCGTGACAAATGGCCGTCCAAAGTCGGCACCGGTTGCCCATTGGTCTCGTCGGTTTATGTGTAGTCTTTTGTCTTTGATGTTTACATATCGTGTGTCTCTTTTCTGTTTTGTCTTTGATGTTTACATATCGAGTGTCTCTTTTCTGTTTCTGAATTATCGATTTTGTACTGTAGACAGGGATATGGTCATTATCCATATTTGTCATCTTTTCCGTCTCGTGCTGTTCTCGTCTTTTGTGTTTTTGCATCGGCTGTTTTGCTGTTGATGCTGCAACGGGGTCATGTCAGATCTCCTCCCTTCTTGCTTGTGACAATACCTTTCCATGAATCCCAAAAAATTTGACATTGTGACCTTGTCTTTTCAAAAACATTAACATACACCATAACTTTTGAATGATTACTGATTAGGCTTTCAAATTTTACATGTATACTCCTTGTGACCTTTCTGTTGATAACAGCATTTTGACCTCGTGATTTGTGGTTGACCCACATTTTAAAACTTTAATGTCGACCATAACTTCTGGATAGTAAATGGTAGTGCTTTCATATTTTACATGTGCATTCCTTTCATAAAACCTTTCCCTTGGTAACCAAAAATGTGGACCTTTTGACCTTTACCTTAGATTGATATTAGATTTAGAATTGTGATACACGTAATACATGAGATATATTATGAAAACTTAAGAATAGGAGAGGGAGATACATGTATGTAAGCATTTCTTTAGAGACAAAGACCCAAAAGTGTGGGACCACAATTCCTTGAATTTGATTTTTCGTGTTATCCTCTGTTTTGCCCTCGCCTTAGGGGATATAGAACGGACAATTGTACGAAATTAAAATTCATTTGAGATTCGTTTTATCACAGTCATGATATTGCCTAAAAATGTATATTTCTAACGTGAAATCGACGTTTCTGAGAAGTAGAGGCGAACCACGCCGTGACCTAGAAGTCGTCTGGTACGCAATGAGAAGTAGGTCCCCATTGCATACATGTAGATATCCTGTACGTAAGAGAAAAATATTTCAAATTATTTGTTTGATATTTTCACAGTAGAAATTTACAAATTACCAAAAAACTTTTAGTTCAAGGTTTCCGCTTTCATAAACTAGTTAAGACTTTCTGGAAATTTTACAAAAATTACAGAGTACATTACTTTTAGTATTTCACAACCTGTCTTTTATGGTGATATGATAAACAAAATTAGAAGGATCAAAGGTAGGCAGCATAACCATCGAAAATGCGTCAGAATCATCAATCGCCTTTTATACCGTGGATATGATCCTAATGTCACCAGACGGACACTAGGCTTGGCACTTGACCAATCTACAGTCTTGTACAAGCGCATCCTTGAGACTTTCACACTGACTGACTGTGACGACGGGACTCCATGACGGGCCCTGTCCAAACCTCTTTAGAGAAGCCAGGGCCCCGACCACCTGTCATCTCTGAATGTCAGTCGGACTCCTCGGGTGATTACATACATGAGCTCGCTACAGCCGGCAGAGCACGGACTGTTTTACGCATGCCCTCTTTTTATATCCATTTACATATTCATCTGTGTTTCTGGGGCCTCTGCGTTTCGCGGTCTTCTTTGTATGAGGTCATCTTACAGTGAGGAGTTTGTTTTACACCACAATTGTACGTTCTTCGAGTCCTCTGGGTAATTGGAGAAGTGAGAGGGTTGTGCGCACGTAAATCAGGATAACCACACATTCTGCTATTTCTGTGGCAGATGGCCGTCCTAACCGGTTGCCCATTGGTCTCGTTGGTTTATGTGTAGTCCTTTGTGTTTGATGTTTCCGTGTTGTGCGTTGACGTTCAATGTCCCTTATGCTTTGTGTTTTACATTGAGTGTTTTGGGGTTTTGCTGTGGTGCTACAACCTGGTGTTGTTGGAGATCCCCTCCTTTGTTTTATGTAAATACAAATCTAAATTCAAAAAATTAAAGAGGGCGCTACTGAAATTATTTTAGGTGGCTCCGCAAGAAGCATCACTGATGAGAATTTGATATTCGAAACACGTGTCTGGTGCATGGAAATTGGTTTGGAATTTTCTTCAAGAAGGATAGAGTTGGATTCCTTCGACATTATTAATATAAACACTTATTTCACGTTGCATTGTGGAGCAGTTAAAATCGTTCCCCGTGACCTGATGTTTGTCAAGTGTATTAATAACTTCTTTCCAAGTCTGTCACCTGAAAGAAACTTTGTTTTGGCCTTTTATCAATGTGACAGCAAAAATATCTTTTTTGCAATTTCGGAAACTAGCCATTTCACCGATAAATATCATCGAAATTAAAGGAGTTTAACATCTTAGCACCATCCCTCCAATGCTATTTTGAACATAGATTTTATCTGGATATGCTACTGAATCGACCCTACAGGAAATTTGGAGCTGCACTCTCTGTATTAAATGTAAATGTACAAATCTAAATTCAAAAAATTAAAGAGCGCGCTACTGAAATTATTTTTGGTGGCTCCGCTAGAATCATCACTGATGAGAATTTAATATTCGAAACACGTGTCTGGTGCATGGAAATTGGTTTGGAATTTTCTTCCAAACCAATTTCCATATTCCATACCAATTTGATATCGTCTTGTATGTTTTGTATTTTGGTATCGTCTTTTATGTTTTGATATCGTCTTTTATTTTTTTGTATTTTGGTATCGTCTTTTATGTTTTGCATTTTGGTATCGTCTTTGGAGCCGAGCACTCCCTGCAAAGTAACTGCACAAATTTAATTTAAGAAAATATAACGAGATGGCGCTGCTAAAATTAATTTTGGCTGTGTCTAATAATCACTTTGAATGGAAGCATCACTGATGAGGGTTTCATATCCGAAAGACGTGTCTGGTGCATAATACATTGGTTTGAATTTTTCTTCGGGAGGGTACAGAGTTGTTACACTTCCGTATTATTCAAACGCATTCGAAAATTTCTCTTCAAATGTTAAACGTCTTCAAATACAATAGCATTATTTAAGAACTGATAAAATTGCAGCATGGACCAGACATGCACATTTCGGGTACTAAACCCTCGTCAGTGATCCTCAATCTAAACAATGTAATATGGCCAAAGAGTGTGAAAATTATTATGTTCAAAAATGTACCGAAAGACGTAGCAGGATGGGTTGGTGAGATTTTCGAATGCGTTGAAGAGACAGACGATCAACCAAAGTCGAACTTTGCTTCATGCGCCCTCGGGGACTCCTGGTCCACAAGCAGTGACACTCACAAAATAGTGCAAATGTAAAACATCTTCAAATCCAATAGCATTATTTAAGAACTGATACATTTGCAGCATGGACCAGCCATGCACGTTTCGGCTACTTAACTCGAAAATATTCTCGAAATTCAGAAAAGTGGGACCGGTAGTATCATATAAATCCCAACCAACCTGCTACGTCTTTGTTATTTTTAGACACATTTCCACAGTTTTTTGCTATATTTCATTTTTTGGATTGAGGATCACTGACGAGGGTTTAGTACCCCGAACGTGCATATCTGGTCCATGCTGCAAATGTATCTGTTTTTAAATGATGCCCACAATTTGAAGACGTGTAACATTTGTACCACTTTGTGAGTGTCACTGCTGGTGGACCAGGAGTCCCCGAGGGCACACCTAGCCAAGTCCGATCAACTTCGGTTGATCGTTTCTTCAAACGCATTCGAAAATTTCTGTTAGAATAATCTTCTCGAAATTTCTGAAAAGTGGATTCTTTAGCATATTAAACGTCATGTGTTAAACGTCTTCAAATTCAATAGCATCATATCCCAACCATCCTCCTACGTCTTTCTGTTATTTCGGAAAATTTTCACAGTCCTTGGCTATATTTCATTGTTTGGATTGACGAGAGTCAAGTATCCGAAACATGCATATCTGTTGGGGTTATGGTTAATGTTAGGATTAGGACTGGATAAGGGTTGGTTCTAGGGTTAGGGTTAATGCTTGGGTAAGGATTGAAGCTAGGGTTAGGGTTGTGGTTGAATCATGGGTTAGGGAAGATAGGGTTGAAGTTTGGGTTAGGGCTGAAATAAGGGTTAGGCTTGATGCTAGTGTTATGCTGAAAGTTACGGTTTTGGCTGAAGCTAGGTTTAGGTTTGCAGCTAGGGTTAGTGTTGAAGCTAGGGTTATGGGTTAAGGTTAATGCTAGGATTAAAGGTTAGGGTTTAAGCTTGGGTTAGGGCTGAAGCTAGGATTAGGGAAGTTAGGGTTGAAGTTAGGGGTTAGGGCTGAAATTAGGGTTAGGCTTGATGCTAGTAACCCTTACCCTAGCTTCAACCCTTCAACCTAGCTTCAACCCTAACCCAAACCCCACCTTCAATCATAACCCTAGCTTCAACCCTACCTTTAACACTTACCTTAACATCAACCCTAACTTCAACCCTTACCCTAACCCTAACAAAACCCCAACCCTAAATTCAACCGAAACCCCAACTTAAACCCTAACCCTAGCTTCAACCCTACCTTTAACACTTTCCTTAACCTCAACCCTAACTTCAACCCTTACCCTAACTTTAACCCTAGTCCTAGCTTCAACCCACGCCCTCGTTTCAACCTAAACTCTAACTTAAACCCTAACCCTTAAACTTCAACCCTTACCCTTACCATAACCCTCGTTTCAACCCTAACCCTAGCTTCAACCCCAACCCTAGTCATAACTTCAACCTTAACAATTTTTTCAACCCTAACCTTAACTTAAGCCCTAACCTCAGCTTCAATCCTAATCCTAGCTTCAACCTTAACCATCACTTCAATCATAAAACCTTACTTCAACCCTAACCCTACCTTCAATATAACATTGTTTAGATTAAGAATCAATGATGAGGGCTAAGTACCCGGAACATGCATGTCTGGTTCATGCTGAAAATTTATGTGTTGCTAAATGATGCTATTGCATTTGAAGACTTGTAACATTTGTACCACTTAGTGAGTGTCACTGCTTGTGGACAAGAAGTCCCCGAGGGCACATGTAACCAAGTTTGATCAACTGCGGTTGATCGTTTCTTCAACACATTCGAAAATCTCTGTTATCAAAGGATCACTGACGAGGGTTAAGTTCCCAAAACGTGCATGTCTGGTCCATGTTGAAAATTTATCTGTTCTTAAATGATGCTATTGAACTTGAAGACGTTTAAAATTCAACCCTAACCCTAACTTAAACCCTTACCCTCGTTTCAACCCTAACTCTAATTTCAACCCTAACCCTACCTTCGTCCATAACCCTACCTTCGTCCATAACCCTAACTTCAACCCTTACTTCAATCCTCACCGAACGCTAGCTTCAACTCTAACGCTAGCTTCAACTCTAGCCCTAGCTTCAACCATTCCCTTAGATTCAACAGTAACCCTAACGTCAACCCTTAATCTAACTGCACACAACCCTCTCACTTTTCCGATTACCAAGATGTCTCGAAGAACGTACAATTGTGGCGTAAACAACCTCTTCACCTAGCTTCAATATTCCGCCCGTCTCAAACGTTATTTCTATTCGGTTATATTTGTGTGTTAGAGGGCTTCATTTCCTTTCCATACACTGCTGTAGCGTAAGCCGATTGTGTAAAAACACATGTATGTTATTACCCGAGGAGTGCAATGCTATTGAATTTGAAGACGTTTAACATTGACATATAGAGGAAACAGGTGGTAGGGGCCCTGTCCTCTCTAAAGATGTTTGGACTGGGTCCGTTATGGAGTCCCGTCGTCACAGTCAGTCAGAATGCAAGTCTTAAGAATGCGCTGATACATGTACAAGACTGTAGATTGGTCAAGTACCATGCCTAGTGTCCATCTGGTGACATTAGGATCATATCAACGGTATAAAAGGCGTTTGATGATTCTGACGCATTTTCCATGGTTATGCTGTTTACCTTTGACCTTTCGAATTTTGTTTATCATATCACCATAAAAGGCAGGTCGTGTAACCCAAAGTAATGTACTTTGTTGCTTGTAGATCCGAAAAGAAGTTGACTTTAATTTTTGTTAAATTTCCAGAACGTCTTAGCTAGTTTATGAAAGCAGTACCTTGACCTAAAAGTTTCTTAGTAATTCCTACTGTGAAAATCCAAAATATTACTACATGCTCTAGCGTACCGGATGAACTGTGATATGTAAATGTCGTATGACGGTAGTATTGGAACATTATCGTCAAGACAGGTGAAATATACTATGTTGAATCCAAAATCATCTCTTTTGTCATATACACTTGTATGAATCTTTCCGTTTACAATTTTGATATTTAAGTCCAAAACTGGTGTTTCTGTGTTTGTAACGTTTGCCATTGTTCAGTGTTAATTCTTGTGGATAAATTTCATTCTTATATAATTCAAAAGCAGGATTGTCAATAGTTAGAATATGATCCAGACACCTAGAAGTATTATTGAAACATTTCAAATCATCAAATTTCCTTTGCTTTTGAAGATTTTGAATATATTCTTTTCCGTAAGTGTATAAAATATATCTGCAACAAAAGACGCACAGATAGTAAATATAGGAATCCCTACAACCTGCTTGTATAGACCCTCACCAAATCTAACATAAATATTGTCCAAAAGGAAGGGGAAGGCATTACACGGAGTAAATACATGCTTGGCAAGTGTATTCAGTGCAGTCGGTCCAAGTAGGGGGAATTCTGAATGGGATATCCGCGTTCCACCCTTCCTTATATGTCCATTTCATATGTCTCAATCATAGGATCTCGACGTCACAATCTTACCTTCATTATATTACGGAATTTCACAAAAAATCCAACAGACACGTTTGATCATCGTATTTCACGAAGTAAAATTATGATATCATCATTGTTTGGATGTCTCACAAGATATCTTTAAACTAACCAAATACCGGTACATAGATAACTTTCAAAGAATCCAACACAAACAACGTTAAAGAAGCTGAGAAACATATTAAACTAGTACCTGATCCAGATTCCTTCAACCCACGACTTATCGGTCCGGAAGTGTTCAAAATTAAACGAGGGCATGGGAAGCCCTCTCTGATAGGTAAAACATATGAGTACATAGGTAATTAAAATACACGTGATCAAGTTAGCGAAGTGTCAGACTATCAACCAATGATTGTAGACGTACTGTCCACTTTCTCGTCAAGCGTAGACAAATGACTCGGATGAATGTTTCTTAGCTAGTTAACGATGGTTTGAGATGTTACATTTGTGAGTTATGTTTTTCAATTGATTAGTTTAAAGATAAATAGGGATGCACAAAATACCATCTTAATGTTTCGGACTGAAATTCAGATACTGGTTAATTAGCGTGAGGATTGGTACATGCATCAGAAGTGGACGGAAAGTCTACAAATAGATGCGAAAATCATTGGTTGAGAAACATACACGTCGCTAACATTATCACGTGTATTCATAAATAGGTTTCACAGTCTTTGGCAATATTTCATCGTTGGTATTGCGGATCACTGACGAGGGTGATTACAAAAAAAACCGTGCATTTCTGGTCCATGCTGCGAATTTAACTGTTCTTCCTATATGTATTTGAAGACTCAATTGGGAGCAAATCAAGCCCCCTACCATTTTCGAAAGGATAACATGAACATGTTGTGTTCGCCTTCGCTCTCATTTTCTCCGATTCCCTTCTTGGCAAATAAACCAATTTTAGCGTATCGCGCACTCAGTCTTATAGTGGCCTGACTCCATTTTTGTAAAAATTGAGTTGAGCATATCATTGGAACCTTCACGACTTGATCTATCTCCTAAATTACATAGAGCTGTACAAAGTTGTTCCTATACGTCTATACCTTAGTAACATATTGGTATCCCATGTTTTTCTGTGCCACAGATGCTGCCACCCTGTAATTATTACTCTCAGATCCAGAGTAAAAAGTACTCTTTGGTGCTTTACTGGCTATGGTATTATTTAGGCTCTCATTGGCTTGGGTGCTACCGAGGTTGGAAAGTTTGTCTGCATTGTCTGCTAAACTAAGCAAAATAAGTTCCAAATCTTTCTTCAGAGATGCATTGGACAGATATTTTTTGATTGGAAGATAAGATTGCACATATGATTCTGGAGACTTTAGATATCCACACCACTGTGAGCTACATTTATCATGTTCACCATAACAATGATGTCCCATGGCAACAATGACACTTACTTTCATCTCCTGAATTTTGTGAAATGGAATATGAAAAACATTTAGACATATGGGAAATTGTTTTTGCATTGGGCTTCTTGTAATTTTTGGGTTTTTTTCAGATCCCATAGTTTATTTGTAAATTGTTTCAACGTGTGGTTCCTATCACGTTTTTTTCATTGACGGCTCCACTTCAGATCTGACCTTGGAGATGGTTGTGAACAACCAACATTCAATTCTCCATCCTTTAAGCTACCAACCATTGTAACACACATAACTGACTCCATTGCTTTAGAACTTCCATTCCAATTTTTTCGGAAGTCATGTTTACTATGGAGGGGGATTAGGGTCACAATGCTATTTGACTTGCTTACATGCTTCATGCTATGTTGCTTCATTCAATGTTTGATTATTCCTTGTTCATTTGTCTTGCTTTCATTCAAATTGGCTTTATCTTTCTTATTTGTGTAATTTTGCTTCCCTGCATTTTACATTTGTCATTATACCATGCGTTATGACATCCTTCTTTCTGCCATTATCCTTTCGTCTTAATGCTATTATTGCTTCGTCAATGCTAACTTCAATTTTGATACCAGATGGCGCTTCGCGCGACCGCATGTGCTCGTTCCTTGAAATGAACTTTGAAACATCCCCTATCGTTAGAAATTTCTTTTCTTCGAAAAGTATATATATTATCACACGAGAGGACAGAAGTAGATTGGCTGTATAAATATTTGAAAAATATTTTGAAGTAATCAGTAAATATTTGATTTTGTATGCATAAGACTTTTGTAAGTTTTTTAAAAGTATCACTATAAAATACAGGTGTATATGAAGAATACCTGTGGCGTAGTGGTTATCACGTTCGCCGCTGACTATTATTTTGCACCTTTCCGACTGGGTTCGAATCCCGGACGAGGATCCATTTTTTCCCTTTTGTCAATTTTAAGTATAATGTAACTTGTCCATGTTGTCCATCTGCCCAGTAGAGGATGTAGTAAAAAATTGCGGGGTACTTATTGAAATAAAATGTTTTATGCAATTTTTTTCAGTTTTTCTTGGGGGGGGCTCATTGTTTTGGAAAAAAAATATGGCGGGCAACTGTACATTATCATTATTCAGTTGAAATAAAAAATCATTTTTATTTCAGAACTTTGCAAACGCTTCGTTGGCTCACTATCGTCGCTTGTAAGTCATCTGTGAAAAGTCATAATTTTAATTACTTGCCTTTTATATGCCCGTCAATGTCGTTTCTGTACCATAAATCGGGTGATTCTTGCATAAAAGATAAAACTTCTATAATAATTGACTTTGAAGTATGGACTTATGAAGATCAAGGTCAATCCTTGCAAGCATCAAATGCTTGGATTTCAATCTTAACCTTGATCTTGGGTCGTACAACAGTGGCAGATTAAGGGGATGCTCCTGCATAGACCCAATATTTTCCCGGCAAAAACAGGTACATCAGTAAGGTCAGTAAAATTGGCAAAATTCGCTCCTTGATCCCCAGCAAAGGGGGCGCTGGATCCGCCACTGAACAAGAAGAATCTGACAAGTTTGCCATAGTGCAATCTGATTAAAATTATACCTTCCTTGCGCTCCTAACACGGAGTATAGGAACACAATAAAGGTCTAAATTTTGGCCATTGTTGAAAAGGCTGTGGATGACACTGAACTGTTCGAGCAAAAAAAAAAAAAAAATAAATAAATGAAAAAAAGGGGGGAAGAGATTAAAAAAATATGGGGGTTTCATGTTCTGTATGCACAAATTTTAACATTTCTGGTGCAATTCTAAATTTTAAGTACATGAATAAATGTCTGGCGAGCGGTAGTTAGCCAGGAATTATTTTTAGCAAAATATTGACTTATTAGAAAATGGCGAGCGGTATATAGCGTTGCCCCCGCTGTCACCCCCCCCCCCCCCTTCTCCTTGTCCTGGACAACGGCTTGGAGTAATTTAGGCATACAGAGATGTCAATAGGTAAATTTTCAATGTCAAAATTATGAAAGGAGACTAGAAACTGCATTATTGACTGAATCAATGGGGCCGGGGAATGTCACAAGTTGATCTCTAGGTTCGATCAGTGAAGGACGCGCGGCAGTTTCAATTTTGATTTAACTAGAATTTTTCGATATGAAATACCGCGATTTCCCACGATGTCTCAGGAAAAAACTGACTTCTATATAATTTCCCACTCCCAATTCAGAAAAAAAAATTATGTACCCGATGGGATTCGAACCCATGCGGGTAAAAAATGCATTTATGGTCCGGCACGCTTACCGCTGACCCACGAAGATATTACTTCTCCAGCGCATCACTTTCTAGAGATTTCGAATCCCCAAATGGCTATTACTGTATAAATAAAAAAAAAACAAACAAACAAACAAACAGAAAAGGTCCAAATATCTATCTTTTAATGATTTCTTTTTTGTTCAAATATTTCAATCGGCTTTTGCTTTTTTCCGCTATTTATATATAACTCATTTTTCCAAGTACTGCAACAGGGGACGTCTCAAAGTTAATTTCAAGGAACGGACACAAACGGAGCGCCACCTGGTATCAAAATTGAGGTTAGAATTGACGAGGCCATAATGGCATTAGGACGAAAGAATGATGGCACAATGAATTAAAGATGTCATAAAGCATGGTAGAACGACAATTATGCATTGACGAAGGACAAATGTAAAATGCACGGAAGCAACATTGCATAAAGAAGAAAAGTCAATTTGAAATGAAAGCAAGACAAATGAACATGGAATAATCAAACATTGAATGAAGCAACATAGAAAGAAGCATGTAAGCAAGTCAAATAGCATTGTGACCCTAATCCCCCTCCATAGTTTACTTGCTTTAATGTTATGTCTTTCAGCATATTCACATTTTCTGCAAAATCTATCACGCGTTGAAAATGAAATGACTTTCCCAGTTGTCTTCCCGATGAGAGCTGCATTTGCTGAAAATGAAACGTAAAGTACAATATTCTTGAAATGTTTTCTATCAAATACATAGACAGTCACCTTGAATCAATAATAAAACCTAAAATAATAATTAAAGTGAGGTTTATTGAAACTCTGTGAAGTGTTTTAGAGATGAAACTAAAATTCTGGTACATGTAGGCAATCAAACCCCATGGTGGCCGTCTTTTAGATCCAGTCGAAAACACAAACTTCCTTTCCGTACAAGTTTGTTCAAATTATATACAGAAGTTTCAATCTTGGATTTTGTTGAGAGGACGGACAACGGACAGACTGCTACAGCTTCCCTTCGGTAAGGGATTCAATTCTTCTATAGAAACCGCATATAGAGGAGTATATGATGGAAATAACTAATAATGAATTATTACCAGACAAACTGCTTTATGATCTTCCAGATCCCCTCTTTTGCCAACCAGCATAAAAGGACGCAGTGACAGGATTATCTCCCTCTGTCCTACAAAACATGATATTCTTGATAACTTGTTTGTTCTAAAAATGATTTGTGAAACAAAATTATGAGTAAAGATTAGATTTTACTGTATTCATATTCAACCACTAGAAAAAGTATGTCATAGTTGCTAGGGATGAAACGATACACCAAAAGTGAATCTCGATATATTGCGATACTTGATTAGCTGTATTGCAATATATTTCAATATATTGTTTCTTTCATTTTTATCATTTTTTATGTAAAACCATGTTCTTCTTCGTATAGTTTTCCATACTGTTCATAATTTCTGTTTGAATTCAACTTTTTCATTGTCATTTTGATTGCTTTTGGTCAGTATTCATTTCAACTATTTGCGATGTGAACCATAGATCGCTTATTTTAAATTATTTATTTATATATTAGAAGGATGCGATATAATTCTATAGGCATTTCGTTTATGATACAATACAAATTTATTGAATATCCGACGCAATATTTATTTATCGATATATTGTTACAACCCTAATAGATGCATGCATGAAAAACTGATTGGTATTGACTAAAAACACCTACCGCTCTTTCTCGTTACTTGCTGCTTCCTTGAAACTTTCCTTCGCAACTTCTTCAATTATACTGCCTACAGCACGTTCACATTTCTTCAATGTTGTGGAAGAAGGGAAGGGGATATTCAAAATGCTGAACATTTCACTATCCTTTTTATATCCAATAAAAAATATGGAAAAAACCATATCCTTATCAAGAATGACAAATATGGAAAAACAACCATATCCTTATCAAGAATGACAAATATGGAAAAACAACCATATCCCTATCAAGAATGACAAATATGGAAAAACAACCATATCCCTATCAAGAATGACAAATATGGAAAAACAACCATATCCCTATCAATGAGTTAAAGAAGATCCTGACGATATTCTCAATAGTACTCCAATAGAGCACAAAATTAAGCATCGACGGACCCCTAGCAAGCTAGAGGTGGGACCAGGTGTCCGGGAGGAGTAAGCATCCCCTGTTGGCTAGCCGCACCAAGAATGACAAATATGGAAAAACAACCATATCCCTATCAAGAATGACAAATATGGAAAAAAACAACCATATCCGTATCAAGAATGACAAATATGGAAAAACAACCATATCCCTATCAAGAATGACAAATATGGAATAAAAATCATACCCCTATCAAGAATGACAAATATTGAAAAAAAATCATACCCCTATCAAGAATGACAAATATGAAAAAAGAATATCCCTATAAAGAAGTACAAAATCGTTAATCGAAAAATCATCAAACCAAGGGCATATAAAACCAAGATAAAACCAGACCTAAGGCAAAGAAACAGAAATAAAACAAATCTACCATATGAAGAGAAGTGAACTTCCTGTGAAGGTGCCCAGGAAGAGTGAGCATCTCCTGCTTGCATGCAACACCCGCCACTTCTAGAATGGTCCACTCCTACAAAAGGTAATAGCATTACAAATGGAATCATGAATTTACAGTTATATAAAATATTTTCATTACTTTGACTCATTGCATTTATTTGTTTATTATTTATCAAAATATTCATGAAATGATTGTGCAAATATCTAAATGTTGCAAAGCAATATTCTAATTCATTTCATATGAACCATTCAGATTCATTCATTGAACCTTTCAATAGAAAATAGAATCTATCACCGTGTTTCATCATTGACAAGGAGATCGAACCTGAGTGTGGGATTTGCTTATATCATGACGACCATCGTCGAGTCAAGGACAAAAGCAAATCACAGAAACAAGGGTTGGATTTCCTTGTCAATAGGCATACCCCATAGTTATATTTTCATTTCTGAAGCTGTTTTCAGCCAGTAGATATTTATTTTATGGTTGCACACTATTTTTTGGGACAACCCTTAGCTAAGCAAGAAAACAAATATTTTGTAATTTCTCCATAAAATAAGCATTTACTGACTGCAGCTAACATAATGTCAGCATCTAGTTATTCCTATTATAATGCAACCTATACTTTTGCGAACATGTGGTGACATGTGACGTCAGCAACATCAAATTTTAGTATATTATTGTGTAAGAGCACGGTAACTATGGTAAGGAGAGATCAACCAATTGACATTATATAAAGTCATTATACATCATGTATTATGCAACAGAATTTCCAATCACCATAACAAAGTTGGCATTTTATATACCCAAGAAAAACAAACATTCTACTGTAACGTCTAAATCACACTAAAAAGATGACCTATAAAAGTACTATTACCCAATGCTAGTTTACTATTCACATCCCATGCTGCAGATCTTGTTGATGGTTCTCTGCACTGTCTTTTACCCGTTTAGTTGGAATGACGTTCAAATTGCCTTTGAGGCATTTCACAGAAAGCAGCGACCCAATATCGTATCTTTTTAATGTGTTGTGCTGCATAATGATAAGGGGGTTTCATGGCAAAATGTGCATCCCCGTGCAAGGTTATCCACCAATACCCCTAACTCCACCACACGTCTGCCATCTCTCCATGTTTTATGTATTTTACTTTTAGTACTGCATCTTTCAGATTCAGACTCTAAATTGTCTGATGAAAGGCCAGATGTATTTGTACCTATTGTTTGAGTTAACTCTTGTTGTATACAATCTGTAACACTATCTGATAATGATGGATCCGGATGATCTGGATTACATTGTACAATTTGCTGTTCCTCGTTGAGAGTTTTTGTGTTATATTTACAATATGCATGTTCGATCTCTACTGTGATATCATTTTCAACATTTCTTTTGATTTTTTTCGAAGTTACTTATCACATTTGCTTCTTTGGATTTATCATTTTAACCTACCCTTTTTTTGAGCGGTGCCTTACTATCGTCATTACGCTAACGTCTCTCGACTTCTTTCAAAGAAGAGTTCCAAAGCAACCTAATAAAACTCCAACGGTAACGATCGCCAAAGTCGCCTAAATGCGGAAATCGAAAATCTTCAGCGGGGAGATTTATTACAAACTCTCGTCTGAGGGAGGTTATTAGAACGCGTGTGATATTCCGTTAAAAGCAATTAGATAGATAAAAGTTGCCAATTTCTTCTAGTTATACAATGGAACAATGTATTCTGAGTGGATTCCGATGAAAAATACAACATACACAACTGAAATAAACGATATAAAGATATCTACTTCTAGACAGTGTGTATTTCGCGCCTGAAAGCTTACAATGTGGCTGATTAGTACAAAATAAAAAGGTTTTCAGTTTCCGGATTGATTATTGTACCCATTACATAGACATACTGCTTTCAAATTGATTTTTTCTTTTTCATTTTTAAAATGAGAGAGGATCAAAACATAAAAACACTTGAAATGTATGTAAAAAATGCAATTTTTGTATATTTTTGTTCACTGTTTGACGTTTTCAGACATTCTTACCTCCTACCTATTCAAGTCGTAATTATCAAATCTTACATAATTTTTTTCGATAAAATACTTATAAGGAATCTTCCAATACATCATATCTTTAATCTGAACAACCTTTTCATTCAAAGGAAGGAAAGCGCACACGAGAAATAATCGAACGATTTTAGGGCTAAATCAAGCCCCTATTCTTACAGCTCCTTATGACGCGGTATTTTCTCAAACATTCAACATTGCAAAATGTGATAATGGGTACTTCGTTTATCAAAAGCATTTTTCGTAATAGGGCCGATAATAAAGGTTAGTGCAACTAGTCCTTTGCTGCATGGGCTGGACAGGTCTGTTTCAGTGTTTCAGTGTACATATTTTTTGAATCGGACTTTTCTTCTACAAAGTAAAGGGCTAGGGTCACGGAGCCCCTAAATCGGCCCTGTTTCTTAACATTTGAATTGATTAAATATTTTTTGGTGATTTGATACTTTGTCAAGTCCTTTACTAAATTATGTGATGAGATTTTGTAAATTATGCATTTATCAGTAGCTTTAAACCCTATAAAACCCTAGAAATCGGCTATTTTCCGTAAAATTGCTGTAAGACCTACATGTTTCTTTAAAATTAGCATTGGTCACATGTATCGAGAAACATGAAAGTTTAACAAATGAAAGATAATTATCTTGTCATAAAAGTTTTATGTTTCTCGACGAATGTGGCCACATCGAAATTCTCAAGTTAAGACACATGTTCGAGCATTTTTTACCATGATTTGCCAATTACGTCAAAATGACGTCATTTGGTGACGTCACAATATCTCCTACGGTGCTTCAGTAGGTGATATGCTCCTTTCATTAAAAGCGGGAAACATTCATTATATTTTACGTGATTTATCAAGTACTTCCCATTAAATCTAATTTTAAGGAAAATTGCAGGGCCGTTATAGGGTGACAAATATGGATAATGACCATATCCCTGTACACAAAATCGATAATTCAGAAAATCAGAAACCGAAGGCATACAAAATCAGGACAAAACAGGAACCAAAGCAAACAAACAAAAACCTCCACCATATGAAAAGAAGCGAACTCCCGATATGGGAGTGAGACCAGGTGCCCAGGAAGAGTAAGAATCTCCTGCTTGCATGCAACACCCGCCGCTACAATTCGGTAGAACTGTCACATCCGGTTACTTCCATTTCGGAAGACATAGAGTACAATCTTTGGTTGGATGGTTCAAATGGTCTATGACAGAATATCATCCACCATTCTGGAGAGTGGGACATCATAGTGTATGACGAGTTCCCCATATCCACCGTAGAACTTCCTCAGTGACGATGTTAATCCGTCACAAACATATCCCAGCTTATCTGAAAGACGCCTAGCTCTCAGAACAAAATCCGTATATTTGGTACTTGCTCTGGCATAGCGTATCAACTGAGATATGAACACGCCATAAGCTGGCGATGAAGGGATGTTGCTACTCAGAAAAGGAAAGTTTGTAATGCTGAAATTGAAGTCGTCACGTCTGTCATAGAGTGAGGTTTACATGTGACCGATTTCTAGACGATCCGTCCACAAACCATTCCGTCCACAATCATCCGTCCCCAGACGATCCGTCCACAAACCAATCCGTCCACCATTAAGTTTCAATTGACATTTACCAAGTATAACGGGGTGACCGAGACGATCCGTTCACTATTCATTTAAGCGACGGAGACGATCCGTCCATCATTGACTTTCAACAGATATCATTTTGAGTGACGGAGACGATCCGTCCACCATTGAGTTTCAATTGATATTTGCCAAGTATAACGGGGTGACAGAGACGATCCGTCCACTGTTCAGTTTCAATAGACATTATATATTGATGTAGACTTCGTTTCTATGAAGGTATTTTGAAGCGACGGAGATAGATGAACTGTCTACTGTTACATACTGTCCTTTACTAATTTCCAACATATGGTTGAAAACCATTACATGACAATTAATTTCCAACATATGGTTGAAAACCATTACATGACAATACTATCAGGTTTAGTATTGAAATCTCAAACAAATTTTATTGCCTGAAAGTGAATTATATTGAAATGAATCGAAATGAAATACGATATCATTTTCTTTACTCTCTCTACCTCCCTCCCTCCCTTTTTTCTCTTTCTCTCTTTTTTTTTTCTCTCTGTCTGTCTCTCTATCAGTCTGTCTGTCTGTCTCTCTCTCCAATAAGTTCTAACTAGAATATATCTTTAAAGCCAATAAGATGCTTGTGAAGATAATTTTATTGGTTAATTTATCATTAGTTTACAGTATCCTGACGAGGGTTAAGTACCCGAAACGTGCATGTCTGGTCCATGTTGCCAATTTACCTGTTCTTAAATGATGCTATTCAATATGAAGACGTTTACATCCTACTAATATTCACAATGGCATATTACATACAACTTTACTATATAAGTATACGGTGGACGGATCGACTATTACAATATACACGTCATACTAAAGGATACAAAAACACTGTAGACGGTTTAAGTATAAGTATATGGTGGACGGATCGTCTTATACAAAACACATATATATATACATTAACGTTCAAGTATACGGTGGACGGATCGTCTAAAACAATGTACATACCTCTTTAAATACATAACATACACAACGGTGGACGGATCGTCTTAGACCCCACTTGTCTTATGGGTATATATGTGTTTGTGGACGGACTGGTTTGTGGACGGATCGTCTGGGGACGGATCGACTTTCCCTGTGGACGGACTGGTTTGTGGACGGAACGTCCTGTTACCCATGTGACCATCAGTGTCGTAGGACAACATTATGTCCAAAGAGGATGCTGAATTATTTGTCTCTGTAGTTTCTTTGACTTCAAGCTCTGAAGGATAGATACTGCTCAGGTAATCCACATTTGATGGAATAGACTCTATTGAAATGAGTTGATTTCAGATGTTCTAAAAGTTCCTTGGAGTTCTTTAAAATAATGTCGAAGGGTTTAACTTGCTACCTTCTTGAAGAAAATTCGATTAATTTCGAATTAAACCCACCCACATCTGGTTTATACCGCTCCGAGAATATACTGTCGAACAATACTTTTGAAGTCCAGATTTGATTTTAGATAAAACTTTTAGGGAGTAAGATCGATACAGATTTGGTTGAACATTTTCAGGAACTAGCAATTAAACATTGTTTGTACGGATTGTTACGCATTTTAGGTATACAATATAAGTAACTATGGCAAATCTAAATTGTTTGTGTCAAAGCCGAAGGAAGCGAGAGCTTATTTGTGGTTATCTATTATTTCTGAGGCAGAAAGGTCTATTTTGGGTGTAAGAAGGGTTTCCAATTGTCGAATTCAAACGCAATCCTTTCACAAGGCTGTCGAAATAGTACCTTTTGTAAGTAAATGTAAACGTCTTCAAATTGAATAGCATCATTTAAGAACAGATAAATTGGCAACGTGGACCAGACAATCACGTTTCGGGTACTTAACCCTCATCAGTGATCCTAAATCTAAACAATGTCATATGCCAAAAAAGTATGAAAGTTACTTTGTCGAAAAAGTGTACCTAAAGACGTAGCAGGATGGGTTGGATATGATGCTACAGGACCCACTCTTTAGAAATTTCAAGGAATTTTGATAAAAGAAGTTTAGAATGCGTTGAAGAAGCGATCAACCGAAATTGATCGAACTTGGCTACATGTGCCCTCGGGGACTCCTGGTCCACCAGCAGTGACACTCACCAAGCGGTATAAATGTAAACGTCTTCAAATTGAATAGCATCAATTAAGAACAGATAAATTGGCAACGTGGACCAGACATGCACGTTTCGGGTACTTAACCCTCATCAGTGATCTTAAATCTAAACAATGTAATATGCCAAAAAAGGATGAAAGTTACTATGTCGAAAAAGTGTACCTAAAGACGTAGCAGGATGGGTGGGATATGAAGCTACAGGACCCACTCTTTAGAAATTTCAAGAAATTTTGATAACAGAAGTTAAGAATGCGTTGAAGAAGCGATCAACCGAAATTAATCGAACTTGGCTCCCTCGGGGACTCCTGGTCCACCAGCACTGACACTCACCAAGCGGTATAAATGTAAACGTCTTCAAATTGAATAGCATCATTTAAGAACAGATAAATTGGAAAGGTGGACCAGACATGCACGTTTCGGGTACTTAACCCTCATCAGTGATCCTAAATCTAAACAATGTAATATGCCAAAAAAGTATGAATGTTACTATGTCGAAAAAGTGTACCTTAAAGACGTAGCAGGATGGGTTGGATATGATGCTACAGGACCCACTCTTTAGAAATTTCAAGGAATTTTGATAACAGAAGTTTAGAATGCGTTGAAGAAGCGATCAACCGAAATTGATCGAACTTGGCTACATGTGCCCTCGGGGACTCCTGGTCCACCAGCAGTGACACTCACCAAGTGGTATAAATGTAAACGTCTTTAAATTGAATAGCATCATTTAAGAACAGATAAATTGGCAACGTGGACCAGACATGCACGTTTCGGGTACTTAACCCTCATCAGTGATCCTAAATCTAAACAATGTGTATTTATTAGAGGATTTATCTGCTGATGTGATGACATAATGCTCTTGAGGGTTGGTGATCTCTTTGAAAACATCAGGGTCATTAAAGACTTGAATCTCATGTTCACAGTTGTTTGTAAGTTGTAAAGGTTAGATAAAAGAAACCCTCTGATGGATTTTATCCATTCGGGAATCGAGCTGTACATCCTCTTTCTTTGCCCAACGTCTTGCATATTGTCCACAAGAGTCCATGATAATTTTGGTTACATGTGAAAGATTTACTTTTTTTTAATTTGAGACCTTTTCTTAACGATTCTCTCAACTTGTCGTTCTTGACCAAAATAAGGTCACCAGTAACAACTTGTCCGAAAGGAGAGTAGTTGAAATCCGATGAAGAACTTTCGAAAGGAAATTGATGTAGTGAGGGATACACTGCAGGGATCATTTGTAATTGTAAATGTTAGATGCAACTGTTTGTGTGTAGCTATAGGAAATACAAGGAGTTTCTTTCGTTTTGGGATATGGTGGACTCTTTTCTGTGACAGTTTTGTTATTTAAAATTTGGCCAAGATTTAATTTATCAATTCCTTTGTTCGCAAATCTTACATTGATGAAAGTGCGGTTCATTTTCTCTTCTGATTTAAATTATCTTTATGTTTAAAATAAACAAAAATAAGAAATGTCCATGATGACACCTTATAGTCTTTATTCTGGGGAAATATTTATCGGTAAACATGAGGTCCTTAGTATATTTTTAGATTTCGTGTAATTTGCGTAATACAACAGAGTACAATTTGGTACGAATATGGTGTAGGCTTAGAGGCTCAGTCACAAATGGAACCAATTTATCAAAGGAAATACTATGTATCTCAGCCTTATTACTGTATGTGTACTTATTTTAGCAAGATTCAGTTAGCACTTAGAGATTAAGGTAGAACGAGTGTCTGCTCGTTTAAATGACAGAAGAAATAAAAATCTTTAAAAAAAAAATTCAGTAATTTGTTATCATCTATAGAAAATATGAGTGATTTTGAAGCATTTGACAGTAATTTTGAATCACCTTTCCATCAATACTCCACCAGAAACTTGTGCTGAAGATGATGAGACAATGCACAAAATACGTACACCCAACATATATTTTTAAAAATCGTTGCTGCAGAATATTTTGGAGGAATGTAATTTATGTAATATTCATGTATTGAGACATAAAAGGAAGAAAAAACATAAAACACTAAGGTATCCATCAATACTTTTATGCTATAGCTCGGCAAAACTGATCAGCTTCCAAGATCCAAGTACAAAAGTTGCCAGAGTTATCTTTCCTGTATAATGTATTGCTGTTAAATGAAGACAATCATACGATATGTCAATTTCCTTTTCATCTTAAACCTATCCTTTGAGTAATTTAGTCTTTCTACACGGACCGATCTAGAATTATTTTCTCCCGGGTTGGGGGGTGGGTGAGGGGGTCCAATCAAATGAGAGATGGGTGGTTGTCCAACCTATGGTTTTGTGAAATTATAAATTAGAACAAGAAAATCAGCCAAAAATAAAAACAAGACAATTAAACATTAAGGAAGGGATCCTAACCCTTCCGTCCCCTCCGACTCCTCTCTCTAGATCTGTGCTTGTACTTACATATGTACATATTTAACGTCAAAGTTGATTTGAATTCTTTTTACAAATTATAACGAATTCTCAGTTAGCTGCCTCTACGGCAGATTATAGTGATTATGGAGATTGATTTAAAAAGCAAGCTTTAGGACACTAGCTTTATCGCCAGTGCGGTCAAGTGCACTTGATTTCAGACTCCTTCTTCAGGCTCCCCCGTTGCTTCAACCTACAAAATTATCGGCGCCTGAAACTCTTCCATTTGTTGTCAATTATAACATCAGACCGTGAGATGAGGGGGGGGGGGGGGGGGGTACGACATAAAGTTCTGAGAAAATCATTTGGAAAAAGAATAAGTTCTGACGAATTCCAGGGATCGAGAGCACTAGACCTGATAAAAAATATGCTTTTTCTGAAAAAGGTAGTGCTAGTCTTATTATTGAAACATAAAATTTTCAGTGAATATTCCCATCATTTAGTGATTTTATTCTCAATATTTTAGAAGTGAAGCGTGTATTACAGTTGTAAAACGTTGTCAAATGTGAGTATTCCCAGGACGAGTATTTCCAGTGCGAAAAGGTTTTGGTTCGTGTCATCCCGCAACCGTTTTATGTACCTTTTTCTCAAAGAGTTCCGATAATTTGTAAAATTTGACTCTGACTTAATGGGAAAACAGTTAAACACGGATTGAAATGAACTAATTGACTGTGCGAGTTAGCTCGCTTACCAGCCACTCGTTACCCCTGAAGCAATCATTTGGTGTAAATTGATGCTCTTTTAGTTAATAGACGCCTTCAACCTTACATGGCTCTTTTCTACCATATCCATCCGCATATATATATATATACCAAAACTGATAGTTGCTACTAACAACGAAAGTTTTATCTCTAATATCATGTAAATTATTTCTAGGGACACCTAAATTACCTGTTACGTATGTGTCCGTAGACGCAACAGGTTAGGACCTTTTTATAGTGGGCGACGTCCCACTCATTTTGTGGGTATTCCGAGTATTATCCATCTTATCAAAAGACTGCCCGACGAGTGCCCTTGGGAACAAATTGTTCACCAGTAGTAACACATCGACAGTGGTAAAATGACAAATATGGATAATGACAACATCCCCATATACAGTACAAAATCTATAAGTCAGAAAATCATAAACCGAAGGTATACACAATCAGGATGAAACAGGAACAAAAGCAAACAAACAAAAAACCTCAACACCAAAAAAATCAAAGGACTGAAAGTCCTGCGAGTTGGCAAAGTCTAATATTGAATAAAGCCTTTGTTTGTGAAATACGAATGCTCCCGGCGGAGTATAAACACCATTTTTCACCAAGTATGTGAAAGGTCAAGGTCAGGGTCACTGGGCATAAAAATGTTGGTATCTATGGAAAAATTGTGTGACAAGGAATACATATGTGAAATATAAAAGCCATATAATTTACCATTCAAAGTCTTTTGGACAAACAGACGGACAGGCCAAAAACTATATACCCCCGAATCTTCGAATTGACATTACAGTTAAAAGGCACGTGAAAATGAAATCTTACCCCATAGGATTAAGACTTATAGAATCCACATGTATCATAAGGTGTGAGCATCGACAAGGAAATGCACTCCAAATGTCCAGAATTTGCTTGTACAATGACAAGACTTGCCGAGTCATGGACAAAAGCAAATCCCAGACAAGAGGTATAGATTTAAGGAATCATTCTTTTATTTTTTTTGGTTGATCGAGGTATCAACACCAAAAATTAAGGGAAAACTGCATTGTGCGCATAGCGCAAGATGCACAAGTTTTTCCTCAATTTTTGGTGTCGATACCTCGATCAACCAAAAACATATTACATTGATTACTTATCATTTCATTTTGTTGCTTTCCAACGTTTATTTGCGGCTTTGAAACAGTGTTGCTAACGACGTTGCTAAGCACGTACTTCCGTTTGGTGTTGATAAAGGTATCAACAAAATTTCTCGGCCAAACGGAATCGTCGTTTCTTAATAATAACAATAGAAATTAAATGATTTCCTTGTGACGTTATCAATGATCACACCCAAGTGATTGACGTTCGATAAGTTTTCTTTACTTTTCTGCCATCTTTTGATCAAGGTTGAAGCGACGCAGTGTGTCGAATATTTTTCTCCTTACCGGTATGTGCAAAAACGTCAAAAATAGTACTTTTGAATTTCCTATGCCTTATCAAGACTAAACGTCATAGTCAACGTGGATGATCGATTTGCCATTTTGCTTTATACGAGTACAGTTCTGTAAATATGGGATAAAAGAATATTTTTTCCCAGCGTTTCCATGAATATCCAAGCCCATCGTAATAACACGTGATGAAGTGAGTGTGATGGAATACTACAAGTAGTACATGGACATACATGTATATACATTTATTGCAGTCATTAGGTGAAGATTTATTCAGCCTTGAAAAATTATATTCCTCGAGGACAATGCTCTTCTTATAACCCGAACTGTAATGTACATCGTTCATTCACCCAATCAAACACAACACAACCCCCCCCCCCCCTCCTTCCCAAAAATCGAACTTCGATAAACAGATAACGACATACAGTAAATAGACGATCTAGTCTTTGGAATTGTGGTTTTTCATAATCCTTTATACAACAGATAAGAAAATATTCAAATATTCTATCAGTTATTTTCAAGAACTTACTACAATGCAGTACAAATCCAGTTCGCCGTTCATCGTATGGCCTTCCGAGTGTCCTCTGATCTTAAGACGCAAGAACCATAGCGATTTATATTGACATCAACAGACTATTTTATATCTATCTTTTCATCAATGAAATATAAATCGACATGGTTATAATAACTATCATTAGGCCTAACCTCTGGTCATTCCCCCGGAAAAATACCGCATGGGGCATCGCGCAGTGCTACTTTGGACTACTTAAAAGTTGAATTCCTACGCGATACGAGAACTATACTCCGAATCTTCATTACAAATAGCTCTATAGACCATTTTTTTACTCCAATAATTGCATTGGAATCATCATTTACAACTTGCACTCATTGTGTCGTTTAAAATGTTTTTTGTCCAAATAATAGTGGTACTATTTCTTACTAAAGTAAGACTACAGATTTTTGACCGTTGCACGGTTCGTGCAGGCCCTAACTAGGGCATTCGATTCCAATGAATAGTTGGCTTTGCCAACTAAAAATTGAATGAATATAAAACTAGGTTCAACTTGGCTTCCTTTATCACAAACACGTTCAGTGGTAATCGCATATACTAATACCTTGTTGTAGGCACGTTTCGAAACTTATTTTGTCAAGGAAAGCTCTGGTTCAGAACACAAGTACACAGAAGACAACATCATCAAGATGCTGGAATTTTTTATACACACTATTTTCGTTGTTGTTGGAGGCCACATATTCCAATATACTGTTGGAATTCCAATCGGTTCAAATTGTGACCCTCTCCTTATTGACATATTCCTTTACTCGTTAAAGACAGAACTCATACAGTTTCTCCTTACGAACAGCAAAAAAGAAACTAGCAATGCAGTTTAACTGGACAAAGAAAATGTTAAACGTCTTCAAATTCAATAGTATACAGTTGTTGAAGGCCGAGGTCAACAGTTCTTCCAAGGGTCCAACAAATAAGCTGTTGACCGAGACCCCAGTCAACAACTGTTCTGTTATACCTTTTTAGATCTAAAAAAGAATATTGAGACTCCTTTCTACAACTGTTTTGTAATACTTAGTCAATATCTCGGCTGTATAATCAGCGATCAGCGACAGATTGAGATTAATAGAGCATGAATGTAAACGTCTTCAAATTGAATAACATCATTTAAGAACAGATAAATTGGCAACATGGACCAGACATGCACGTTTCGGGTACTTAACCCTCGTCAGTGATCCTCAAATCTAAACAATGTAATATGCCAAAAAAGTATGAAAGTTACTATGTCGAAAAAGCGTTCCGAAAGACGTAGCAGGATGGGTGAGATATGATGCGACAGGACCCACGTTTTAGAAATTTCAAGAAATTTTTATAACAGATATTTTACAATGCGTTGAAGAAACGATCAACCGAAATTGATAGAACTTGGCTACATGTGTCCTCGGGGCTTCTGGTCCACCAGCAGTGACACTCACCAAGTGGTATAAATGTAAACGTCTTCAAATTGAATAACATCATTTAAGAACAGATAAATTGGCAACATGGACCAGACATGCACGTTTCGGGTACTTAACCCTCGTCAGTGATCCTCAAATCTAAACAATGTAATATGCCAAAAAAGTATGAAAGTTACTATGTCGAAAAAGCGTTCCGAAAGACGTAGCAGGATGGGTGGGATATGATGCTACAGGACCCACGTTTTAGAAATTTCAAGAAATTTTTATAACAGAAATTTTACAATGCGTTGAAGAAACGATCAACCGAAATTGATAGAACTTGGCTACATGTGTCCTCGGGGACTCATGGTCCACCAGCAGTGACACTCACCAAGTGGTATAATTGTAAACGTCTTCAAATTGAATAACATCATCTAAGAATAGATAAATTGGCAACATGGACCAGACATGCACGTTTCGGGTACTTAACCATATTCAACGTGCATTCATAGTGTTTTTACCATCTCTGTTCTCCAATATTTTTGTTATATCGTCCTCCGTCGCAGAGGCAACTCACTGCCATTTTGAAACGATGTAAACAGCTGATTAGGGAAGATAACTCTTATATTTGATCTATTCAAGGGGCTCCGCATGGGGAACGTTCTTTTTTTCAAATACAATTAATTACCGAAAATGATCAAATTAATATTATTCAGCGTCTTTAACTGAGGAAATAAATAAAATAACCGAAATAAACAAGAAGCTTGTTGTCATAACAACACTAAAAGATCTTGTCGGTCAACATTTCGTCACGTGACCGGTCCAACAGTCGATCTTAACAGTTCGTTTGGACAGACTTTTTTTAACAGTCATTCTGTTGGAATTTTTTCTTGTATAGACTATGAAGGGGAAAATAACTTAGGGTATAACAACATCATTTAAGACCAGATAAATTAACAGCATGGACCAGACATGCACGTTTCGGGTACTAAACCCTCGTCAGTGATCCTCAGTCTAAAAATGTAATATGGCCAAAAAGTGTGAACATTATAATGTCCAAAATGTACCAAAAGACGTAGCAGAGTGGGTGGGATATGATGCTACAGGACCAACGTTTTAAAAATTTCAAGAAATTTTGTAACAGAAAATTTCAAATGCGCTGAAGAAACAGACGATCAACCGAAGTTGATTGAACTTGGCTAGGGGACTAAGGATACATGAAGTCTTGACTGCGACCTTTCAAATTGAATGTCTTTTACCTATTTGGACACTCGCGGATTTGACACGTTTCTATTTGGTATTCGCAGAGGGTTTTGCATGCAGTCAGAGGATGCTTAATCATCCCGGGCACCACATCCTGCTTCCATTTGGGTGTTCCCGGTTGCCTTTTACTCGAAACTTACACAATTAAGGCATACTCCCCTAGATCTTTTACTTATAAACTACGATGGGTAATGCTCCTCTTATACACTTCATTTTGTTCAGTATCGGTGATTCAACAATGTGCTTAAAGCTTGAAGAACTTTATGAGCTAAGAATTTTGATATATCGAGGTCCGAACTTGATTGTATTAAGTCTTGCAGAGAAAAGAATAGACGTTGAGTTGACCACTTGTGTAGTATGATATTTTGATGGCATTATACTTCTTTTCTATTTTTTTTTTATCTATGTTTATGAAATCTTTATCTTTCATCATAACGAGACACTTGAAAATAAACGGAAAAAATACTTCGTCTACTTTATCATTTTATCTGTTGCCAACTCTCTTCTTAAAAATACATTTTGTAAAATATTTTCTGCATGTTGTCTAGTATAGCTCTGTTCTTAGTGGGCAGAAAGTTCATGTCAAGTTTACACTTTTGCTCTTCATAATTTCATATCATTAGGATTTCCTCTTTTTCGGCCTCGACCATCACTGTTGAGACATAACGTGTGGGGCACTAAATTTCACAATACGCGTTTCTTCTTCAGTTTTGGTCGTACTCTGTGAGACAGCCTATGTGAGACACATAAGTTGTCTCAAAGGCTACATCATCTAATTATTAAACGGCATATACCAATCACCTGTTCCAGACTACCAATCAGTGATATCGTACTAAAGACGCTCGCGGCTTGTGAAAGTACTTCTGGTAAATGGCAATGAAATGTTGACGAAGCTAGAGTTTGACATCGGAGGGCTATCATGTCAATTTTGCAGACATGGGAAGAACTATTGTGAAATTCCATTTACCAGTAAGAAAAGCACGATCGTTGTCTAGTCTACCACTATTTTCTACCGGTCAGCATTTTGTCTCGACAATGCGTAGTAACCTTGTCAAGGAGTAACGACATGAGCGTAGATACTTAGAAATGAAAAAGAAATATATTCTTTCACTCGTTACTGAAATTTGTCATCTTTTCCCTCGTTTCGCTATGCTCCACTTAGGAAAAGAAGGGAGGAGATCTCCAACAAGACCCCGTTGCAGCATCAACAGCAAAACACCAAAACACCCCGATGCAAAAACACAAAAGACGAGTACAGCACGAGACGGAAAAGAGACACACGACATGTAAACATCAAACACAAAAGACTACACATAAACCGACGAGACCAATGGGCAAACGGTGCCGACTTTGGACGGCCATTTGTCACGCAAGTAGCAAATGGTGTGGTTATCCTGGATTACGTGCGCACAACCCTCTCACTTCTCCAATTATCCAGAGGTCTCGAAGAACGTACAATTGTGGTGTAAAACAACCTCCTCACTGTAAGATGACATCACACAAACAAGACCGCGAAACACAGAGGCCCCAGAGACACAGATGAATATGTAAATGGATATATAAAGAGGGCATGCGTAAAACAGTCCGTGCTCTGCCGGCTGCAGTGAGCTCATGTATGTAATCACCCGAGGAGTTCGACTGACATTCGGGAAAAGATGAAATTTCCGTCACTCTTGTAAATTTTTATGTCTCACTCAGTAGATCGTGATAGAACCTTTTATCCTCCCGGGCACCTGATCCCACCGCTAGCATGCTAGGGGTTCGTCGATGTTCAATTTTGTGCTCTATTGTGAGTGTTGTTGAGGTCATCGTCAGGATCTTCTTCTCTATAATTCAATATTGACAATTTTAACCACTTGGTTGGTATCTCTGCAGGTGGATTGCTTAGTATCTGAGGATATCATTCGCTTTGTTTCACAGTGTTTCGGTAATTGGCTTAAATATATTTGTTGATTCTCCGCCACACAAACTGATTGAAAAATTTCCTAAAACTAAGGTGTCCCTCCCTGATTACAGTACTCTATTCTTTGCGGGTTCCTTGGCAAATGACTAAGCAATCTTAAGACTTTACAATTTCATATTATTTGGATTTCCTCCATTTCGGCCTCGAGTATCACTTATGAGACATAACTTGTTGAAATGCCCATATGGTGCACTGAAATTTTATCATCTATTATGTATTTCAATAATGGAAATACTTCTTTACTATCGCTTTAACACTATCCGGCTCGAAGCAGTGTCCGGTTTCTGCATTGTAAGTACACTTAGGTTTGACGTTATGAAAATGAAATATCAAAGATGTTGTATATGTACTTCTCATTTGATCCTCATCAAATGATAAAAAAAATAATTTAACCGTTTACTGCTGTGACATGTCAATAAATGGCTGACGAGGATACGAAATACTTTTTTCAAGTTGGTAGCGAGTTGAAACAGTTACATTGGTCGTTTCTTCAACGCATTCTCAAATTTCCGCTATCAAAATTTCTTGAAATATCAAAAACGTGGGTACTATAGCATCATATCCCACCCATACTGCTACGTCTTTCGGTACATTTTTTTTACATAATAATTTTCATACCTTTTGGGCAATATTACATTGTTTAGACTGAGGATTACTGACTAGGATTAAGTACCCGAAACGTGCATGTCTGGTCCATGCTGCCAATTTATATGTTCTTAAATGATGCTATTCAATTTGAAGACGTTTAACATTTATATCACTTGGTGAGTGTCACTGCTGGTGGACCTGGAGTCCCCGAGGGCACATGTAGCCAAGGTCGATCAATTTCGGTTGATCGTTTCTTCAACGCATTCTTAAATTTCCGTTATCAAAATTTCTTGATATATCAAAAAAGTGGGTCCTTTAGCATCATATCCCACCCATCCTGCTACGTCTTTCGGTACCTTTTTTTCGACATAGTAACTTTCACACATTTTTGGTATATTACATTGTTTAGATTTAAGGATCACTGGCGAGGGTAAAGTACCCGAAACGTGCATGTCTGGTCCATGCTGCCAATTTATCTGTTCTTAAATGATGCTATTCAATTTGAAGACGTTTAACTTCATCTATATAATACTTTAGAAAAAAGTATAGAATCACACTACCAATTCCGTGTATATGCAGCTAAGGGGTAAGCTGTTTCGATTCAAACATTATAACGAAAAAGAGATGTATGAAAGAACAAACTCACAAACTCAAACAATGCATAACAAAAGGTACAAAACACACCAATCGTATGAATACATTTGTTTGTAATTAAGGAATCGCGAAAAATTGTACTCGCGAAAATAAAGACACCCTTTTTTACCATAAAATAGCGAAATTCGATAGTCGCGAATATTTCTGGTTATAAGGTAATGCCTTAGTTCCAAAAAGCATACTAGGATATCCGAGAGATTTTATCTGTTCTCTTTGGACGATATAAGGCGGTCCCGCGGATAACGAGAACTTACATTACATTTCTTGTTGTTGTCTTCTGACGATCTAAAGGCCCGCACATTTAGCTTATGGTTATGTCAATAGTAAAATATATGTTCTCTAATACCAATTTTATTGTACTAGACACGTGTTTGTGATATTGAATTCTCGTCATTAGTACTTCATGTCAAACATATAAATAAAGCAGAAGTGAATTTTCCTAGCGCCGTCTACAATATAGACTGTTCATTTCCTCTTGCCAAAATGAGCGAACCCAAATTTTGTGTGGGGTTTATTCAGAAGCGTATATAAGTGAAAAATATGGCCAAAAATCGTCGGAGGGTAGGCGCAAGGAGAGCTTAATTCTACACATAACCGAAAAAACTATGCCGAACCCCCAGCTCAGGACAGCGCTATCGTAGATTAGGACTAACAGGATGATCTCTATCCTCGAACCACTCGTAAAACGATTCCTAGACTGTCGCACTTAATCAAGGAAGTCTGAAAGAATGTTGATTAGAGAGGTATGTGTCGTTGTTGAAGGATTTCACGAATAACCTGGCAGTTTGATTGCGATCTATGTTCTGTTCTCTTTTAAAGCCGAACGATAATTCACAAGGCTGCTGTAAAAAGAGCAATTTATTTATAATAGATTTTAAAAACAGTCATGATATAAAAACAAAATTATCCATGACATGACTATGTACAACACTGTGATAGATAGACGAAGTCAATGTGACTACAAAACATGAATGGTGTACTAAAACATATTCTACCGGATGGAGTAAGCTCAGACTTAATATATAAACTTTGGAATCCTATACTAATGAAGAGTGAAAGAATTCAAAATATATGCATGACAAAGTCTTCGCTAATGTTGTTTTGGCTATGATGTATCATGAATTTCTATCTTAATAATAAACATCAAAGAAGTACCTCACCGTTATTCAGTCCCAAAGTCGAGGAGGCAAAGCAAAATCGTGAGAATTCCCATCCAAACGGTTGGAATGAACAACATTCCGAAGTGAGACCAGGTGCCCGGGGATAGTCAGCGTCTCCTGATTGCATGCAACACCCGTCGCAACAGCTCCATGGAAACCTGTTAAATTCGGTGATTGTCTCGATGTACATATCAATGATATCTACTACATGTGCAGTTGTACGAAAATGGGAAGCTACAAAATTGAGTACAACTGATGACTACAAAATCATATTCACTGCATAATATTTAGGTGATCGAATGTTCTTTTGTATATTTAATGTTTATTTACGTTTCTATGTCTTACATTGAATACATTAAGCGAGGAATTAATTCTGAAGTATTGTCCGACTACTTATTCAAAATCTTTTTTAAACATTTACGGAATTTGTTGTCAAAATATGCATAGATGAAAGGGTTTGCTATATGATTAAACACGTACAATTTAGAAAAGAAGTCAACAACACCATATTTCACCGGGGAGGTGGACAATTTTTTCCAAAAGTCTTCAGTAAATGAATTGATTGTATTGACATATGCTGTCGGGATATATGATATGATATACACCAATATAATGATCAGAAACATCATGTTGAAGTTAACTCTTTTGTCTTTGTTCTCTTTTGTCGTAGAAGAAGACGGTTCCGAAGGATCTTGAACTTGATTTTCCGACGTGTGGAATTCCGATCGCACTTCTTGTCCATTGGTTCTCAAGGATAAGTTGCGTTTGTTCTTGTTGAATATGAATATGGCAATTGGAGTATACATTGCAGTAGTGACAATGATGTTCGCTGTCCCAATGAACGTGAGGAGTCCGTTATGGATTACTTGAAGCATTGGGTATTGATCATTTCCAATAAAACAGCTTGATCCATTTATATTAACTCCTTTGTACTCCAATTCAAATTCTGCCACGCCAGCTATAAATAGTGATGGAAATGCAAAAACTAATCCCGAAATTATAACTAAACACGCACTAATTCTTCTCCATATCAGCGTCATCTGTTTACCAAACGGACGACATATTTTTGTAAATCTCTGCACGGATATTGCCAGTAGAAACGAATTCGATGTCATCATCGTAAAGATTACCAGGAAAACTATCAATTTGCAGAGCAAATCTTGATGAAATGTCATCAGAACATACGTCTGCACTGCGAAGAATGTGAGTGACACTGTACACACAAGGATATCAAAGAATGAGAGAAAAGGAACGAAATATCGAGGTTTAATACAATCTCGAGGCATTTTCGTTAAATAAACTGCGAAAACTGCAATGTTACCAAGTATTCCGATTACAAGTATAGTTGAGTACATCACGATGTTGGGGAGCAGAGCTTTTTGGATAAACTCGTTAGTAAGTTTTTGGGTCACGTTATCCATTCTTTGCTATGATAATTCTCCACTATTTGTCAAAACAAAGTTGATGATAAGACGCAAAAACGTTATTATACGAGACAGCATGCGAAGGAAATAAGAGAAAAGGCGTTTATTGAGAAGAAAACCGGAAAAGGTACAAAAAATATAAAGTAGAAGCAATATTATTTTAGCTCACCTGAGCGAAGCTCAAGTGAACTATTGTCATAGCGCACCGTCCATCTGTCCGACGTTAACTTTTGACATTTTCGACATATTTTCGACATATCCTCAGTAACTGCTGCAGAGAATTTCACGAAACCTTACGGGAAGCAAGTACTCAAGGCCCTCTACCAAGCTCGTGTTTTTCGTGCCGATTATTCAACAAATATGGCAACTGAGGGCTCTGATTGGCTGATGCATTTTCAACTTCTCCTTTGCAACGGCCACACAAAATTTCACGAAACTTTACTGGAAGCAAGTACTCAAGGTCTTCTACCAAATTTGTTTTTTTTTTATTCCGATCTGTCAACAAACATGGCTGCCGAGGGTTCTGATAAGCTGAAGCATTTTCGACTTCTCTTCTGCAACCGCTGCACATAATTTCACGAAATCTTGTAGCTAGTAATCAAGGTCCTCTACCAAGTTTGTGTTTCTCGTGCCTATCGGTCATTACATATGATCGCACAGGGCTCTGATTGGATGACAGCTTTTTGATTTCTGTCTGCAACGGCCGCACAGAATTCCATGAAACCTTATAGGAAGCAAGTACTCATAGTCCTCTACCGAGTTTAAGTTTTTCGTGCCGATCGGTCAACAAATATTGCCAAGAGCTCTGATTGGCTCAGGCATTTTGGACTTCTCCTCTGCAATGGCTGCACACTGTTTTGCAAAACCTTACAGGAAGTAAGTACTCATGATCCTCTACAAAGTTTTTGTTTTTCGTTCCGATTGGCCCACAGGGCCTACACCGACTATCATTCTTTTGTTTGCAACTCAGGTGAGCGATGTGGCCCCCTTTGGCCTCTTGTTTCCGTTCATTTTAAGTATACGCCTTGATTGCTTAAGATATGGCGTCCTTGTTGAGGATAAATTATGAGAGCGAATAAGTATATAGACGTCAATATATCATATATAAAGGACAGGGAAGAAATAAACAACAACCTTAAGTATTCAGATAATGTCGGATTGGCTCAAGTGCTAATTTATGTCTTTCGCAGAAAAAAAAAGATCTAAACAGCACAAAAATGGTGCGAGAGACTCACGACACAAAAAAAATTTAGATGTCAAATTTTCGAAGCTCAATCGCTTCTTCTTCTGGAGACAATCAGAACTTACATTCAGAAAAAATATTGATAAACGTCACAAAGTAGTTAAAGGCATGTTACAAAATCAGAAAAAAAAACAAGGAGAAAAGTCACAATGTTTGGCAGACAAATAAAAAAGGGAACTTGGAAACGATCCATTATGCTCTTACATGATGGCTAGCAAAGGAATCATTGAGTAGTACGAGAAAATGACAGTCGAGAGAAAATGAATGAAATTAGACCGCATCTACCGGGTATTCGGTATTACTTCGAACATGGAAAATTCTAATATTGATATCATCTTGATTACTGTAAGAAACATAATGGACGCTAAAGAAGAATGGACAAATAAAGAGTGAGACGAAAAGACAATATACACACAACACCTTTTGAACTTAGTAAAACAAAACAACCTCCCAATAGTGTTATTCGATTAAAAGACGGTTTTATGCGGCATTCTTTTGGGTATGGTCATTTTCTTATATTTACTCTATGTAAATCTTGTGCACGCAACTCCTCTGTCACATAAATGATGAGGACTTGAATCTTTTGCAATTTAATGGATCTGTAGTTTAGTTGTGCCATCTGTTTATAGTTTGTTTGAGCTCCGACACCTATATATAACTCTACGTAAATATTCTGCTCCCAAATCTTCTCTTACTATAGATGATGCAAATTAAATTCTTTTTGCAAGACTCGTATGATGGGAGGTAGCCTTGTTGTACACCGGATATTTTGTTTGTGTCCTTTGAACCCAGTGTCTAAGAAAATGGGTGTTGTTATTATCTTCTATATTACTCTATGCAGCCTTGTGCTCATTACTTCTCTGACACTTTAAATGATTTCATCTGAACTTTCTTTTTTTTTTAATGGATCTGTAGTCCGGTTATGCAAAATGTTGGTTTCAGTCCCTCGGTCCGATGGTCTAAGAAAATTGGTGTAGTTATTTTCTTCTATTGAACCCTAATGTAAATGGTTTGCTCGTTAATCCTCTGATACTATAAATGATAGAGAGTTTAATCTTTTAAATGAGGGGTATGTAGTTTAGTTGTCCACCTGGTATTTCAGTTGTTTGATCCCCTGATCCTGAGGGTATAAGAAAATGGGTATGGTAATTTCACTCTTTGTTATATTTTTTGGTCGAAACTCCTTAAATACAATTAAATATATACATGTAGACTCAATTCTTCATGGTTTTCAATATGATCACTACAGTCTCGCAGGAGACTTCTGCTAAATTGATGGCATTGCTGAATCCAAAATTTATAAAATGCTTGAACATTTCCAAAATAATAAGACTTAAGTTCCTACATTCTCTATCCAGGCTGTGGCTGCTACTTAACCTATAATCAAAAACTCTGGAAATGGAATAGACTTCCTACTCTCATAAATGAAATATTTGAAACTGAATAACAGTTGTTAGGCCAAGTATATGTTATTTTTATATTGTTTCTGGTCGAGTAAATGTAGCTGCATGTTTGTTTGCTGATTTCAAATATCACACATTTTAGAAAAATATGTATAAGACGCTCAATCTAAAAAAAAAATCCTGATAAAAATTTGTACTTTGAGGAAAAATTGCACCTTGTAGGGAAACTTTTCTATTTCTTTTTTTCAAAGAGTTAAGAGAATGGACACACGTTTTACTTAATAATGTCTCGGTAGAAAGACCATAATAGTTCATATTATATTTTTTTTTTGTTTCTTAATCACTTACATAGGCAGATACAAACTTTGCAGGGTTCAAGCCCTTGACTGAATTGGCTTGTGATAAAAAGAAACCAAATTGCAAAAAAACGGGAATTTCTGAAATATAGGAATCCTGACCGCATTTAGACCTGATCTTGTTTATACAAATACAAATATAAAGTTAACGGCACTTCATAAAAATGCCAAATTCTATAAAGTTAGATTGGATATTTGGCGTACTTTTGATACCAATCCTACTTTTCATGCCGTTCGTCTCATTTCGTATATACGGTTAATGTAGCTCGACAACCATAGCTTAATCGAATAACTCTATTAAAACGACCCCTTTTTAAGTACGTGTTTGAACAGTATCTTTTTTATTCATGAATAAAGCACCGTTTGTTTTTAGTTTCTAGTCATCTTATGATCATTTCGTTTGTGTTAAAACATTGATACACCCATGAATTTGACCATTATAATTTTGGCGGATGGTTAAACGATCTGCCAACTTTAAAAGCGCCAACATTTCCAACGCTCAATTTGGACCAAATTCGCCAAAATTTCCCGACGCCAAAATTACCCGATATACGGTATGTTGATGATTTCTATTTCTGACATTTCGCCCTATCCATATGTGAAATTTCATGAAAATCGGAGAACACGCGTGGCCAAAACATTTTGGTGCGTACGGAAAAATAGTGTTAAAATTCGAGTTATTGATGGACGACACGTAATCTATGTATCTTAAGGTAAAATTGAACTGAGAGGCGAGGTTCTTTGGCCCATTTGTCAGCAAGGTTTGGATGAAGTCAGCTATGTATGAATATAAAAATAAATCCGCAAGCAGTGGGGCGCAATGAGTATCCATGGGGATGCCAACCATCTGCTGGAATACCGTCCCACCAAACACCATAAAAATGTTGTCAATCAAAAACTCAAGCATCCGGATGATATCGTCTTCAGTATACTTTTTGTTTAAATAAGAGTGTTCCTTCAAGAAATAAGTATCCTCCCGCCCTATGACAAAGAAAAGTGTTGCGAATCATATAGGCCAGACTGTTTTTGAGCTTTTGGTGTGGAATGGTAGTGAAGAGTGTAGAGAAGTCGAAAGACTGTATGCTAGTAATATGATTGAAATTGGTGCTTTTCAAATTTTCCAAAATTTAATTAGAATTCTTTAGGATCCACATCTAATTGATTCCATTTCTGGAATATGTGTTCTCACAGTATGTTTGAAGACCTTGCTTGATGCGATATTTTCGTAAGCAAAATGGATAGAAGTTTTGTGGAGCACCAGCTGGGCGAACCGGCAATGAACCGGTGTTTGCAAGAATTTTTGTGCATTTTTGGAATCCAGTAGATAAAAGGTAGTTAAAGATCAGAGTCATCAGTATGAATGCCGAACGACACAAGAACAGATTTGTGGTTGTCAAGTATTTTAGACACAGATAAATTTGAAAGCGTGTATGTTGGATTTCCAGGTGCTGAATGTAACCCCAGTTCCTCTCTCAGATATCGGAGATAGTATGACTTGCAAACGAAAGTAAAATTGTTTGCTGCTTTGTCAGCAGTAACAATAATATATTTTTCATGGAGGTCAGAAAGTTCTTTTGCAATAACAGGGTCATGAAAAATTGACTCGTGTCCGTTGTTGACTGAGTGCCGAAGACGCCCTATTCTTCTTTTAAGTTATTCTCCGATGGATGTGTCTAGTTCCACGTCCTCTTTTTTTATTGCCGACCGTCTGGCGTACTCCTCACATTGCATTCATAATTATTTCAAAGTTGTCACGCCATGTGAAAGAACGGGGTTCCCTGTACTTTGGACCTTTTCTGAGAATATTCTTAAGTTTGATATCAAGGTTACCGGTAACACATGGCCACATGGATGGTAGATGAAATGATAATGTAGATATATAGGGAATATAGGCATGGGGGTACCCAGGATTTTTTCAGGGGGATCCTAAAGTCCGAATATTGTGAAGAGCAAAATAAAAAAGAGCACATACCCAGAAAATTACAGATGACTCATCAAACGCATTTTATACCGTGGATATGATCCTAATGTCACCAGACGGACACTAGGCTAGGAACTTGACCAATCCACAATCTTGTACCAGCGCATTCTTAAAACTTGCACACTGACTGACTGTAACGACCGGACTCCATGACGGGCCCTGTCCAAACCTCTTTAGAGAAGACAGGGCCCCGACCACCTGTCCTCTCTGAATGTCAGTCGGTACTCCTCGGGTGATAACATACATGAGCTCGCGGCGGCAGAGCACGGATTGTATTACGTACGCCCCCTTTTTATATCCATTTACATATTTATTTGTCTTGCTTGGGCCCCTGCGTTTTGCGGTCTTGTTTGTGTGTGGTCATCTGACATTGAGGAGGTTTTTTTACACCACAATTGTACCTTCTTCGAGACCTCTTGGTAATCGGAAAAGTGGGAGGGTTGTGCGCACGTAATCCAGGATAGACACACCTTCTGCTATTTCCATGGCAGAAGGCCGTCCTAAGTCGACATCGGTTGCCCATTGGTCTCGTTGGTTTATGTATAGTCCTTTGTGTTTTATGTTTCTGTGATGTGCGTTGACGTTCCTTGTCCCTTATGCGTCTCTTTCTGTACTTGTCTACACTGTGTTTTTGCATTGGATGTTTTGGTGTTTTGCTGTAGGTGCTGTTGTTGGAGATCCCCTCCTTTGTTTTGTGAGCAGTAGAGAGCAAGCAGAATAATATCTTTAATTTTAACACCATAGTACTTGGTTAATGATTGTTAATTCTACTGTGTAAATACAAAAATAAATGGCGAGCGATAGCTTGCCAGCGACATTTTTAATGTTTTTTTTTCAGAATTGGAATAAAAATTTTAGAGAATAATGCCATTTAAATCCTTTTATCAAGTCGTTTTTTAGTTTAATTAGTGCCCTTGTTTATTGACCAAGGTATAATGTGTAATGTACATGTATATGGGTTGTAGATATGAAAGCCGCATCATTTGATAATAACGCATCTAATGCATTTTTGAAATGATGACGGCAAAAAAATATTTCCTATACAAATTCATGTTATATTTTTCAAATATTTGACAACAAAAGGGGAATCGGTACTTAATCTTATGAAAAAAATCAAATTCAAGGAATTGTGGTCCCCCGCTTTTTGGGTGTTTGTCTTTAAAGAAATGCTTACAGACATCCCCCCATTCTTAAGTTTTAATAATATATCTCATATATTATCAACAATCTAAATATGAAAGATTAACTCCAAGAAAAGGTCAAAAGGTACAAACTTTTGTTTTGTTTCCAAGGGACAGGGCTTATGAAAAGGTATGCACATGTGAAATATTTAAGACCTATGATTTAAATTAAAATAAAAAAACTTATGGTCGAGGTTGAAGTTTTTAAATGTGAGTCAACCTCCATGGACAAGGTCACAAGGTCAGGTTGTTGTTACCAACAGAAAGGTCTCATCACAAGGAATACACATGTGAAATGTGAAAGCCCTATCATTTTCCATTAAAAAGTTATGGACAAGGTTAAAGTTTTTTGAAAAGTAGGTCGAACTCAAAGGTCAAGGTCACAAGGTCAAAAATTTTGGTATCCATGAAAAGGTCTTGTCACAAGGAATACACATGTGAAATATCAAAGCCCGATCACTTTCCATTCAAAAGTTATGGTCAAGGTTAAAGTTTTTAATAAGTAGGTCAAAGTCCAAGGTCAAGGTCACAAGGTCAAAAATGTTGGTATCCATGGAAAGGTCTTGTCACAAGGAATACACATGTGAAATATCAAAGCCCTATCACTTTCCATTCAAAAGTTATGGTCAAGGTTAAAGTTTTTAATAAGTAGGTCAAAGTCCAAGGTCAAGGTCACAAGGTAAAAAATTTTGGTATCCATGGAAAGGTCTTGTCACAAGGAATACACATGTGAAATATCAAAGCCCTATCACTTACCATTCAAAAGTTATGGTCAAGGTTAAAGTTTTTAATAAGTAGGTCAAAGTCCAAGGTCAAGGTCACAAGGTCAGAAATTTTGGTATCCATGGAAAGGTCTTGTCACAAGGAATACACATGTGAAATATCAAAGACCTATCACTTTCCATTCAAAAGTTATGGTCAAGGTTAAAGTTTTAAATAAGTAGGTCAAAGTCCAAGGTCAAGGTCACAAGGTCAAAAGGTTATAGTTTTTTGAAAAGTAGGTCGAACTCAAAGGTCAAGGTCACAAGGTCAAAAATTTTGGTATCCATGGAAAGGTCTTGTCACAAGGAATACACATGTGAAATATCAAAGCCCGATCACTTTCCATTCAAAAGTTATGGTCAAGGTTAAAGTTTTTAATAAGTAGGTCAAAGTCCAAGGTCAAGGTCACAAGGTCAAAAATTTTGGTATCCATGGAAAGGTCTTGTCACAAGAAATACAAATGTGAAATATCAAAGCCCTATCACTTACCATTCAAAAGTTATGGTCATGGTTAAAGTTTTTAATAAGTAGGTCAAAGTCCAAGGTCAAGGTCACAAGGTAAAAAATTTTGGTATCCATGGAAAGGTCTTGTCACAAGGAATACACATGTGAAATATCAAAGCCCTATCACTTTCCATTCAAAAGTTATGGTCAAGGTTAAAGTTTTTAATAAGTAGGTCAAAGTCCAAGGTCAAGGTCACAAGGACAAAAATTTTGGTATCCATGGAAAGGTCTTGTTACAAGGAATACACATGTGAAATATTAAAGCCCTATCACTTACCATTCAAAAGTTATGCACAAGGTTAAAGTTTTTGTGACTGACGGACAGACGGACAGACGGACGGACGGACGAACCGGTTTTAATGTCCCCGCGCTTACGCGAAAGCGGGGGACAAAAAGTATATTTATAATTTTGTTTTACTATGCTTCGAAAATTCCAGGGGGCCCAGACCCCCCTCCTCTGGATACGCGCTTGATATAGGGAATATAAATGATAATGTAGATACATAGGGAAGCATTTAAGGGACATGATGAGAAAAAAATTAGTAAGTCGTGAGCACGAGTTACAAATTCGTGTGCACGAGTTACTAAGTCTTGAGCACGAGTTACAAGGTCATGCTCACGAGTTACATTTTTCATAGAAGATTATCTTATTTATACGGAAGCATAGAAAGGACATGGAGTTTTTTTAAATGTGCCTGACTTAGAAACTCATCCGCACGACTTTGTAACTCGTGCGCATGACTTAGTAACTCGTGCTCACGACTTAGTAACTTGTGCTTACGATCGACTTTTCAACTCGTGCGAAGGACTTTTGTAACTCGTGCACACGACTTGAAAATTCGTGCTCACGACTTTGCAACTCATGCTCACGACTTACTAATTTTTTTTCTCACCATGTCCCTTCTATGCTTCCGTAGATATAAGATAATCTTCTATGCAAAATGTTGGGGTTTTTTAATTGACGATGCGAAAAAAATACCATTATATCCTTGTTAGACAACATATATTTTGAAACTCAGCCCAAATGTCTCTCCATCTCGTTTGGTTCATTTGTTCTGTTGTACAGCCGCGACAAGTTCTGGCTCTGATCAGGAACATGTTATATTGAGCCATCCAGTTCAAGTTGGTCCTGGATCAATCGGTACATTTTTGGACATAATAACTTTCACTCTCTTTGGTCATATAACATTGTTTAGATTGAGGATGACTGACGAGGGTTCAGTACCCGAAACGTGCATATCTGGTCCATGCTGCAAATTTATCTGTTCATAATTTAAACGTCTTCAAATTCAAATTCAATAAATGGTGCTATTGAATTTGAAGAGGTTTATTCCTTTAAGGCAGAGTTTATACAGTCTTTGCTTACGAACAGCAAAAAGAAACTAGCAATGTAGTTAAACTGGACAAAGAAGACTAAGGATAAATGTATTCTTGAATTCGACCACCTTTCCAATGGAATGTCTTTTGCCAATTTGGACACTACAGGATTTGACACGTTTCTATTTGGCATTTGTAGCGGGTATAGCATGCAGTAAGCGGATGCTTACTTCTCCCGGGCACCACATCCTGCTTCCTTTCGGATGTTCCCGATTGCCTTTTAATAGAGTCTTACTCATTTATGGCATATTCCCCTGGATCTTTTACTTCTTAACTACTATTGGAACTTCTCTGATATACTCGATTTCCTTCAATATCGGTGATTCAACAATGTGCTAAAGTCTTATATATATGATTGTCTTTTTCACTTTTAAATGTACCTTTGATCTTTATTCTTTTCTTCGGTCAATCATGTCAACGAAGAAAGGAAAATAACTTTCTCAGCTTAGAATTTTGATATATCGAGGTCCGACCCTGATTGCATTAAGTCTTATGGAGAATGGTGACCACTTGTGTAGTATGATATTTTGTTGTCATTATACTTCTTTTCTAATTGTTTATTTTTGCTCGTGAAATCTTTATCTTTTCATATGACGAGACACTTGAAAATAAACGGAAAAAATACTTCTTCTACTTTATCATTATATCTGTTTCCAGCTCTCTTCTTCGAAATGCCTTCTCTCAAATATCTTCCGCATGTTGTTTTAGTATAGCTCTGTTGTTATTAAGCAACCGTTTGATTTAAGGCCGGACAGGAAGACTTGCAAAACGAAATCCGGATGGCGATTTTAGGGATAAAAATTTTCTGGTCCGAAGGGCCGGCGAAAAAAAAATCAGGATCATGAAATTAGCTTATCTGCAGTTTGAAATAGTAGCAGAATCTATATACTTCTATATACATTGTATATAGCAATGGTCGCATGCATTAAATAACATGAAAGGTTTAGTATGATACCTCTAAGTTCTAAAAGTTTAATTTTTTGTTAACGCATGTGGCAACATCAAATTCTTCCACTAAAGACAAATTTTGTAGCAATTGTATCAATTTCCTGTCAAGAATGCCAAAATGACGTCATTTGATGACGTCGTAATGACATTGCACCTCTTTAGGTGCATTGTTGGGTGATAAATTATTCTTTTTGTTAAAAGCGACAAAAATTTAAGTATCCATATGACCAATACAAAAAAACCTTTAAAATGTTACGATATTTTACTTTTTACCCTCTGATTGCAGTAGGGGTCACAGGAGTCTTTTTACTGATCGCTGCGTGTCTTCTGTAGTTTCGGTGTACAAATTCCTCTAACTTGTTTCTTGGAGGATTTTGACAAGTTTTGTATTTATGAAACCGGGAAAGAAAATTTAAGTTTAACGATTAAACGATATATTGGGTAAGATATATCAAAAGTTTGGTATCTTTAATTATCTTTGATTATAAGGATTTTTCTTCATTTTCTTTTTAATTTTCCTACTTTGCAGCGAAATGTTAATCATATCAAACAAAATATCTTTATTTGGAAACTTTGAGCGAGTTAATTTTAGTTTCAACCCTGCTTTGTTCAAAGATGTATCCATTATATAGAATACTTCATACGTTATCGAGAACGAGCAAGTTGAATGACGTTCATTTATGGAACTGGAACGTCAAAATTTTAAACGCCTCCGTTTACGGAATGAATCCTCCCCATAGGGAATTACGTTTATATCATAAATTACAATAAACACATAAAGTCAAAAAATGTTGGCCTCTCGGTTTTTAAACACGCTGTTTACGTTTTTCTTTCCCTCTGATTTTTATCAACGAACATGGAACTAGAAATGAATATTTGCGTAAAAGCACAATATATTGGGGGGGGGGGGGGGGGGCAAAACTGTTACCAGTAAAGCATGACAGGTCAGTCTATATACTAGCAAGTATTGTTCAAGAACAGGTATGTTGCTTTTTTGTATGTTTGATCCTAAATTAAGTTTAAACATGTTTTATTTTCCACAACATGAAAGTGGGATTGGGCAAAAAATATACCAACATTATAGACGCCCTCTCCCTCAGAACGTGAACTTGAACTTTAAAGTGACCTTGACCTTCATTGGATGCCGAGTTTCATCATGCTATACAATTCCTGCAAAATTCAAAAGATGCCTGATGTGTATCAAGTTTATTTGTTCTAGCAAAATACATGTATATGAAAGTATGACCTACAGACAGACGGACGCCGTGCAAAGTGATCTCTTTATGTCGCTCTTGCGTTTCAGGCGACATGAAAAGAAAAGGTCGATGAATAATGCTTGACCATTACACAATAATGTTACATTGTTGATTTTTTCAGCACATGATTTTATAAGCTTCTTTAATTTGATTTTATTTTGATGATTTCACAAGTGTGTAAGGAAAACAAATGAAAATAAATGAACCATGGGATTAATCTTCCTTGTCCAAAGTCGAATGCTGGGTGGAAAGAGGGTTTTTCGCTCGACTCGGAGTTACTAGTTTTAAGTGATAGGGCTATGATATTTCACATGTGTATTTCTTGTGAAAAAACCTTACTATACATGCCATAATTATTTACCCAGTGACCTTGACCTAGATATTTGACCTACTTTTCCAAAAGATTAAGGTATCCGTTGTACAAATAAATATCAAGTGTATTATATAGTTAGAATCATGGCATATTTTTACCTAAATATACCTAATACAACATAAATAATGGTTTCTAACATCAGAGGTCAGCATGCCGACCGTCGCTCAAGCCACGGAAACTATCGAGACACTGCCGAAGATTACCGAGATCATTTTAACACTGTTTAAATGGACGAGACGTCCGCGATATCTTCATTTGTACATTGGATACGTTAAGATTATATCTTTTGATTGGTAAGTGATAGGGATTTTATATTTCACATGTGTATTCCTTGTCATGAGACCTTGCTACACATACCATATTTTTTTTACCTAGTGACCTTGACCTAGGTATTTGACCTACATTTAAAAAAATTAAGATTGGCTATATCTTTTGATTGATAAGTGATATGGCTTTGATATTTCAAACATGTAATTCTTATGACGAGTCCTCTCTTTTATCCCAAATATTTGTACCAACTGACTTTCACCTAGACGATTGACCTTTTCTGAAAGTAATAGGTTGACCATATCTTTTAATTGGTAAGTTAGAGGTTTAATATTTCTCATGAGACTTCATTTGACAAGACTTACCCACTAATACATGTACAAATATCAAACCAAGTTACCTTGACCTACATATTTGATCAACTTTTTAAAAATAGGCCATTTTGCAGGCGACACAAGCATTCCTTGGATTGTTATTTTTCATATCTTTTATTTATTTATTTATCTATTTATTTATTTATTCATTTATTTATTTATTTATCTATTGATTTATTTAGTTATTTGTTTATTTATTTATTTTTTGTTTGTTTGTTTTGGGTTTTTTGTTTCAAGCTCCTATTAAACTTATTTCCTGTTTGCTTTCGTTGAGAATATATCCATGTAGACATGAAATTCAGAATTTAATAGTGAGAAGTGAGGACAGTTAAAGGTCATGATAAATAAAGGATATATACATGTACTTTCCGATCACAGAGTAACTTACTTCGGTAACCGACAACAAAAAGACGAAATTCAAACTAAATATGCTTGTCACTGACAAATATTATAGTTGTTCATACCGACACTTTAAGCCAGGTGTACATTTGTACGCAAAAACGTCCACATTTAAAAAGAAGGGAGAAGAGATAAATAGACCCCGCCATTCCCCCAAAAATGTGGGGTCTACTTAAAGGACGTAATAAATGATAAAAGTGATATCAGTTATATAGCCAAAAAACACTCAATAATGATCGTTTTGAATTTTTTACTCAATTTTCTCAGGCGTAGAAATTCGCGCTAACAATTTGCGCACATTCGATTGGGACAGATGTAGTGCTGCACATAAGCGTGCGTGAATTTAAAAAAAGAATACAGCATTAATTTTATGTTCATATCGGCATATCGGATATTTCCTTTATCTTAAATACGTTTCGTGCTCTTGATCCCTTTTAAATGCGGCTCAAATACGCTCAAGAGCCACCAATTTTCTTCACTTTCTCAAAATTTTCTCTGACCGATCCCCTATCCCCCCAACAATAAAAGAGGGAAACTTTCTTCTATATTGTCCCTTACTTGGACTTTACAAGTCATCCTCATAAAAAAGAATGTGTCCCTAGGTCCGCTCCTGTGGTTGGCGACTAGGCATTGACATCGAAAACACCCTAGCTACATGTACGTCCATTATGTTTTAAGATGGGTGTAAATGAGGTAAAAGGAGGAAGAGGATTTGAGACTTTTTTTTAATAAGGGCATTATATTTTGAATTTGAACGAAAAAGATGCATATGGAATAATTCTTATGTGATGGATCTCTATCCCTCTCGCTCAACTTCCTGTGAAACCCTCTCGGCGAAAAAAATCACGATCACAGTCCCTTACAGCTTGCCCTTTCTCCCTTTTTTTTCAAAATTTAGTCACACGAATGCGTAATGAACCTTACCCTCTCCTTTGCCCTAAATTACATTGTTTTGAATTTTTCAGATAATTATTGCGTTTTTTTAAATAGTGTAAGAGCAGTCTATTCAAAAACATTGATGATATAAGTTCCCGTCCGGACTCTCAGCCCTTCTGCATTGTGTTGCAATTCATAAAAAGGTGCATGAGTTTCTGGATCCGCTCCTGAATCTGATTTGGACATGTAACCTGATCTCATTAAAGTCAGAGAAAATTCTAACTCGCTTATTCTGAAACGTATATAATGACCCCCCCCCCCCCCCTCCTCATAAGCTGGAAGCTGGCGAAGAGTCACCACCTACTGTGAGAAAAGCCGTCGCCAACTTTCTCTTGTACACGTGTAAAGGCATTAAAATGTCATAATCAAGAATTTTCTTTCTCTATGTATCTTCCTTCAGAGTATCTACCTACTTTAAAGTTTATCGAGATCCCTGCCCCTTCCCCTACAAAAAAAGTGCATGTGTCAAATGTGTCAAACCGCTTTCCATAAGAATCTAGATTTCAAAGATGAATAATTTGACGCGACGTCATTTGAGAGTAAAGGTACAGTTTCATTGCGATTCAGATGCTTCTGATATCTCTCGGAGATCTTTTCCCGATTTATTTAACACTGAAATCCAAATATATTCTTTAAAAACATTATATGTATCAACTTTATCCTCTAAATTAATTTGCAATTAACAATACTTTTAGTGTACAGTTTTAGGTTAAATCTGTTGTTGCAAAATTATCGTTTTACGTCATGACGTCATGGTGAAAGAAAGCACATTTTGACGTTTCACAATGCCAACTTCGCCGGGTCATGAAACGCTTACCTTTTGTCAGATTTTCATAAAACTTTCATTTTTAGAAACTAGAAATGCTGTATTATATATATGTAAATTTTCTTAAAAAACGGCAAGAGGGCCGACTTTAATGGTTAGTGGCCCTTCTCCTTTGCAGCATTGACCAGACATGCACATTACGGGTACTTAACCCTCGTCAGTGATCCTCAAATCTAAACAATGTAATATGCCAAAAAGTTACTAAGTCGAAAAAGCGTACCGAAAGAGGTAGCACTGAAAGATGTAGCAGGATGTGATATGATAGATTCGTGATTCAGATGAGAATGTTTCAAAATGTCAAATCACAGTTAAAAATTCTATGATGTACATTGTTCAATATCGGGCTTCGTGGCCCTACCCCTTTAATAGCATCATTTAAGGACAGATAAATTTGCAGCATGGACCAGACATGCACGTTTCGAGTACTAAACCCTCGTCAGTGACCCTCAATCCAATCAATGCAGTTTAAAAAATTTTAAAATGTATCGAAAGACGTAGCAGGATAGATGGGATATGATGCTACAGGACCACGCCAAAATAATCCTGAAATTGCTGAAAAAATCGTTTGGCAGAAGTCTTCCTACCCCCCCCCCCTCCCCCTAAAAGATCCCTTAGTTAGTTCTTTGGCAGAAAGTGTATGTCATGTTTAGACTTTTGCTTTTCATAAATTCATATTATTAAGATTTCCTCTTTTTCGGCCTTGCCGGGCGTCACTGATGAGACAAAATGGGTTGAAATTCGCATATAGTGCATTGAAATTTTACACTAGAATCTTTAATTCAATACTGACAATTTCAATCACTTGGCTGGTATCTCTGTAGGTGGAATGTTTATTCTTCTTGAGTTTTGCTCGTACCCTGTGAGACAGCATTTTCGAGACACATCAGTTGTCTCAAAGGCTCAAATTGACCAATGATAAAAGAGAATCTTTATTTTCACAGTAACGTCGTCAGAAAACATGGCTTTGGATGGCATGAGACATTCTTTAAATCATGTTTTCTTATGTTTCATTGAAGAAGAAATATATTCTTCCACTTTCTACTGAGTGAGACATCAAAATTTACACTCTTGTCGGAAATTTTTCATCTTTTCCCTCGTTCCGCTACATTCCAATCGGGAAAAGACGAAATTTCCGTCACTCGTGTAAATTCCAATGTCTCACTCAGTAGATCGTGATAGAACCTATTAGTCTCTGAGGATATCGTTCGCTTTGTTTCATAGTTTTTGGCTATTGACTTGAAATATCTTTGTAAATTCTCCGCCACAAAAATTTAATAAAAATTCCTTAAACTAAGGAGTATTTCTTTGATGACAGTGCCCGGTTCTTAATAGGTTCTTTCGCAGAAAGTTGAAGCCGTTTTAGACTATAATTTTGATTTCCTCTTTTTCGGCCTCGGGCATAACTGATGAGACACTGAAATTTTATACATTTTAACAGTATGCGGCTAGATCAAGTGTCCGCTTCCTGCATGATAAGCACCTTTATGATTGACGTTATGAAATTAACATTACAGAAGTACCCATCAGCTATTCAGTCTCATAGTCGAGAAGGCAAGGTAAAATCATTAGATTTTCCAAAGGAACAGTTGCGAACCTCGGAATGAACACATTTCCGAAGTAAGACCAGGTGCCCGGGGAGAGTCAGCGTCTCCTGATTGCATGCAACACCCGTCGCAAAGGCTCCATGGAAACCTGTCAAACTCGGTGGTTGTCTCGATGTACATTTTGATGTACATATCAGGTAGGTATGTCTTGTTTGGTGATGGTGACAGCCATTCAGTCACAATGTAGAATGTCACTGATTATTCTGGAAAGGGGGGGGGTCTCATATGCTTTTATTACATCCCGTAGCGACCGAAGAACTTCCTCAATGATGATTTCAGCCGTTGCGTAACATAACCCTGAACAAATAGCTTACTTGCAAGCCGTCTGGCTCTAATGATGAAATCTTCATATTTGGAACATGCCCTTGTGTACCGTATCAGTTGAGAAACAAAAAACACCATAAGCAGGAGAAGACGGAATGTTGCTACTCATGAAAGGGAAGTTAGTAATGTGGAAGCTGAAATCGTCATGCTTATCATATAGTGAGGTGTTGAAATGGCCGTTTGCGTCGAAAGATAGGAGTATATTCAAGTACGAAGCGGATCTGTCACTCTCTGTGTCGTTTCCTTGATCTCTAGTTCATGAGAATAGATTTCATGTAGATGATCCACAAAGTTCGGATTATTGATGGACAACACGTCATCTATGTGAGATGCGAGGTGCTTTCGCCCAGTCGAGATCAAGGTCTGGATGAAGTCAGCTTCGTATGAATATAAAAATAAGTCCGCAAGCGATGGGGCGCAATTGGTACCCATAGGGATGCCGACTGTAGGAATACGGTTCATCCAAACAAAACAAAAATGTTGTCAATCAAAAACTCAAGCATCCGGATGATATCGTCTTCGGTATACTTTTTGTTTGAATCAGAGAAATAAATATCCTCCCGCCCAATTACGAGTTATTTTTAACTTATATTGCCATTTTTTGAAAGAAAGGTTTTGCGAATAATATTGGCCAGTCTGTTTTGAGCTTTTGGTGTGGAATGGTAGTGTAGAGCGTAGAAAAATTGTATGTTGGGTATATGATTGAAGTTGGTGGCTTTTAAAATTTTTCAAAAGTTCCTTAGAATTCTTTAGGATCCACATCTGATTGAATCCATTTCTGGAATATGATGTCTTGCAGTATGTTTGAAGACCTTGCTTGATCATAATGATGTGAGTTAATATTTTCGTAAGCAAAATGGAAAGAGGTTTTGTTGAGCACCTGGACGAACTGGCAATGAATCGGTGTTTGTAAGGATTTTGTGCATTTTTGGAATCCAGTAGATATAAGACAGTTCAAGATCAGAGTCATCAGTATGAATACCGAAGGACTCAATAACAGATTTGTGGTTGTCAAGTATTGCAGATAATGATAAGTTTATAAGTGTGTATGTTGGATTTCCAGGTGCTGAATGTAGTCCTAGTTCCTCTCTCAAGCATATGAAATAGTAAGACTTGCAAACGAAAGTAAAATTGTTTGCCGCTTTGTCAGCAGGAACAATGATATATTTTTCATGGAGGTCAGAAAGTTCTTTGGCAACGACAGGGTCATTGACTCGTGAAAAGAAAATGAAATGTCAGACGTATTGTATTTGTACTCATTATTTGATGCTCATTAAATGGTGGGAAAAGATTTGATCGTTTACTGTTGTTACATGTGAATAATTGACTGATGAAAATCCTAAAACACGTCTTTGGTGAATTAATTTTGGCTTGAAAATTTTCCAAGCAGGTAGCGAGTCGGAGCACTTACCTCTTCTAATAAAATCAAAGATTTTAGAAAAGATGGGGGTATTCAACTGGTTTCAAATCTTAAGAATAGATATGATTTTTCAATATTGAAAGTTTGGGAAATCATCCATATTTCGATGTTAGGGAAGTGTTACAAAATACCTATTTAGAAAAATAAGAGAAATTTATCTGGAAAAGGTAAAGTACTTTTACAAAAGTTGACATTTATTCGATCTACTTTTTTTAAATTAATAAATATATGTATATTATCATTACTATTCAACTTTCTGGATACAATGACAAATATTGATGATGACCATATCCCAATTCACAGCACAAAATCATCGATAATTCAGAAAATCATAAACCGAACGAAATCAAAATCAGAATAAAACAGGAACCAAAGGAAACAAAGAAAAACCTCCATCATATGAAAAGAAGCGAACTCCCAATATGGGAGTTTGACCAGTTACCCAGGAAAATTTCGCATATCCTGCTTGCATGCAACACCCGTCGCTTCAATTCGGTAGAATTGTCACATCCGGTTACTTCCATTTCGGAACATACAAGTATATTCGGAGGTTGGATGGTTGAAATAGTCTAAAACAGAATATCATCCACCATTCTGGAGAGTGGGACATCATAGTGTATAGCGAATTCCCCATGTCGACCGTAGACCTGTCTTAGTGTATATGTTTACTATATATTCAGATAGGAGACAATCATTGACCATGCGAAGTTTCAAGGATGAAATATCTTTTAAAATACAAGTTTTACCTGCATAAATAATGCGGAAGGGTTCCAACTCTATACCATCTTGAAGAAAATTTCGAACCATTTTATTATGCACCAGACACGTGTTTCGAAAAATAAATTCTCATCAGTGATGCTTCAGGCCAAAATGTTTTTCATAAGCCACCAAAATTCCTTTCACTAGCGCCCTCTGGTTTTATTTTAAAAATTTAAATTTGTGTACTAGTATTAACTTTACAGAGAGTCCGCGGTTCCAAATTTCCTATATGGTCAATTCAGTAGCATATCCAAATAAAAACATAAAATTAGCAGGCTATCGATACATCACCAGTAGTGTTCTATATCATCATATCTTAAAGATATTTTGGCAATATTTCCATTGCAGAAGAATTCCCACGTAAAGGGCCCGTTGGGCAAAGGGATTTATAAACTATAATTCTGGTTGCCTACTTTGACGTCACGCTTTAGCTTTCAAAGTACGGAGAATTAAGCAATGTTCCGATACTTTTGACGTCATAACATTCAATACGTTCATTATTAATGCAAAACGGTGTGTCTGATATTTAGTACGAATGGAAATTCAAACGCATTCGAAATTTTCTGTTATCAAAAATTCTTGAAATTTCTAAAACGCGGGTCCCGTAGCATCATATCCCACCTATCCTGCTACGTGTTGTTTGTTGTTTTGGTGATGGTGTGTAATCAATTTTTATCTTAAATGATTTCTACTACATAAGCAATTGTAAGAAAATTGGAAGCTACAATTTAGTACATCTAAAATCATATTCACTGCATAATATTTAGGTGATCGATTGTTCTTATGTAAATTTGATGTTGATCTACCTTTTTATGTCTGACATTACTCATTTTAGCAAAAGGAAATTAAAGCTCTGTATTGGCGCCAGGAAAATTCAATTTGGCATTATTTTACTGTTTGACACGAAGTACTGCTGACGAGGATTAAAGTATCAAAAACACGTGTCTAGTACAACAAAATTGGTACTATGGAACATATATTTCAAGATTGACTATTTCAACCACTAGGCTGGTTTCACTGCTGGTGGACTGTAATTCCGCGAGGATATCGCTCTCCTAGTTTTAGTGTTTACGCACTGCATTGAAATATATTCTAAATTTCCTGTCATCAAATTAGACCTAAATTTGGGTATCTCCCTCATTGCATAGCTCTGTCCTTAGCTGGGTTTCGGGCATAATCTTTTCGTTATGTTTAGAATTAAGCTCCTTGCGCCTACCCTCCAACGATTTTTGGTCATATTTTGCACTTAAATATGCTTCTGAAACCCTACACAAAATTTGGAGCCGCTCATTTGGCTAAAGGAAATTAAAGCTCTCTCTTGTAGATGGTGCCAGGAAAATTCACTTTGGCATTATTTAACTGTTTGACACGAAGTACTGACGAGGATTAAAATATCCGAAACACGTGTCTCGTACAACAACATTTTTTGGTACTTTATAACATATATTTCAATATAGATAATTGATAAAGCAAGGAATTGAATTTTTATTCTACAGTATTATCCGACTACTTATTCAAAATCTTTTTGAAACATGTGCGGAATTCGTTGTCAAAATATGCATAGATGAAAGGGTTTGCTATATGATTACACACGTAAAATTTAGAAAAGAAGTCAACCACACCGTATTTTATCGGGGAGATGGACAAATTTTTCCAAAAGTCTTCAGTAAATGTTCTGATGGTACTGACACATGATGTCGGGATATATGATATGATATACACCAATATAATGATCAGAAACATCATGTTGAAGTTAACTCGATTGTCTTTGTTCTCTTTTGACGTGGAAGAAGAAGGCTCAGAATGATCTTGAACTTGATTTTCCGACCTGTTGGATTCCGATCGCACTTCTTGTCCATTGGTTCTAAAGGATAAGTTGCGTTTGTTCTTGTTGAATATGAGTATGGCAATAGGAGTATACATTGCAGTAGTGACGATGATGTTCGCTGTTCCAATGAAAGTGAGGAGTCCGTTATGGATTATTTGAAGCATTGGGTATTGATCATTTCCAATAAAACAGCTTGGTCCACTTTTATTAACTCCTTTGTACTCCAATTCGAATTCTGCCACGCCAGCTATAAATAGTGACGGAAATGCAAAAAATAATCCCGAAATTATAACTAAACAAGCACTAATTCTTCTCCATATCAGCGTCATCTGTTTACCAAACGGACGACATATTATTGTAAATCTCTGCACGGATATTGCCAGTAGAAACGAATTCGATGTCATCATCGTAAAGATTATCAGGAACACTAGCAATTTGCAGAGCAAATCTTGATGAAATGTCATTAGAACATACGTCTGCACTGCGAAGTACGTGAGTGACACTGTACAAACAAGGATGTCGAAGAATGAAAGAAAAGGAACGAAATATCGAGGTTTAATACAATCTCGAGGCATTTTCGTAAGATAAACTACGAAAACTGCAATGTTACCAAGTATTCCGATTACAAGTATAGTTGAATATAGTACGATGTTGGGGAGCAGAGCTTTTTGGATAAACTCGTTAGTGAGTAACTCGTTAGTGAGTTTTTGAGTCGCGTTATCCATTCTTTCTTATGATAATTCTCCACTATTTGTCAAAACAAAGTTGATGAAATGACACACAAACGTCAAATACGAGACAATATGAAAAGGAAAGGAGAGAAGATGTGTTTACAGAGAAGAAGACCGGAAAACGTACAAAAAATCTAAAGTAGAAGCAATATTGTTTTTTCTGTTCATTTTTAGTAAACTCTTTGATTGTTAAAGATAAAGCGTCCTTGATAAAGATAAACTATAAGAGCGAATGAGTATATAGATATCAATATATCATATATAGAGCACAGGGAAGAAATAAACAACAACTTTATGTATTCAGAGAGTGTCGTATCGGCCTATGAGATAATACATGTCTTTCGCATAAAAAATATAAACAGAACAAAAATGTTGTGAATGACTCTCGACACTAAAATAGATTGAGGACATAAATTTTCGAAGAGAGACAATCAGAACTTTTATTCAGAAAAAATGAATAAAAAATATTACAATGCAGTATATATTAAAGGCATGTTACAAAATCAGAGAAGCCAAAACAAGGAAGAAAGCCACAATGCTTGGCAGACAAATAAAACAGGGGACCCATTACGATTTTGATTTTACATGATGGCTTGCAAAGGAGTCATTGAGTAGAACGAATAAATGACTATCGAGAGAAAATAAATGAAATTAGACCACATCTACCGGGTATTCGGTATTACTTCGAAGATGTAATATTTTAATACTGATATTATCTTGATTACTGTAAGAAAAATAACGGACGCTAAAGAAAAATGGACAAATAAAAAGTGAGATGAAAAGAAAATATACACACAACACCTAGTAAGTAAAACAAAACAAACACTCCCCCCCACACACAATAAAACATACGTCCATGCCGTAGGAAAGTGACCGGTGAACTGTATGTCAATATATCATCGTCTACAATTTCGCCATAGGACTTGAACACGCCATGCATATTTTGGAACTCGTCTTTCGGTACCCTTTTTAGACATAGTAAATTTCATACTTTTTTGGCATATTACATTGTTTAGATTTAAGGATCACTGACGAGGGTTGAGTATCCGAAACGTGCATGTCTGGTCTGTGCTGCCAATTCATCTGTTCTTAAATGATGCTATTCAATTTGAAGACGTTAAACATTTATACCACTTGGTGAGTGTCACTGCTGGTGGACCAGGAGTCCCCGAGGGCACATGTAGCCAAGTTCGAACAATTTCGGTTGATCGTTTCTTCAACGCATTCTAAAATTTCTGTTATCAAAATTTCTTGAAATTTCTCAAAAGTGGGTCCTGCAGCATCATATCCCACCCATCCTGCTACGTCTTTCGGTACCCTTTTTCGACATAGTAAATTTCATACTTTTTTGGCATATTACATTGTTTAGATTTAAGGATCACTGACGAGGGTTGAGTACCCGAAACGTGCATGTCTGGTCCATGCTGCCAATTCATCTGTTCTTAAATGATGCTATTCAATTTGAAGACGTTAAACATCCATGCAAAACGGAGAGCAGAGAAATTCAGACAAAATCGTGATTCAAAAAAGATTATTTTGGCTTCGTCACATACCAAATTAATTTCCCTTGATTTTATTTTCCGATGTCATAAGACTGCCTTCAATGGCCTTTATATATTTCTTCACTAATAAGACACACTAGAGCAAGCTCGATATCATTGTTCGAACTCACAGGATCTGCTCACTCTTCCTGGGCACCTGATCTCACTCCTTCGCAAGGAGTTCACTTCTCTTCATATGGTAGTTTTTTTAATTTCTGTTCCTTTGCCTTAGTTCTGGTTTTATCCTGGTTTTGTATGGCCTTGGTTAGATGATTTTTCGATTAACGATTTTTACTTCTTTATAGGGATATATTTTTTTTTCCATATTTGACATTCCATGTAGAAAATAGTATATAAATGAACAGTTCTGAATATTTCCAGTAGAAATTGATCCGATGTAGTCTCTGTTAATATCATAAGGAATACAGTGTGTGCAAGTTTCTTTTATGGTAATTATTGGTCTCAACTCATGCATGACTAACATTAAGTCATAAAGACAATTCTAGTTAAATAATTAAATGCCTAATCTTATCTAAACTCTGAGAGTCCCAGAGAGACCATTTCTTCAAACGCATTCACAAATTTCTGCCCAAGAGCTTTTCTCGAAATTTCTTAAAAGTTAGTCCGGTAACATCATGTCACACCTATCCTAATATGTCTTTCGGTACGTTTTTTGGACATAATTTTCAGTCATTGGCTTTATTTCATTGTTCAGTCATATTACATTGTTAAGATTGAGGATCACTGACGAGGGTTTAAAGAAAGGACGGTATCTCCAAGAACACTCGATTTCAGCACTCACAGCAAAACTCCAAATCACCCAATGAAAAAACATAGAACAGACACCCACAGAAAGAGACGCATAAGGGACGAGGAACATCAACTCACACGATGGAAACATGAAGCACAAAAGACTGCACATAAGCCAACGAATCCAACTCACACCAAAGAAACATGAAACACAAAAGACCACACTTAAACCAACGAGACAAATTGGCAACCGGTGCCTACTTAGGACGGTCATCTGCCATGTAAACAGCAGACGTTGTGGTTATCCTGGATTATATGCTGACAACCCTCCACTTTTCCACTTTTTAAGAATGCGCTGGTAAAATTGTAAACGTCTTCAAATTGAATAGCATCATTTAAGAACAGATAAATTGGCAACGTGGACCAGACATGCACGTTTCGGGTACTTAAACCTCATCAGTGATCCTAAAATCTAAACAATGTAATTTGCCAAAAAAGTATGAAAGTTACTATGTCGAAAAAGCGTACCGAAAGACGTAGCAGGATTGGTGGGATATGATGCTACAGGACCCACTTTTTAGAAATTTCAAGAAATTTTGATAACAGAAATTTAGAATGCGTTGAAGAAACGATCAACCGAAATTGATCGAACTTGGCTACATTTGCCCTCGGGGACTCCTGATCCACCATCAGTGACACTCACCAAATGATATAAATGTAAACGTCTTCAAATTGAATAGCATCATTTAAGAATAGATAAATTGGCAACGTGGACCAGACATGCATAGTCTAGTTGCCAAATGGCTATTTTGGGGTGAACCCCAAAAAATGTTACGCACAAAATGTTTTTGCATGAAAGTGATGTTAATACCCTCTACTTTGATAATCCGGCGGATGCCACTCTGGCATCCTTGGGCATTTCGACATTTTGGGGAAAAAAGGTCATTTTTCAACGAAAACCGTTGAAAATTGGAAAAACGCAATTACTTTGTCCATGTTGTAGCTAGAACAACAAATTTGGTATCAAAAGAACAGCAATGCCATTGCCTTTAAGTCCCAAGCTCATTTTATCAATTTACTCGTCCATAAAATCGGGAAAACTATGGATTTTCGATGAAAAACCGTTGAAAATTGGGAATATGTCATATCTTTTTTTATACCGTAGATAAAACAACATTTTTTGTACCAAACGCACAATAAATGTATAGCCTTTCGTTTTAAATATCAGATTAGCAATTTGCAAGTACGAAAATGGGGGAAAGAATGAATTTTGAATGAAAAATCGCTGAAAATTGGGATATTGCAATGTTTTTTCCATGCTATAGTTAGAAAAACTTACTTCAAATTCAGAATTCCACTCAAGCAAATTGAATCTTCTTGTTTTATTTTGTTTTTGCTGAAAACAGGTTTTAAATTTTTAAAAAAATCGGTTTAAAGAAATTCTAAAACAACAATTTTCGTATCAAAATGATTGCATATTAATAGTTTTAGATTTGCACTCTCTTATTACCCTTTATTCTACTCTAGATATATCATTCCAAATAGTATAAATGTCCTAGCATCATCTTACAATATCACACATCATTTCACGAAAAGAATGTTCCATTTTAATTGCATAATTCATACATTGCTTATTTGATGTTTGATGTCGTGTTTGCTGTTCCCTGCCTGTTTGGTTTCTCTTTCTGTGTTTGTCTTCTCTGTATTTTTACTTGAGGTGTTTTGATGTGTAACCCAGTTTTGTTGGAGATTACCTCTTTTCTTATTGCCTTGTTTTTGTCATCAACATGCAATTGTAATTCTTGTGTGCAACTACTTCTAACAACAAAGAACCCCTCTTACATGGTTGATCAAAATGCCTCCTTTGCATCGTACTCTGACAATTTTCTACTCCAAAACATTTTCAGAATTAAAGAAAATTGAGCACAGAATTTGTCACATCTGTTTGTTACACAGCTCAGATTTCATGTGCGACTACAACAAATCAACAGGATACATGTAACAGATAGAGGTTCAGACGCAATTGGCAAAATATTATCACAATAGGTCTCAACATTTATTTTAAATTTAGTTCTTTCAGCAGATCCAGGTTTGATTGAACTGCATCTTAAGAATGTTTCCTTATGCATGGCTAAAATATTTCGTTTTTCTTGACATTTTATCGAAATTCTTCAATTAATAAAGTTGGTGGTAATGGTCATCCATGAGTTTTGAACTCTGTGAGGAGGTTGTTTTACACCATAATTGTGCGTTCTTCGAGACCTCTGGGAAATCGGAATAGCGGGAGGGTTGTGCGCACGTAATCCACACCGTCTGCTATTTACGTGGCAGATGGCCGTCCGAAGTCGGCACCGGTTGTCCATTGGTATCGTTGGTTTATGTTTAGTCTTTTATGTTTCATGTTTCTATGATCTGAGTTGGTGTTCCTTGTCCCTTTTTGCGTCTCTTTCTGTGGGTGTCTGCTCTGTTTTTTTGCATGGGTGTTTTGGGATTTTGCTGTGGGTGCTGCAACCTAGTGTTGTTGGAGATCCCCTCCTTTCTCTTATAGCCCATTTCATTCAATCGTACACTGGACCTGACCTCTAAACCATGAACCATATGAATACCATGGCCTCAGTCACCATCTTTTCAATATCTGAATTAACTTCTCTCAAATTTGACACGGAACACCACTTCAAAAGATTTCCCACAGAACAACCTTTGTCTCTCCTATACCATCATATGTTGATGGTATCCATCACCATGATCTGTTCGCAATACCTACATCTTTAGAATAATGTGTAGAATGCGAGTTCTTAATAGATCAGATTGCTTTCTCGATCAAATAATTGCAAGTACATGTAATATCAATCAATTGCACTTCATTTCATGAGATGTAGCTTTCTTGACTGAATCTTTTATCATGTCATTGTGATCGTAAGAAGGAGTCAATTGAATATCATTTAAATTTGCTCTCTGCAAAGTAATAGCAATTTCAAGTTCAGAAAATAGGGCCAGGGGAGCTGCTGGAGAGGATTTTGGCTGTGCCATGAAGTCACTTTAATTGAAAGCATCACAAATGAGGATTTTTCTATCCGAAACACGTGTCTGGTGCATTAAAATTGGTTTAAAACTTTCTTCAACTGGAACACTTATCATTGAACATCTGAAGTATTTAGTTATTTTTAGAATTATATGACCAGAAACAATCAAGGTATTAATTCTGCCATTTAATGGTCAGTTGATACACCAGAGCCCTGCATACATCAATCGATCATCAGCTCCTAGGCAATCTTGTCGAATAGATAACCTGGAGCTTATTTTAAGAACATATTTCGAAGTTGCAAAACTGAAGTAATCTTTTTAACATTGAACAATGTCACCTCTAAGCAGGTCTTTAAGATCCACTTCAATGATTGAAAACAACTTCACAACCCTGGCAGAAATCATCTATGTTAAACATCTTCAAATTCATTAGCATCACTTAAAAGCAGATTAATTAACAGCGTGGACTAGACATGCACGTTTCGGATATTTAACCCTCGTCATTGATCCTCAATCCAAACAATGAAATATGGCCAAAATGTGTGATAACTATGTCCAAAATATAAGACGTAGCAAGATGACTAGGATATGATGCTACAGGACCCAGGTTTCAGAAATTTGTGACAATTTTGTAAACAGAAATTTTCGAATGCGTTTGAGACAAAGGAGGGGATTTCCAACAACAGCAGGTTGCAGCACCCTTAGCAAAACCCCCAATGCAAAAACACAAAGCAGACAAGCACAGAAAGAGATGCATAAGGGACAAGGAACGTCAACGCACAACACAGAAACATCAAACACAAAGGACTACACATAAACCAACGAGCAAGCGGTGCCGACTTAGGACGGCCATCTGCCACGGAAATAGCAGAAGGTGTAGTTATCCTGGATTACGATTTGAAGAAACGACCAACCGAAATTGATCAAACTTGGCTACATGTATCCTCGGGGACTCCTGGTCCACCGGCAGTGACACTCACCGAGTGGTACAAATGTTAAACGTCTTCAAATTCATTAGCATCATTTAAAAGCAGATTTATTAACAGAGTGGACAAGACATGCACGTTATGTATCATAGACAGTAACCGCTTCCTTTTGAACAATGCGTCTAATTTCACCCACATCTTTCAAAAGCTTGCTACAAGACTCCATGTACTAGTAAATTGGTTTTTTTTAACTGTTGAATTGAATACTTATATCTTTGTTCTAGATTTTCTCTAAACGTTTTGCATTTTTCAAAGTCCCAACTTTGTATGGAAAAAAAAACTTCAAAAATCAAAGTTTTCTCCCTCATTGTTCTTCACCCATTTTATTTATGAGGAAGTTGCTGAATATTTATTCAGATTAAAAGACAATAACAAAAACCTTTAATTTGGTACCATAATTGCAGAACCTCATACTAACTACAGTTTGAAAAAGTCATTGCATTTTGCAAATTTTCAGCGATTTTTCATCAAAGAGTAGTTGTTTTTCCCAATTTTTCGTACCAGCATATTGCAAATCTGACTTCTGTATTAATTAAAATGAAAGGCAATAAATTTATTTTGCGTTTGGTACCAAAATTGTTTATTTAGCTACAGAATAAAAAAAGATATGGTGTTTTCCCAATTTTCAACGATTTTTCATCGAAAATCCATAGTTTTCCCCATTTTATGGACAAGTGAATTGGTAAATTAAGCTTGAGACTTAAAGACAATAAAATTGTCGTTCTTTTGGTACCAGTTTTGTTGATCTAGCTGCAGCATGGAAAAAGTAGTTGAATTTTTCCTTTTTTCAACGGTTTTTCTTCGAAAAATTCCATTTTACCCCAAAATTTCGAAATGCCCAAGGATACCAGAGTGGCATCAGCTGGATTATCAAATAAGAGGGTATTGACAACACTTTCATGCAAAAACATTTTGTGCGTAACAAATTTTGGGTTTCGTGAATGGCACCTAGACTAGCACGTTTCGAGTACTTAACCCTCATCAGTGATCCTAAAATCTAAACAATGTAATATACCCAAAAAGTATGAAAGTTACTATGTCGAAAAAGCGTACCGAAAGACGTAGCAGGATGGGTGGGATATGATGCTACAGGACCCACTTTTTAAAAATTTCAAGAAATTTTGATAACATAAATTTAGAATGACAAGGCTGTATATTGGTCCAGTACCAAGCCAAGTGTCCGTCTGGTGACAGAATATCACACGGTATAAAAAGCGTTTGATGATTTTAACACAATTTAGATGGAAATTCTGTTTACCTTTTTCCTCCTTATCTTGTTTATTATGTCACCATAAAATGCAGGTTGTGAAATACCCAAAGTAATATACTCTGTTGCTTGAATGTACGAAGTTCAAAAGAAGTTGACGATAATTTTTTGAAAAATTCCGGAAAGTCTTTACTTAAGGAGGTATTGTACACTTTGATGCCAAATTCAATTTTTCTCAAAATTTCGAAATTAATCTTTTCTTGCCTGTCCTTCATCATAAAAACTTACATCTGATTCTATCCACAGGAAAAAATTATATGAAACTTTGAAATATGCATTTTTCAACGTATCCGTGAATTTCTTGATGACGTCATAATATTAAAAGTGTTTAAAGCTATTGGAAATTGATTTTAATTTAACTTCCAAAATATTCATAAATGTATTGCTCTTACATATGGAAAAGATAAGCTGAAATGTGTTATAAACAAAGGCAGGATACTTGAATAAAAGATGACACCGTCGCTCAAAAATGGCAAATTCGAGCCAATTGACTGTAGTTTATAGGTGATTATTAGGAATCCTGTAGATCAATTCTTCTCAAAAACTAACAAAATTATTAACGGTGTCAATATATGATTCCAAATTCGTCCATTTTCATTGAAGTGACATCCGCTTCCTTGTTATGTAAATTTATCAACGACTACACTAAGATAAATATTGAATTTTCTATTTTATACATGTAAAGTTTCAATGCGATACGTTTTGTATTAATGTTTTAATTGCATTTTGAATGCGATAGTTTGTGACACCTTTCCCCCCGAAAGCGTCGAAATGACGTCGTGGTTAGCTTATGGATAAAACTCCTAAAGTCCACAATTTTTAAAATCGCTATAATTCCTTCAAATTACGTCGGAAATTATTCAAACTTCATCAGGATGCTAAAATTTGTATATCAATCAGGGTATCAAATGTTTTAAGGAAGTAGGGACTGTACATTTCCTAGGAAGCGAGAAAGCAAATAATGCCACCGCCATCTTGGTGTTGAAACCTTCCTTAAGTTTGTGAAAGCAAAAACCTTGATCTAAAAGTTTCTTCGTAATTTGTAAATTTCTACTATGAAAAACTAAAACATCAGTACATGCTCTAACATACCGGATAAGCTGTGAAATGTAGCTACCTAAAACGTGCATGTCCGGTCAATGCTGCAAATTTATCTGTTCTTAAATAATGCTATTGAAGTTGAAGACGGGTAAATGACAAATATGGATAATGACCATATCCCTGTATACAGCACAAAATCGATAATTCAGAAAATCAGAAACCGAATGCATACAAAATCAGGATAAAACAGAAACCAAAGCAAACAAACAAAAATCCTCCACCACATGAAAAGAAGCGGACTCTCGATATGAGGGTGAGACCAGGTACCTAGGAAGAGTAAGCATCTCCTGCTTGCATGCAACACCCACCGCTTCAATTCGGTAGAACTGTCACATCCGGAAACTTCCATTTTGGATGACATAGAGTACAATTTTTGGATGGATGGTTCAAATGGTCTATGACAGAATATCATCCACCCTTCTAGAGAGTGGGACATCATAGTGTATGACGAGTTCCCCATATCGACCGTAGAACTTCCTCAGTGACGATGTTAGTCGGTCACAAACATATCCCTAACTGAGAAGCTTATCTGAAAGACGCCTAGCTCTCAGAACAAAATCCGTATATTTGGTACTTGCTCTGGCATAGCGTATCAACTGAAATTTGAACATGCCATATAATCAGGCGATGAAGGGATGTTGCTACTGAGATAAGGGAAGTTTGTATGCTGAAATTGAAGTCGTCACGTTTGTCATGCTGAAATTGAAGTCGTCACGTTTGTCATAGAGTGAGGTGTTCATGTGACCATCAGTGTCGTAGGACAACATTACGTCCAAATAGGATGCTGAATTATTTGTCTGTAGTTTCTTTGACTTCAAGCTCCGAAGGATAGATACTGCTCAGGTAATCCGCGAAATTTGGATTATTGATGGACAACACATTGTCTATGCATCTGTAAGTGAAGTTGAAGTCAGAAGCGAGGTATCCTTCAGAGACCAAAGATTGAATGAATTCAGCTTCGTACGAGTAAAGGAAAATGTCGGCAAGGAGTGGGGCACAATTGGTCCCTATTGGAATTCCGACAATTTGCTGGAAAACATTTCCTCCAAACACCACAAAAATGTTGTCGATCAGAAAGTTTAACATCTGCATAATATCAGTTTCAGTGTAAGTGTACTTATTTTAAGAATCGGACTTTTCTTTTACACAGTAGGTTTTGTCATAGTTAACAACAATAAATTTGTATTTGCGATTACCGTTCTAACTTGTAAAGGCATTACTTATAATTTTTGCGAGTCTCTCTTTCAATTTAGAATGTGGAATTGCAGTGTAAAGTGTCGAAAAATCAAAGGCTTTGATCGAATTGACACTACCAAAATGAGTGGATTTCAGATGTTCTAAAAGTTCCTTCGAATTCTTTAAAATCCACATCTGGTTGATACCACTGCGAGAATATACTGTCGAACAATATTTTTGAATCCCAGATTTGATTTCAGATAAAACTTTGGTGAGTAAGTTCGATACAGATTTGGTCGAACATTTTGAGAAACCAGCTATGAAACGTTGTTTGTACGGATTCTTATGGATTTTAGGTATGCAGTATAAGTATGGCAAATCAAAATCTAAATTGTTAGTGTCGCAGCCAAAGGAAGCAAGAGCTGATTTGTGGTTATCTATTATTTCAGAGGCAGAAAGGTTTGTTTGGGGTGTAAGTGGGATATCCAGGTGTCGAATCTAGACCCAACTCTTTAACTAGACTGTCGAAATAGTACTTTTTGCAAGTAAATGTGTAATTATTTGAGGCTTTGTCCGCTGGTGTGATGACATCATGTTCTTGGAGGTAGGTAAGCTCTGTGATAACATTAGGGTCTTTAAATATAGACTCGAATCTGGTGTTCACAGTTGATTTTAATTGGTTAATTCTAGATAAAAGTAGCCCTTTGATGGATTATATCCATTAGGAAAGGGTGTCGAACTGTACATCTTCTTTCTTTGCCCAAAGTATTGCATATTCCTCACCAGAGTCCATGATAATTTTGACATTTTGGTTCCATGTCAAGGACATACTTACTCTGTATTTGGGACCCTTTTTAACAATGCTCTCAACTTGTCGTTCTTGACTATACTAAGGTCAACAGTAATAACGTGTCCACAAGGAGAGTAGTTGAAATCCGATGACGAACATTCGCAAGGAAGTGGATGTAGTGAGGGATTACATAAATTAATACACTGCAAGAATCGTTTGTAATTGTAAATTTTAGATGCAACTGTTGGTGTGTAGCTCTGGTAAATACAAGGAGTTTCTTTTCTTTTGAAATATTGTGGGATTTCTTCTGTGACAGTTTTGTGATTCAAAATTTGATCAAGATTCAATTTATCGATACCTTTGTTTGCAAATCTTACTTTAATGAAAGGACGGTTTGTTTTCTCCTCTGATTTATCTGATCTAACTGCTTGAAATAAACGAAAAGTAGAAATGTCCGAGATGACGCCTTGTTGTCTGTAAGTTTTGCAGTTATTCGTGTCGCACTTAGAAACTGAGCAATCGCTTGGTGAAAATTGGTGCTCTTTTAGTATATCGACCACTTAAATCTTACAGGGCTTGATTTTAATATACCCATCTGCATGCTTGTACCAAAACTCATGGTTTCTACTTACTACAAATGTTTCGTCTCTAATGTCATGTAAACTAATTCTAGGGACACCTAAATTACCTGTTGCGTATGTGTCCGTAGACGCAACAGGTTGGGGCCTTTTTATAGTGTGCGACACCCCAGCCACTTTGTAGGTCTCCCGAGTACTATCCATTGAAGCAAAAGACTGCCCTCAGGGACAAATTGTCCACCAGCAGTGACACATGGACAGTGGTAAAAATGAGCCGTTCTGGATAAGCTTAGTTAAACATCAAGAACGACTGCGAACCTTCCAATGCTATTTTGGACATAGATTTTATTTAGATATGCTACTGAATCGACCCTACAGGGATTTTGGAGCCGCGCACTCTGTAAAGTAAATGCAGAAAGTTAAATTCTAAAAATAACGCACTAGGGTGCTAGTAGAATTTTAGCTGGAAGCATCACTGATGAGAATTTAACATTCGAAACACGTGTCTGGTGCATGAAAATTGGTTTGAAATTTTCTTCAAGAAGGTATAGAGTTGGGACCCTTCCGCATTATTTCATATATCACATGGATCATGTTACATTTCTAATGCAAGTATAGTGAGTGTCAATGGTGGTGGACCAGGAGTCCTGAGGGCACATGTAGCCAAGTCGAAGTATGAATTTGAAGACGTGTAACACAGTATTGTGATCACAATTTCTTAAAATTTCTAAAATTTGGGTCCTGTAGCATCATATCCCACCCATCCTGCTACGTCTTTTGGTATATGTTTGGATATAATGACTTTCTCACTCTTTGGCCATATTACTCTGTTTAGATTGAGAATCACTGACGAGGGTTACGTAACCGAAACGTGCATGTCTGGTCCATGCTGCAAATTCATTTGATCTTAATAAATGATGCTATTGATTTGAAGACGTTTAACATTCAAGTACGTAGGACAAAAGCCCAAAGCCCATCCTAATTTTAGTCATAGTGTTATCCACAGTTTTACTTATTGGCCATAGAATGACAAAAAATAATTTCAAGAAGCGCCACCCTGAATAAATTCGATAAAGAAATAGAAGTACACAAAAAAACTGATAAAACAAATCCATTGAACTTCGAACTTGTCAAACATGATAATTTCTGCCATAACAAAATAGAAACACAGTGAATTTTAAAATAATACAACAATCAACTTTAACATTCTATTTTTGAATACTTTTAAACTAATACATAGTTTCAAACTAACCAGAATTAACATGTGTGCAACGCCGCGCAAATTGACTACTAAAACGGATAATGCCTGAGTATCCAAAAAGCATAATAGGATATCTGAGAGACTTTATCTTTCCTCTTTGGACGATATAAGGCTGTCGCGCGGATTACAAGAACTTACATTACGTTTCATGTCGTGGTCTTTCTGACGATAAAAAGGCCCGCACAGTCAGCTTATTGTAATGTCAATATTGAAATTTATGTTCTCTAATACCAATTTTATTGTACTAGACACGTGTTTCGAATATTGAATCCTCGTCAGTAGTACTTCATATCAAACAGTTTAAATAAAGCCAAAATGAATTTTCCAGGCGCCATCTACAATACAGACTAGTCTTGTAATTTCCTCTTGCCAAAATGAGCGGCTCAAAATTTTGTGTAGGGTTTATTCAGAAGCGTATTTAAGTGAAAAATAAGGCCAAAAATCGTTGGAGGGTAGGCGCAAGGAGAGCTTAATTCGAAACATAACCGAAATAAAACACCACTAAAGACGGTATGGCCGGATTGCAAAGTAAGTTTTTGTCACTAACTGGGTTAAGGTGAAGAGGTCAAATAATACAGCATTAATTGAAAGGTTTTGTCAGAGGCAACCTACATGTATGAAATAAAGTTTCTACTGCATACAGTTCCATAGATTTTGCTTAAACCAGGAACTTTAACAAAAATCTTTGAGTAGGTCAAAGTCCAAGGTCAAGGTCACTAGGTCAAATGTAACAGCATAAATTGAAAGGTCTTGTGATGGGCAAGCTTCATGTACAATATAAAGTTCCTACTGCATATAGTTACTTAAATTTTGCCTCAACCAGAAACTTTAACCAAAATCTTTAACTAGGTCAAAGTCCAAGGTCAAGGTCACTAGGTCAAATGTTATGGCCTAAATTGAAAGGTCTTGTCATTGGCAAGCTTCCTGTATAATTTTAAGTTTCTACTGCATATAGTTCCTTAGATTTTGCCTCAACCAGAAACTTTAACCAAAATCTTGAACTAGGTCAAAGTCCAAGGTCAAGGTCACTAGGTCAAATGTTATGGCATAAATTTAAAGGTCTTGTGATGGGCAAACTTCATGTATAATATAAAGTTTCTACTGCATATAGTTCCTTAGATTTTGCCTCAACCAGAAACTTTAACCAAAATCTTGAACTAGGTCAAAGTCCAAGGTCAAGGTCACTAGGTCAAATGTTATGGCATAAATTGAAAGGTCTTGTGATGGGCAAGCTTCATGTATAATATAAAGTTTCTACTGCATATAGTTCCTTAGATTTTGCCTCAACCATAAACCTTAACCAAAATGTTGACGACGGACGGACGGACAGACAGACGGACGGACGGACGGACGGACACCGTCAATCTATAGACCGGAATTGCTTTGCAATCCGGCCAAAAACTATGCCGAACCCCCAGCTCAGGACAGAGCTATCGTAGATTAGGACTAACAGGATGATCTCTATCCTCGAACCACTCGCAAAACGATTCCTAGACTGTCGCACTTAATTAAGGAAGTCTGAAAGAATGTTGATTAGAGAGGTATGTGTCGTTGTTGAAGGATTTCACGAATAACTTGGCAGTTTGATTGCGATCTATGTTATGTTCTCTTTTAAAGCCGAACGATAATTCACAAGGCTGCTGTAAAAAGAGCAATTTATTTATAATAGCTTTTTAAAACAGTATCATAATGTAAAAAAAAAAAATATCCATGACTATGTACAGCACTCTGATAGATAGGCGAAGTCAATGTGACTACAAAAACATGAATGGTGTACTGAAACATACTCTACCGGATGGAGTAAGCTCAGACTTAATATATAAATTTTGGAATCCTATACTAATAAAGAGTGAAAGAATTCAAAATATATGCATGACAAAGTCTTCGCTAATGATGTTTTGGCGATGATGTATCATGAATTTCTATCTTAATTAAATGATTTCTACTACATTTGCAATTGTAAGAAAATGGGCAGCTACAAATTTGAGTATATCTGATGACTACAAAACCATATTCACTGCATAAAATTTAGGTGATCGATGTTTATTTACGTTTTTATGTCTGACATTGAATAAATTAAGCAAGGAATTTATTCTGCAGTATTGACCGACTACTTATTCAAAATCTTTTTGAAACATGTGCGGAATTCGTTGTCAAAATATGCATAGATGAAAGGGTTTGCTACATGATTAAACACGTAAAATTTCGCAAAGAAGTCAACCACACCGTATTTCACCGGGGAGGAGGACAAATTTTTCCAAAAGTCTTCAGTAAGTGATCTGATGGTACTGACACATGCTGTCGGGATTAATGATATGATATACACCAATATAATGATCAGAAACATCATGTTGAAGTTAACTCTATTGTCTTTGCTCTCTTTTGTCGTAGAAGAACAAGGTTCCGAAGGATCTTGAACTTGATTTTCCGACGTGTGGAATTCCGATCGCACTTCTTGTCCATTGGTTCTCAAGTTGCGTTTGCTCCGTTTGAATATGAGTATGGCAATTGGAGCATACATTGCAGCAGTGACGATGATGTTCGCTGTCCCAATGAATGTGAGGAGTCCGTTATGGATCATTTGAAGCATTGGGTATTGATCACTTCCAATGAAACAGCTTGGTCCACTTATATTAACCCCTTTGTACTCCAATGCCAATTCTGCCACGCCAGCTATAAATAGTGATGGAATTGCAAAAAATAATCCCGAAATTATAACTAAACAAACACTTATTCTTCTCCATTTTAGCGTCATTTGTTTGCCAAAAGGACGGCATATTTTTGTAAACCTCTGCACGGATATTGCCAGTAGAAACGAATTCGATGTCAACATCGTAAAAATTACAAGGAAAACGAGCAATTTGCAAAGCAAATCTTGATGAAATGTAATCAGAACATACGTTTGCACTGCAAAGAACGTAAGAGACACAATACATAAAAGGGTATCGACGAATGAGAGAAAAGGAACGAAATATCGAGGTTTGATGGAGTCTCGAGGCATTTTCGTTAAATAAACTATGAAGACGGTAATATTCCCAACTATTCCAATAAAAAGTAGCATTGAGTATGTCACGATTCCAGGGAGCAGAGCTTTATATATAAACTCGTTAAAGAGTTTTTGAGTCACTTTATCCATTTTTGCTATGATAATCTTCCACTATTTGTCAAACAAAGTTGATGATATGACACAAAAACGTTATTATACGAGACAACATGCGCAGGAAATTGAGAACAGGTGTTTATTTAGAAGAAAACCGGGAAAACGTACATAACATGTATAGTAGAAGAAATATAGTTTTATCCGTCTACTTTTTTTAAGTATACTCTTTGATTGCTAAAGATATAACGTCCTTGAGAGCGAATAAGTATATAGATGTCAATATATTATGTCAATATAATATCATAGTATAGTATACATATGGTTACCAATTTTGCCTCAGGACTTGAATACACCATGCATTTTTGGAAATTCCTGCATCAAATTGAGAGCAGAGAAATTTAGACAAAGGTGTGATTATAAAAAATTTTTGGCTTCGACACAAAGCAAATGAATTTTAATGTTTATATCATAAGGGATACAGCATGCGCAAGAAAGGAGGGGATTTCCAACAACACTAGGTTGCAGCACCCACAGCAAAACCCCAAAACACCCAATGCAAAAAACACAGAACAGACACCCACAGAAAGAGACACAAAAGGGACAAGGAACACCAACTCACACCAAAGAAACATTAAACGTTAAAGACCACACAAAAACCAACGAGACCAATGGACAACCGGTGCTACGTAAGTAGCAGACGGTGTGGTTATCCTGGATTACGATTTCCCAGAGGTCTCGAAGAACGCACAATTATGGTGTAAAACAACATCCTCACTGTTAGATGATCACACACAAACAAGACCGTAAAACGCAGGAATCCAAGCAACACAGATGAATATGTAAATGGATATAAAAAGAGGACGTGCGTAATATAGACCGTGCACTGCCGGCTGTAGCGAGCTCATATATGTTATCACCCGAGGAGTCCGACTGACATTCAGAGAGCACAGGTGGTCGGGGCCCTGTCTTCTCTGAAGAGGTTTGGACAGGGTCCGTCATGGAGTCCCGCGCGGGTATGTTAAGGCGTCCCATGGAAATACCATCACCTTTATCGCACCTTTGTAATGGACACCTCTTTCCCTCAATAAAATATACTTTAATCAAAAGTATGATTATGTACTTTACAGAAGGAAAGTCAAGGGTCATTGGCGAGTTCTGCAGGTGTGATGAAAGTCACGTGATCGCTATTTATAGCACATGTACATAGTACGAAAAAGAAGCATCGAGCGCAAGTTGTTCCACTAATTTCTCAGTGAACTGATGGTTTATGATGTGTAGAGAAATGTTCAAATTTCATATATATCTTGCTACGACAAGTCGTGAATTCCATATATTTATGGATTAAATTAAGGAATTCTACGGCGCACCCTGGTTTTTGCGTTACACCTTCAATGACTACGTCCCTGTATAGGTTTAATATGAAAAAAATCAAGTTGTCGTAGCAAGAACTATATAGATAAATCATGGAAGATTCGATTTACACCAAACTTCTTTCAATTTATTTTGAGGAACAACTTGCGCTAATCTATTTTCTATGAGTACCCCTAAAAGTTCTCATCCCGAGAACCATTTCAAACGTTCTTGAAAGTGATGCGCGATTGACAGGGGGAGATACTTTCTCAATAACGTTTCAGTACAGGTACATTTCAACGAAAATTCATATTCTTCTGTCTCAAAATCGGCCAGACTTTAATTTTTCTTGAAGAATTTGAAGTGTAGAGTGTCAATATTTATTATTACAAACCTTCAAATGTGATTCTTTTGTTATTCATCGGTCATTTTATTTCATAAAGACCGTGGACGATTCTAAATATACTAGGTTTTATGAACGTTCAGTGAAGTGTGGAGGTCAATAAAAAACAATGAGGGGCGGAGAAAAGAAAATTATTTCAGTCGCGGGTGTGAATTGTTTTAATTATTAAGAGTATTCGGTCATAGTATAGATAATATTGTGTTTCAAGTCCGCGAAAGAATCCTTTAATGAGAAATGTAAGCAGGTTCTTCTACCCATGAAAGCTCAAAATACCATCTCAAATCAATCTAGATCCCCATAGCGATTCTTGAAGACCAATTATTCTATATGCTCTCCAAATAAATGTATATTGAGGAACTTGACTGACAAAATAAAGAAATATTGTCCTTACTCGATTAGAAAACCTTTCCTTAAATCTAATTACCTATTCAAAAACCTTAATAGAAAAAGAACTCATTGTTTATCTGTTATTTTCTTCTCTGACCAAATACAGGGTAGTGAGGGTACCTTTCAGAAAATTTCAGAAAAATTATCGGGATGTACAACAAACTATTTTTCTACTAAGGCCTGATAATCGTTACCGTCCACCCGATAATTTGCATGGTCAGTTTCATTTTTAAAACCAGGGGTGTCTTAAATTTTTGGATTTTTATTTTTCTGAAAATTTAAGAAAATCTGCGGTTTGTAAGTCGGATAAAGACCTCGTTGAGGTCTGTATGAAGGTTAGATGCCCTCGGAGAGAACAGGGTGGTGTTTAAAGACCTCGGCCTTCGGCCTCGGTCTTTAAACACCACCCTGTTCTCTCCTTGGGCTAACTTCATACAGACCTCAACTCGGTCTTTATCCTATACTAATATGTTGGTGAAGACTTAAAGTAATGTGCAAATCCAATGGAAGTCATGATCCAATGCAGTAGATTCTACTCTTCATTAAAGAACCCTTTGTGCGCCTCTCTGCTTTTCTATATTGCAATATTTATCTGTGACAATGTTTTCAAGTTTCTATTGATTTTCATACAAATTCAATATTAAAGGTGCGGTGTCCCTGAAAATTAATTAATTTTACAAAATTTTATCATGCAAAATCTTTCTTTTCAAATCAAAGTTTGTAACATTCTCATTTGTATACAAAACAAATTCATAATTTGATTAAGCATCATTATAATTAAAGGTATGGTGTCCCTGAAAATTAATTAATTTTACAAAATTTTATTATGCAAAATCTTTCTTTTCAAATAAAAAAAAAATTTGTAACATTCTCATTTGTATACATAAATTAAAATTTTCATGCGATTCTTACGCATACATTCGCAGTTATAACTGTTTGAAAACGTCATTTTTAATTTTGGGTGCGCAACTCTAATTCTTTTCACTAGCGCCACCTACAATATATTGCGTTTTTACAACAAAGGTATATATGGAGATTTAATTTTACAAAATCGACAATATTATGGTCGTTACTGCATATTTTTTAAATGAAACTTTTTATGGCTTCTTTTTTCCTCAATCTAGACCCTTCGAAATAAATTTTACGTTTTCAATGAAAAAAAAAAAATTCAGGGACACTGTATCTTTAACGGTTCTATTATTTTATCACTTTCTTTATAGCTTTTATCACTATATAGCCACGTCTTTCTGATACATTTGTACTATCCATTGATTTCAATTTTTTTCTTTCTGCTAATCAGAATGCTTGGAGGAGGGGTCAGATGAAGCGTCGAGTCTTCTGAAATTATTATTCGTCACCCAGGAAACCTTTTTTTTTTTATTTCCACTTTTAAATTATGCTGTTGATAATACAGGTCCGTAATTGTTCACGTGAGAGAGGGAGAGGGAGGGGGTATTACTAGCTTACATATTTGTAGGTGGCGGGGGCGGTGCTGATAGCAAATGTACGTTTTTTAACAAGCTTTAAGAGGAGCATATTCATTTCGTAATACCTTCATTTAATTACATGTTACATACGATAGAAATACAACAAGGGTTGGAAGGATTCTTATCGGGAAGAGGGGGGGAGGGGTTCAAGCCTGCCCATGCAGGGTGATCATGTATGTTTAACTTTAAGTTCAAGCCTACAAGTTCAATCTTATCTAATTTTCCCTCCGGAAGAAATATTTCAATCTACTGCTTATCGGGAAGATTAACACACACACACACCCTCACACACACACACACCCTCACACACACAATCACACCCTCACCCTCCCTCACACACACACAGAGATTCGAGGAAAAAGATATGATCAGTACTTATGTACCAATCTCGCATAATCATGACCGGCCATGCCCTTGACAATGGATGTTAGTGACGCGAAACTGCGATTACCTCTCCCACGGCTCCGAACCTTATTATGCAAATTATATGCATAAAATCGGAAGAATCTCGAGTCAAGATTTTATGCATATAATCGACGGAAAAGAAAGTCCGTTCCTATTCTAATTTTATAGTAGTCTCGTCTAAAACATTCTCTCGTGGACTTCCGTTCGAAATTTGAACACGTAGAAATGCTTCTTTCATGCAAGTAAACCAACTGTTCAAGAGTACAGACACATGGCTCATCTTAAGGTATGTTTTTAAATTGATTTATGTATCACGTGGAACACATATGATGGGATTTTAAATTCTTCTTCTTATCAGAAATACTCGACCAGGGAGTGCTCCATGTTTTCGAGTGAATGAGTTTCATGATTAATTATCGCTGTAATCGAATATCTCACAAATATTTGTTCTTTAAAGCCATTTCTGTCTTTCATTACATCTTCATGAACTTCTAAATTTAAGTGCACACCATGAATTTGAATATATTTGATGTCAGTGTTAGTTATAATCAGTATCAAATATCAGTTCTGTAGCCTAGCTAGTGTTGCAGTGTTGGTGAAAAAGTATTTGAATGGGTTTAAAATTATTTAAAGGGGATGAATTTCAAATCAATTGAATATTTTATTTATTCTTTACAGTAACATAACCCTAACTGCCAGACAGAAGAAGGAATATACTCTGAGAAAGTCTCCATGCGCATGTGTGCATCAGATCCAATGAAAGAAAGTGCATCAGAATAGTGGAATGTTTATAGTGCTACTAGTACTGACTTGTAAAGTTGAAGAAATACTGTGGAATATGATATTGCAATTGTACTACCATATATGATGTTGGCCACCATCATGACCATGGTGTGAAAATAATTCACTTGTGAAAGGAGAATGAAGAAAATTGTTCAAGTGCATATTTCTACATGTACATGAAAAACATATTCAATGTGTACACCGACCACATATTCCTTGTGAAACTGTGATCCAGTATGAAATGAGAATTTGTGTTATAATGTAGAGGAATTCATCATCAATAGAAGAATTGTGAGATAGACAGACGGAACTGTATTACAGCCCTCTTGCAGTAAACATGCTGATATAGCACTGAAGGGTAAGTTGTACATATACATGTATACTAATATACATGTTATGATAATTTTGTAAATCTGATAATACAAGTACAAATGACATTGTATTTATTTCATATTTTCCATGTGAATCCCGTGTGATTTACCTTAAATGGATAATACTTTTTAATGGTAAGTTACATGCTTTCATATTTCATGTGTACATGTATTGTTTGAAACAAGACCTTCTCATGCATACCAAAATTTGTGTCCTGGTGACCTTGACCTTGGAAAAATGACCTACTTTTTTAAATCTTACACCATGGCCATAACTTTTGAATGTTGAGTGAAATATAGACCTGTGCTTTCCTCGTGACAATTTCCAATGATGCCAAATTGTTGTCTTTGTGACCTTGAACTTGGAGATTGACCTACTTCACTATTATTTTTCTAAAGTAATATTATGCTTCTAAGTGATAGGGCTTTGTATTCCTTTTGATAAGGTCTTCCTATTAATACCAAAATTTTGACCTTGTGACCTTGACCTTGGATACTGATCAATTTTTGAATAACTTTAACCATGTTAACCTTGCCCTTGGTCATAACATAAATTGCAAGTGATAGGGCTATCATATTTTACATGTGTATCCCTGGTGGTAAGGCCTTCACATCAATACCTGAATTTTTACCTTGAGCCCGTGACCTTGGAGTATGAAATACTTTTCTACATTATATCTGACAATAAGGGGATTCATGTTCCACAAAAAAACATGGGTTTAATTTTTCTTAGTCCTAAGCCTTAACATAAAGTAGGGCTCTTACACGTGAAACACATTTTTAGCTCGAGATACTGGTCATAGTCGAGCTTATGCGGTACCCCCTTGTCCGGCGTCTGTCCGTAAACAATTCTTGTGCTTGCAACTCCTCTGAAATTATAAGAGACAGAAATGTAACTCTTTTTGCATGAGACTTGGTCAGTGGTCTAGTTGTGCAGTGTGCACCTGACATTTTGTTTGAGCCCCTGACCCCCAGGGTCCTAGAAAATGGATGTGGTCATTTTCTCCTGTATTATCCTATGTAATCTTGTATTCGCAACTTCTCTGACACTATAAATGATGGAGACTTGATTCTTTTTGCAATACGATGAGTCTGTGTTCAAGTAGTGCACCTGATATTTTGTTTGAGCTCCTGGCCCCCAGTGACTAAGAAAATGGATGTGGCCATATTAGCAGGCTTTCTACTGTTCCTACTTTTTCCTACTATTTCCTACTTTTCCTACTTTTTTATTTTGATCCTATTTTTTCCTACTTTCTCTTTAAAACCTCCTACTATTCCTACTTTTTCATCTCAAAAGTAAAAAATTACTTGCTTCACTTGTCATCGACATCTGATTCAAAGTTTTTAAAAAATTTCGGGCTCGCTTCGCTCGCCCATTCTATATATTTTACATGAAAAATCATTCTGTCCTTATTTCTCTCTGTGATTTCATCAAAGATGAACATTACCAGTCTACAATCATTGCTTACTGTGATTCGTTGGTCATACTTACTGAAAATTGTCGCTAAAAGTGATGGAAAATTTCCTACTTTTCCCCTATTAATTCATACTTTTTCCTATTTTTCTCCTACTTTTTTCATTGACTACTCCTACTTTTTCCTACTTTTTCATCAAGGTAGAGTAGAAAGCCTGTATAAGAATTCACTTGTCATTAAGTGAATTAAAAAACAACCAGGAGAGCTACAGTCTCGTCAGAGACTTCTGGTTTGGATTGGATTAGACCTTTCATATTGGGAAAATTGGCAATATTTTCTTCAAAATTGAATATGATAGATTTGGATGCCTTTTCATTTTAAATTAAGCATTTTTTACTTTCTTTTTTTCTTAAAGAATTTTCTATGAGGTAAAATTGGTCAATAAATAGGGAAAATTATACTGTTTTGCATAATTTGAGAATGACCGATTGAAAGCCCTGTAATTATATTTGTATGTTAGTACTATTACAGAAACTTTACATGTCATGTAATTTTATATACATGTACATCATAATGATAAATGTATGCAAAATTCATTCATTTTAGAGCTTATTTAATATCAAAATGAAGATATTAATTCATTACATCTTTTACTTTCAGAGTGAGACTGACAGCATATTCTGTACATACATGATGGCTCATTTCTCATTCCTCATTTCTTGGTATCAGATTGAACATCTACCTCGTCCTTAAGTTTTACTATAGACACTAGAGAAATCACTGTTTGATGTCTAGAACATTTGAATTTTGAACATGTTTTGTGTTTACTTTCATGTACTTACCGGTACATGTACATGTATGTACTAGGTTATAAATGCATTGAAAACTTTTTACTTGAGAATAGACCTGCACCTGTTGAATGGGGATATTTTTTTTATTTATTTCATTATTTTCATAGCAACAATTTATGACTTTAAATTCTAGGTACATACCAGTATAGACAGGGATGTACATTGTATATAAAGTTAAATACTTCCCTGATATAGACTAGACATGTAAACTCATATAAAATATTAATTTCGAAAAGAAATACTATGATAAAAGAAAAATATCCTTTCACAAGTACAAAAACATTATGTTGTAAATTGATGATACCGGTACTATTACATTTATATATATATTGCAGTTATAATGATTCTTCTTTCAGAGTTTGAATAAAATTTACATTTAAACTTAATAAATCTTATAACTGATACTTATATTCTTCTTGAGACTAGAACACAAATATTCTTAGAACACTGTAATGAAGAAATCTAGTGAGAACATTGTCATATATATAAAATAATGAATTTTCTCTTGTTAAGCATAGCAATCTTGGTTGATCATCCTTTCATCAATACTGTTTAGAGTGTCTTACCCCATACTGGTAATCATGAATAAAAACATTGATACTTTAAGTTCATTACTCTGCTACACAGTATACATTTGTGTAAGAATATCTAGTAGCCTTGACCTACATGTTCATGTATACAATTGACCTACTTTCCTAATACTTTGGATTTGCTACAACACTGGTCTGGCAAATGATAGATAGAAAATATGGTATATACATGTATGTGCATTGTCAGATTGTGTCAAGAAATTACTCAAGATAGATTTTGATTCAATATGTGACCTTGAACTACACGTTTGACCTTCTTTTCGTTGAATTAAAGAATCTGAACTTGGAGAGTGATGTATATATATATTGAAGAATTTGAAACATGAAGTATCAGAGAATCCTGACAAAACTGAATCATTGGCAGTTGTGAAATGTCTGAGATAGTCTATTTTCACGTCTAATGCTTAAGGTGCTGGAGAAAGACGTTTTTCCTTTCATTCCTCAGAGAATGCTAGATTTTTCTGCCAGTCATGCTGAAGAATATTTTTGCAAAATATTCCGAGCTGGATTTACAAAAAAAACCCTCCCTAAAAACCAAATGGTTGCACATGTTTACAAGAATGGACAAGAGAGAGAAAACCATGCGCATAACCAGGCGTATCGTTAGAACGCAGTTGCTTCCACGTCGTTTTGCAAAAAAAAAAAAGAATGAAAGAAACATTGACGTAGAATACTGCCCTGTAAATGAGCAAAATTCATTAGATTCTGATACTTTGCCCCTTGAATATCCACAAGGGCTTCTACCTAGACCCACTCGAGGCTGCTTACACTTGAAAAGTACTCTCTAAGCGCCTGAAGATGAATGCATATACATAAAATGTATACACTTCGTATGAGTGAGAGGGAAAAAATTTCCGTTATTGTACATGCATGTATGTGTTAAAACGGTCAGAATCTAACGAAATTACATTTATTTATATAAAGTATCGTGATTCTATGAGATGAAAAAAATATGTTAGTTTGCTGTGGTTGGGGGATTCATTTAATATATTGAAATTCTTCAAAATTTTGGAAAAATTCAGAATATCATTCCTTTTGGTCGAGACAATTTTGTAGATTACAGGATTTGAGTTTAGAGGGGGCGTGGCCGGAATACCTCAAAATCCTGTAGCAGGTTCTTCGGGGAACCCCACTCCCCAGCGGAAAATTATCTCATCTGATATGTAATGTATATAGTGAGCCAGCGAATTTTTAGCTCACCTCGACGAAGTTGAGTGAGCTTATGCTATAACCCCACGCGTCCGCGTCCGCGTCCGTGTCCGCGTCCGTGTCCGCGTCCGCGTCCGCGTCCGGTTAAGAAGTTTGGGGTAGCTCAGTATCTGACAAAGTACTAATGCTACAGTAACCAAACTGGCACAAGTGATTCATCTTTGGATGCTGAGGTGAACCCATGCATCGTATGCAGCATCTGACCTACATTTTCCGCTTGAGTGACTTGGTTAAGAAGTTTGGGGTAGCTCAGTATCTGACAAAGCACTAATGCTACAGTAACCAAACTGGCACAAGTGATTCATCTTTGGATGCTGAGGTGAACCCATGCATCGTATGCAGCATCTGACCTACATTTTCCGCTTGAGTGACTTGGTTAAGAAGTTTGGGGTAGCTAAGTATCTGACAAAATACTGATGCTACAGTAACCAAACTTGCATAAGTGATTCATCTTTGGATGCTGAGGTGAACCCATGCATCGGATGCAGCATCTGACCTACATTTTCCGCTTGAGTGACTTGGTTAAGAAGTTAGGGGTAGCTCAGTATCTGACAAAGTACTGATGCTACAGTAACCAAACTTGCACAAGTGATTCATCTTTGGATGCTGAGGTGAACCCATGCATCGTATGCAGCATCTGACCTACATTTTCCGCTTGAGTGATTTGGATAAGAAGTTTGGGGTAGCTCAGTATCTGACAAAGTACTGATGCTACAGTAACCAAACTTGCACAAGTGATTCATCTTTGGATGCCGAGATGGACCCATGCATCGGATGCAGCATCTGGCCTACTTTTTTCCACTTGAGTGATTTCGCTTTTAAAAGCCAATATTGAGCAAAGTATAAGTGCTACATGTACCAAACTTGCATATTGGATGTATCTTTGATCAAACTTTCATAAAATGACCTTGACCTACTTTTTCCGCTTGAGTGATTTTGCCTTTAAAAGCCAATATTGAGCAAAGTATAAGTGCTAGATGTTCCAAACTTGCATATTAGATGTATCTTTGATCAAACTTTCATAAAATGACCTCGACCTACTTTTTCCGCTTGAGTGATTTTGCCTTTAAAAGCCAATATTGAGCAAAGTATAAGTGATACATGTACCAAATTTGCATATTGGATGTATCTTTGATCAATCTTTCATAAAATGACCTTGACCTACTTTTTCCGCTTGAGTGATTTTGCTCTATAAAGCCAATATTGAGCATAGTATAACTGCTACATGTACCAAACTTGCATATTGGATGTATCTTTGATCAAACTTTCATAAAATGACCTCGACCTACTTTTTCTGCTTGAGTGATTTTGCCTTTAAAAGCCAATATTGAGCAAAGTATAAGTGATACATGTACCAAACTTGCATATTGGATGTATCTTTGATCAATCTTTCAGAAAATGACCTTGACCTACTTTTTCTGCTTGAGTGATTTTGCTCTATAAAGCCAATATTGAGCAAAGTATTACTGCTACATGTACCAAACTTGCATATTGGATGTATCTTTGATCAAACTTTCATAAAATGACCTTGACCTACTTTTTCTGCTTGAGTGGTTTTGCCTTTAAAAGCCAATATACATGTACTAAGAAATATGTTTGAATTGAATTTTGCTGTCACGAGGTGAGCTTCGTAATCTGTGATTACCTATGTTTTTCAATTATCAATTACTTTAATATATATCAGAAACAGACCGGTTAAAAAAAATAAAAATAAAGGTTGAGTCGTGGTGTTTGAGCCCAAGTTATTCCTTATTTTGACGACTTTAGTGCAGAGGGGGGGGGGGGGCATGCCAGAGGATTGGTAGGCAAAAATAGGATAGAAACAGTAAACTTGTTAGAGAATTTTAGATGTAGGTGCCGCCGTGTGCACCCCCCCCCCCCCCTCTCCCCGCGCTATTGAATCGGATGGGGGCTAATGTATTAGAAATTATCAGTGTTTTCCTGCTGTTATCGAGAAGTATAAAATTAAAATCTTATGGGTACAAATGTATGCAAAATTGATAATGTATAGAATCGCTCAGTATTCAATCGAAGCGGGGTAAACGAACCGCAACGATAAACTTTGAAACGAACTATAAAAAGTGAAATTCGTGATTCTTCAGTGCAGTAACGAATTATCCATGGCTTGAATATTTAAATAGCAAAGTTCAAAAAAATTTAAATGACAATAACATTGGGAGCCGTGTCTCCTCTCAGGAAAAAGCCGGAAAATACAATTTTATGCAAATGTGCAATGTTCAACGTCAGGGGCACCGAAAGGAGAAACCTCCACTCTGTCGAGATAAATCTATATTTACATGTATACTTAATTGAATCCTGTATCTCGCCATCATCGACAAAATTTTAACTTTGTCTGCCTATAATATTCTTTATTTTCTCACCATGTTTTTCGAATTCGTGAGAGGAGGAGGGGGGTCCATCTTTCAGCTTTGTATAAAATCATTCGGTCATTGTTTTTCCTCATTTTAAGATGAAATCCATGGTCATATTTAGACCAACAACCCAGTAGTATATACATGTATTATAGGCTATATCACCCTGCATGTGCAGGCTTGAACCCCCCCCCCCCCCCCCCCTTCATAACTCCTTATTATTTAAATTTAGATCTGTACAATATTTAGATACAAAGGTCGGAAGATTTGCTATGATCATTTTCAATATATTTTAAAATAAATAAATAAACAAAATAAATAAATAACTCAGCAGCTCTGTATTTATCAGGTGATAGACGTGAACTCCTTTGTACATGTACATTTAGAATGGCATCCTTTATCATCTCTGTGAAACCCATAATGCGTTAGAACTGTAACTTTGTGAGAGTAACATGTCAGTCTTGTATAACAAAGTATCTTTGAGTAGACAGTGGCGTAGCTACAATGTATGCTAAAGCATCCAATTTTCCTCGAAAATTCCTCTATTCAGTAAAAATTTTCCTCCCTCTGGAGGTTTTTTTTTTGTGAGCTGCTGGAGGTAAATCTTTATTTGCATTCGACCTCCTTCATTGCCATTCGAATGTCCTCAGCTTCTGAACTCATTTTCGTTGTATCATGAAAGGATTCACTTAGATTTGCCCAAGCTACGCCACTGATAGAGCGGCTAGAGCCCATGTTTAAAATAAAACACCATGACATCCATATGTCTATAGACATCAGAAAGACTCAAAATGTAGGCTTTTATAGTTTAGGATTAAATATATCACAAATACATATATACTTCTTTACAATAAAAGATCTTTATTGACACATTTTTTAACATTTGACAGACACTTGACGTGACATCTTCTTGCTGGCATTCGGGTAAAGTTATATTTTCTTCCAAAGGCAAATTTCTGAAAATAGAAGAAAATTCAAATTTAGGTGAATAAATAAGGTTTTTTTTGTATTAAAATGTAATTTCTTACAGAACCTTTTGGGCATGGTCCATTTGATATTCAGGGGGGGGGGGGGGGGGGGGCTTGGGTTTTTTGTCGGAGCAAGATTATTTTTTTCGCCCCGGACCGGAGCAAAATTATTTTTTTCTGGCAAAGTTGGAGCAAGGAAATTTTTTTAAGTGATGCGCATACATGTATAAAGAATGTTTGTGTTTTATCAATAGAAATTATTTATATTTTTACTGAAAACTCTAAATATTAATATATTAGTTTATTTTTATGCAAGTATTCAATTCACTTTTAAACAGAGAGATAAAAGATTTTTACAATACAATTCTCAATATTTTATATAAAGTACATGTATATAACATGTATAAGAGGGTCTGAGGGGAAGGTCTCCTAGACAATTTTTTAAATGTTACTAAGAATTGTAAATTGGTGAATAACTGAAGTTCTCCTTCCAAGCTTACAAGAACATGACTGTATGGGATATATACAACATGTATTAACAGCAATACATAAATATTGATAATATATTCAAGCTTTTAAGGAACTGCCCTTTTTCATTCACATACATGTATAACTTTTGATATCTTCAAATATCTGAACTGAAAATGCTATTAGTGAATAATGTTTTGAAAGAAAACTATGGCGAGCGAAGCGAGCCAAAAATTGTTGATACAATTTTGAAAACTGCGGCGAGCGAAGCGAGTCGGAAAATTTTCAAGAATTTTAGCGAAATTTTATGGTAATTCTTCACATTCAGATTATTTGTAAGAGCAAGATTATTTTTTTCTGTCACACCATAAGCAAATTTATTTTTTCATCAAAATTGAGAGCAAAATTATTTTTTTCGAAAAAAACCCAAGCCCCCCCCCCCCCCCCCCCCCCCCAGAATATCAAATGGACCGTGCCTTAGGGTTTGTCATTTGTTATTGTACTGTTAATTTAACTCCTTCACAAGTCAATTATTAGAACTTTAAAGAAAAGAAAATGGCACAAATAATGTAAACAGTTATAGATTTGTTCTGACAATATTCATAGATAGATCTAGATTTATATCAAATTTCAACTATGTATATATATATATATATATATGGGAAGATATTTTTACACTCAAGTCTCTAAGAAAATTATATGTCATATATATACCTGGTCATTGAAAAGATTCTGGGCTGATGCAGCATTCAACACTGATCCAGTGCCAAAACATTTCTGGTTTTTTTTTTTTTTTTTTTTTTTTTTTTTGAGATGATTAAATATGTAATTTTCATCAGTCTGAAATACAAATGAATAAAAAATAAGTGTTATGAATTGTATAATACAAAGTAGTTTCATTGTTACATACTAAAACAATAAACGTGCATGTCCCACATCCACCCCACCCCACCCCCTTCCCCATATTTTTTCTACTCGTAAGTTTACCTTTGTCATGAATATGCTTGTATCTAAATTATATAATATATCGTAGCAGACACTGATGATATGGAAAATAAAGTAATAACAATAGCGCTACAACCATACTTTTTTCACAGCATTGCTGCAATAATTCGTACACGACACATGCATCATATGACACACGTGTACTCCGCCAGTACTGTAAACAAGGTACATAAAAAGAATGATTTCGTACCTTTTTAAATAGTTTTGTCTTTGATTACATATATGATTGAGTATATTAGGATATTTTCTTTGTGCAGCATCTCTGTTTTCATGTAATTTTAACAAATACATACCGTTTTCTCAATTTTTCTTATCACCCGCCTTGTAAACTGTCGGTTCGCACCTTCCATCGCTTCTCAGTAACGCAGAGGTCCTTAACAACGCAAGGGGGTCACAAAGTGCACTCAATAGATTGGGGGTCTTCTCAAAGGTATATTGAATAGACGGAGTGTCAGCGATTGAGTGAGTACATGACTTTTTATAACTGATAACTTTCATCCTTTGAATTTACAAAATATCATAAAAATTTATTGAAATACTGTGTTGCTACCGTACTTGACGACACGGAGTCTATGAAGTAAAATGACGTTACGTTATTTCGCGGCAAATTTTTAACGTAATATTCCATGGGACGCCTTAACATACCTGCGCGTCGTCACAGTCAGTCAGAGTGCAAGTCTTAAGAATGCGCTCGTACAAGACTGTAGATTGGTCAAGTACCAAGCTTAGTGTCCGTCTGGTGACATTAGGAACGTATCCACGGTATAAAAGGGTTAATCATGTCACCATAAAATGCAGGTTGTGAAATACCTAAAGTAATATACTCTAATTGCTTGTATTGGTCCGAATTTCAAAAGAAGTTGATCATAATTTTTGTAAAATTTCCAGAATGACTTTACTAGTTAGTGAAAGAGAAAACCTTGACCTAAAAGTTTCTTTGTAATTTGTAAATTTCTATTATGAAAATCCAAAACATCAGTACATGCTCTAGCATACCAGATGAGCTGTGAAATGTAGATACCGTATGACGGTAATCTAGGGACATCACAGTCAAGCCAGGGGAAATTAACTATGTTGAATCCAAAATCATCTCGTTTGTCATACACACTTGTATGAATTTCTCCATTGACAATTTTGATATTTAAGTAAAAAAAATGGTGTTTCTGTGTCTGTAACGTTTGCCTTGTTTAGAGTAAATTCTTGTGGATAAATAACATCTTTATACTTTTCAAAAACAGGATTATCGATAGGAAGAATATCATCCAGGTACCTAGAAGTACCAATGAAACATTTCACATCATCATGTTGTCCTTCCTTTTGAAGATTTTGAATTAATTCTTTTTCATATGTGTATAAAAATAAATATGCAACAAGAGGCGCACAATTTGTATCCGTAGGAATCCCTACAACCTGCTTGTAGAGATTCTCACCAAATCTTACATCAATGGTGTCCAAGAGGAAGGACGAGGCACTACACATGTCGCTACATGTCCATGACCCAGAGGTCTCGAAGAACGTACAATTGTGGTGTAAAACAACCTCCTCACTGTCAGATGACCACACACACACAAACATTTTTTCTTTGCTTTTGAAGATTTTGGATAAAATCCTTTTCATACGTGTATAAAAATAAATCTGCAACAAGAGGCGCACAATTAGTACCCATTGGAATCCCTACAACCTGCTTGTATGATTTGTAATCTGTGGTGGAAAAGAAACCTTTCGATTCAGAAGTACAAATATAAGTTTTCTCCTCTCGATCAAAACACCATTTAATGAGTTCGGACAGTCGAGCAATTATTTTGTCGTGAGGAAGCGTGGTGTACATATTAGAAAAGTCGTATGAAGATATCGTATTTGCTTCAAAATTTCTTGATTTCATTTTGTCAATCACATCCCCTGAATTTTTAATAGACCAAAAGAAGTTTACGCCATTCCTGTTCATGACTGTTTTACAGTATTTTGCCTCGTGTTCCTTTATAGCCGTGAGTGCTGACGTCAGATTTCTAGACAAAATTGTTGTCGAGCAGTTGCTAGAATTAGCAATGTATCGAAACTTGTAAGGAAACTTGTGAAGTTTTGGTATACAGTATATTATAGGGAGATCCAATTTAGAAATAGGGATGTTAAAAGAAGAAATTTCACTGTTATGTTTGTTCAAAAAATTGGGAACACTTTCGTTGCCTTCGATATAAGTATTAGTAGAGGAAAGTTCCGAAACTAAAGTTGATATGTAGTAGCGTTTTCAAATAATTATGGTGTGCTTGGCTGCTTTGTCTGCAGGCGCGAAGACATATTTTTCATGTAAATTACGTAACTTGGATTTGAAACATCTTTCAGATTTAGAAATTGGATTTTCAAAAAGATGAGGATCTTTGTGGTAGTTATCTATTCGAATATTGGTAATATCCAAATGAGATTTTCCAGTCATTCAGAGCATGAGATTCAACTCCTTCCGATTTACACCATCGTTTGGTATAGTTATCTAAAGCCTCCTTTAGCACATCGCGACATTTAATAAAATCTATCTTGGATGGGATTCTATATTTAGGTCCTTTTTTGAGAAGACCACGGAGCTGCCTGTCTTTGATAATTGAAAAGTCACCTGTAATAATATGACCAGCTGGTTTATATAGATATTCAGAATTTGCACATTCTCAAGAAGCAGGACATGATTCAAGTATTTTAGGATCTTGTGTAACTTTGTTGTAGTTAAAAACGAAATTTCGAATAGGTCTCTTATATTTGTAACAAATAAGAGGAGGTTCTAAATTTTCAAAATATTCAGGAATGGCACTTTGTACGCGATGATCCCGAAAAATATTAGAGATGTTTAGAAGATCAAATCCTTTCTTAATATATGGAATTTTTATGAATCGTCTTTTAGGGGAGGTGTTTTTAACCAAAGGATATAGTTTATTTCGTGCAAATGCAACAATGATGTTTACCCTGAAGCAATCAGTGTTTCTTAAGAATGCAACCAGTGCTTCATCCAAGATAGATTTTAATTGAACTGCTGGAACTGAAGAGAGAGCACGTAACAGTTAATATCTGCCGCCGTTGCGTGCATTGATAAGTAGATCTTTGAGGGTACGATGTACTCTAGCTCTTTTTCTGAGTTTTTTGTTTCGCCTTTTACCGTGAGACCTATGCTTCCTTTTAGTGTAAGGGCGGATTGAAAAAAACATTAATATTTGAAGAGGTCGAAGAAATGTCTCCTTGTCCATAAATCTGATCGTTTAGACCAAGGGGTACGCAGTTTGCAGTTAACGTCAGACAGTGCATGCATTTTATATATTTTCATTTCCATGCTTCATTAACACCGACGGCGGGTGCGGCTAGCCAACAGGGGATGCTTACTCCTCCCGGGCACCTGATCCCACCTCTAGCTTGCTAGGGGTCCGTCGATGTTTAATTTTGTGTTCTATTGTGAGTGCTGTTGAGATTATCGTCAGGATCTTCTTTAACTCATTTGGTTATCCAGGCAAGTTCAGCTTGTAAGCGGCGTTTTTTAATTTCAGTTTTACTTTGATTTTTAAGTTTTGGGAATGACTGAACTGTAGTAATTGTTATATCCGAAATTGAATGATTGTATTTAACGAAGTGATTATATAGAAAATTTCTTTGTTTTTTTCTGACGCGAGTTTCTTATCTGATACGAATGACTTCGAAAACGAGATTTTAAGGCCTGGCCTGTTTCCCCTACATATTGGGCGCCATATCCCTTGGCGTGTCATGTAATGACATAGATGACATCTTGATACGATCAATTAATGTCCTTATCAATCTCGATTTTAAAGGTCTGCCCATTAACACTAGATTTAATTGTGGAATTGCAATTGATGAGCGGACACATACCGCATCTTTTCCCATTGCACCTGCAAATGGTTGAGAACCCTCTATGTTTGTTGTTAAATGTAGAGCCTGCAGATGGAGAAGTGGGTGCAATACGTCTACGGGGTTTTAATTTAAGAGGTGATAGAAGTACCTTTGTTGAGGAAAAAAGCAGAACTTGATTCGAGTATTTTAGGATCTGATGTTACTTTATTGTAGTTAAATACGAAATTTCTAATAGGTTTCTTATACCTTTAACAAATAAGAAGAGGTTCTAATTTCTCAAAATATTGAGGAATAGTACTTCGTACACGATGATCCCGAAAAATATAAGAGATGTTTAGAAGATCGAAACCTTTGTTAATATATGGAATTTTCATGAATCGTTTTGTAGGAGGGGATGTTTTTAACAACTGGATAAAGATTATTCTGTGCGAATGCGACAATGATATTTAGTCTGAATCAATCAGTATTTCTTAAGAATGCAACAAGTGCTTCATCCAAGATGGATTTCAATCATGAAGCTGTTCATGTCTGCCGCCGTTGCGTGCAATGATCAGAAGATGGTTGAGGGTACGGTGTAATCTAGATCTTTTTCTGAGTTTTCGGTTTCGTCGTCTTCCGTGAGACCTATGCTTCGGTTTAGTGTTTGGGCGGATTGAAAATACATTAATATTAGTTGACGTCGAGGAAATGTTTCCTTGGCCATAAATTTGATCGTTTAAACCAAGGGGACCGGTACGCAGTTTGGAGTTTCGTGATCCAGGCAGATTCAGCTTGAAGTCGGCGTTTTTTAATTCCCGTTTTACTTAGATTTTTAAGGTTAGGAAAAGACTGAACCGGTGTAATAATTATATCCGAAATGGAATGGTTGTACTTAACGAAGTGCTTATAAAGGAAATTAAATTCTTTTTGTTTTTTGTGACGTGAGTTTCTTAGCTGATACGAATGACTTCTAAAACGAGATTTTAAGGCCTGAGCTGTTTCTCCAACATATTGGGCGCCACATCCCCTAGCGTTTCATGTTATAAGATAAATGATATCTTGATAAGAAAGATAAGATTATCTTGATATCAGATAAGAAACTCGCGTCACAAAAAGCACAGAAATTTCCTGTACCATCACTTCTTTAAATATAAACATTCAATTTCGGATTTAAGTATTACTCCAGTTCAGTCTTTCCCAAAACTCAAAAATCTAAGTAAAACTGAAATTAAAAAACGCCGACTACAAGCTGAACTTGCCTGGATCACTAAATTACAAACTGCGTACCCCCTTGGTTTAAACGATCAAATTTACAGACAAGGAAATATTTCCTCGACCTCGACAAAGATCAATGTCTTTTCAATCCGCCCTGACGCTAAACGAAAGTTTAGGTCACACGGAAAAAGGCGAAACAGAAACCTTAGAAACAGAGTTAGAATACATCGTACCCTCAGAGATCTACTTATAATTGCGAGAAACGGCGGCAGACATGGACTGCTTCATGCTCTCTCATCAATACCAGCAGTTCAATTGAAATCTATCTTGGATGAAGCAGAGGTTGCATTCTTAAGAAATACTGATTGATTCAAACTTAATATCATTGTTGCATTCGCACAGAATAAACTTTTTCCTGTCATTAAAAACATTCCCCTTAGAAGACGATTCATAAAAATTCCATTTATTAACAAAGGTTTCGATCTTCTTAACATCTCTAATATTTTTCGGGATCATCGCGTCCAAAGTGCTATTCCTCAATATTTTGAGAATTTTGAACCTCCTCTTATTTGTTACAAGTATAAAAAACCTATTCGAAATTTCGTATTTAACTACAATAAAGTAACATCAGATCCTAAAATTCTTGAATCAAGTCCTACTTCTTGAGAATGTGCAACTTCTGAATAACTTTATAAACCAGCTGGCCATATTGTAACAGGTGACTTTTCAATTATCCAGGACAGGCAGCTCCGCAATCTTCTCAAGAAAGGACCTAAGTACAGAATTCCATCCAAGATAGATTTTATCAAATGTCGCGAAGAACTAAAGGAAGCCTTAGATAACTATACAAAAAGATGGTGTAAATCGGAAGGGGTCGAATCACATTCTCTGAATGACTGGAAGAACCTCATATTGGATATTACCGATATTCGAATAGATAACTTCCACAAAAATCCTCATCTTTTCGAAAATCCAAGTTCTAAATCTGAAAGATATTTTAAATCCAAATTACGCAATTTACACGAAAAATATGTCTTCGCTCCTGCAGAGAAAGCAGCCAACAACACCATAATCATTTGAAAACGTTACTACATATCAACTTTGGTTTCGGAACTTTCGTCTACAAACACTTATATCAAAAGCAATGAAAGTGTTCCTAACATTTTGAACAAACACAACAGTGAAATTTCTTCATTCAAGATCCCTATTTCTAAACTGGATCTTCCTACACTATACTGCATTCCAAAATTGCACAAGTCTCCTTACAAATTTCGATACATTGCTAATTCTAGCAACTGCTCAACTACAATTTTGTCTAGAAAATTGACGTCAGCACTCACGGTGATAAAGGAACACGTTGCAAAATATTGTGAAACTGTTCTAAACAGGAATGATGTAAACTTATTTTGGTCTATTTAAAATTCAGGGGATGTGATTGACAAAATGAAATCGAGAAATTTTCAAGCCAATTCGATTTCTTCGTACGACTTTTCAAATATGTACACCACGCTTCCTCACGATAAGATTAATGATCAATTGTCCAAACTCATTAAATGGTGCTTTAACCGAGAGGGTAAAACTTATATTTGTACATCTGAATCAAAGGGTTTCTTTTCCAATACAAAATACAAATCATATAAATCATGGACATGTAGTGACCTTTGTATTGCCTTGTCCTTTCTTTTGGACAACATTTATGTAAGATTTGGTGAGAATCTCTACAAGCAGGTTGTAGGGATCCCTATGGGTACTAATTGTGCGCCTCTTGTTGCAGATTTATTTTTATTCACGTATGAAAAAGAATTTATCCAAAATCTTCAAAAACAAAGAAAACATGATGATGTGAAATGTTTCAATGGTACTTCTAGGTACCTGGATGATATCCTTACTATCGACAATCCTGTTTTTGAAAAGTATAAAAATGTCATCTATCCACAGGAACTGACTCTAAACAAGGCGAACGTCACAAACACAGAAACACCATTTTTGGACCTGAATATCAAAATTATTAATGGAGAGATTCATACAAGGGTGTATGACAAAAGAGATGACTTTGGATTCAATATAGTAAATTTTCCCTGGCTTGACGGTGATGTTCCTAGATTACCGTCTTATGGTATCTACATTTCGCAGCTCATCCGGTATGCTAGAGCATGTACTGATGTTTTGGATTTTCATGATAGAAATTTACAAATAACAAAGAAACTTTTAGGTCAAGGTTTTCGCTTTCACAAACTTGTCAAGACATTCTGGAAATTTTACAAAAATTATTGTCAACTACTTTTGAAATTCGGACCCATACAAGCAACAGAGTATATTACTTTGTGTATTTCGCAACCTGCATTTTATGGTGACATGATCAACAAAATTAGAAGGATCAAAGGTAGACAGAATTACTATCGAAAATGCGTCAGAATCATCAAACGCCTCTTATACCGTGGATATGATCCTAATGTCACCAGACGGACATTACGCTTGGTACTTGACCAATCTACAGTCTTGTACCAGCGCATCCTTAATACTTGCACGCTGACTGGCTGTGACGACGGGACTCCATGACGGGCCCTGTCCAAACCTCTTTAGAGAAGACAGGGCCCCGACCACCTGTCCTCTCTGAATGTCAGTCGGACTCCTCGGGTGATAACATACATTAGCTCGCTACAGCCGGCAGAGCACAGGTCGTATTACGCATGCCCTCTTTTTATATCAATTTACATATTCATCTGTGTTGCTTGGGCCCCTGCGTTTTGCGGTCTTGTTTGTGTGTGGTCATCTGACAGTGAGGAGGTTGTTTTACACCACAATTGTACGTTCTTCGAGACCTCTGGGTAATCGGAATAGTGGGAGGGTTGTGCGCACGTAATCCAGGATAACCACACCGTCTGCTACTCACGAGGCAGATGGCCGTCCTAAGTCGGCACCGTTTACCCATTGGTCTCGTTGGTTTATGTGTAGTCATTTGTGTTTTATGTTTTTCTGTGATTTGACGTTCATTGTACTACTGCGTCTCTTTCTGTGCGTGTCATTTTTGTGTTTTACAGTGGGTGTTTTGGGAGGTTGCTGTTGATGCTGCAACTAGGTGTTGTTGGAGATCCCCTCCTTTCTTTGATACGATCAGTCGATCGATGTCGTTTTAAATCTCAATCTCGTTTATTTTTTTTTCTATTTTTTTTTTCAAATTTTTCAAATTTTCGATTTTAAAAGTCTGCCATTAACACTAGATTTAATTTTGGAATTGCAATTGATGAGCGGAAACATACCGCATTTTTCCCATTACACGTAGAAATTCTTGAGAACCCTCTATGTTTGTTGTTAAATGTAGAGCCTGTAGATGGAGAACTAGGTGTAATACGTCTACGGGATTTAAATTTAATATGTGAAAGAAGTACCCTAGGTGAGGAAAAAAGCTTCTTACTGTTAAAAGTCGATGATCAGAAATTTACTGTAGTGATAGAGGGTAATCTCAAATTTTAATTTTCATACGAGGCGACCTTAAAAATGCCATAATGAAATGATCAAAAAAGGATGAATAGAGATCCTGCATGGAAGACACTACAACATAGTCAAGTTAGAGAACGAAATAGAATTAAAACACTTCAAACATTTGGTCACGGGAATTGTATTACCGAATCCATACTGCAACACAAAATAATTGTAGATATAAAGAAAGGAGGGGATCTTCAACAACACTAGGTTGAAGCACCCACAGCAAAACACCCAATGCAAAAAACACAGAACAGACACCCAAAGAAAGAGACGCAAAAAGGACAAGGAACACCAACTCACACCATAGAAACATGAAACATTAAAGACCACACATAAACCAACGAGACCAATGGTCAACCGATGCCGCAAGTTTCGTTTTCATGGTGTCTAACCCCCATACTAAAAATTCCGGAAGTTGTTGTAATTCTGCGTCGTAAATCGAATGAAAATCAGCTTCCCGTCAACAAAACTACGCCAGTATGTAGATAGCTTTGATTTTTATTCTTAATTAGACACATATCTAAACAGAGTAGACATTATTATAGTAAAAGTCACCAGGAAGAGAGAGCTCCCAAAAACTTTGTTTAATTTCTATATTTTGAAAAACGCAGCATGATAAAGCTCCTAGAGGTCAATTTGTCTTTGAATATGAGGCTGGTATCGCGTTGTTTCTCAAGGATGATTTACAGAAGTATGTTGTGTACATACTTATAGATGAATACATAACATTGCCGACGTGCTTTTGGTGATAAGCATTTCCGTTTTCGAAAATTTGAGAATTTAAGAAAAAGCACCACTGTATTCGTCGTTGACGAATCACTGTACGAGTCGCTGGACGAATCACTGTATGAGTTGCTGTACGTTTCAACGCAAATTTTCAAAACACCTTTGACTACTTCAGATGAACAATATGACGGTAAAATTGATCTCATTTTAGCTCATTTGAGGACTGATTGATATGTTGTGTGCCACTCGTATTAATTGATTTGAATTTTATAAGACATTTTGTGTTATTTTTCTACATAATCCACTTCAGTATCTATACACTTTTGCTACCGGTGGTTAAGGGCCTCAATATCACTTGTAAAGAACTCCTTACCTTGATAATTCAGAAAGTCATCTACAGCATGTATGCCGTCATCATAGGACTAAAAGTGGGTTCCAGAAATAGCTGCTTTCCGTTTTGGAAATAGATGAAGGCTTCATGAAGCAAAATCTGGTGAATAAGGCGGATGCTCAATCAAATTAAAGCCACAATCATAGTATGCGCCATTGATTATTTGTCCTTTTTGGAGATAATCTATCAGCAGAATACCCTCTGCATCCCAGAAAAACGAGGCTCGCAACATATCAATCAGCCCTCGTAGCTGAAGTGAGCTATAGTCTTAGCACGACATCTGTCGTCCGGTATCATACCTGTGTAATGTGGTTTATCCCCTAGCCATATCCCCGGAAAATGGCTTAATCTAAAAAGTGGGAGGGTTACGCACGTAATCCAGGATAACCGCACCTTCTGCTATTTTCATGGCAAATGACCGTCCTAAGTCGGCACAGGTTGCCCATAGGTCTCGTTCGTTCATGTGTAGTCCTTTGTATTTGATGTTTCTGTGTTGTGCGTTGACGTTTCTTGCCCCTTTACGTCTCTTTCTGTGCGTGTCTGCTGTGTGTTTACACTGGGTGTTTTGGGGTTTTGCTGTGGGTGCTGCAACCTGGTGTTGTTGGAGATCCCCTCCTTTGTCTACTATACAGATACAAAGACAAACAATAAGAAAACGTTTTGGATAAAGATCATAATTCATTATAGCAATTTCGAATCGAAGAGTACATTCTTTTTCTATATATGCAACTTGGAAAATATAAAAGGTTAGATCTAGATATACCGGAGTTGTTGGAATTCTTAAAGAAAATGTCAATGAGCAATTATTTCTTATAACTTTTTACAACAGTATCATGATGTAAAAATAAAATTATCCATGACTATGTACAGCACTGTGATAGATAGACGAAGTCAATGTGACTACAAAAACATGAATGGTGTACTGAAACATACTCTACCGAATGGAGTACGCTCAGACTTAATATATAAACTTTGGAATCCTACACTAATGAAGAGTGAAAGAATTTGAAATATATGCATGACAAAGTCTTCGCTTATGTTGTTTTGGCGATGATGTATTATGAATTTCTATCTTAATAATAAACATCAAAGAAGTACCTAACCGTAATTCAGTCTCAAAGTCGAGAAGGCAAAGCAAAATCGTGAGAATTCCTACGAAACGGTTACGAACCCCGGAATGAACAACATTCCGAAGTGAGACCAGGTGCCCGGGGAGAGTCAGCGTCTCCTGATTGACTGCAACACCCGTCGCAACAGCTCCATGGAAACCTGTCAAATTCGGTGATTGTCTCGATGTACATTTTGATGTACATATCAATGATTTCTACTACATGTGCAGTTGTACGAAAATGGATGGCTACAAAATTGAGTACATCTGATGACTACAAAATTATATTCACTGCATAATATTTAGGTGATCGAATGTTCTTTTGTATATTTAATCTTTATTTACGTTTTAAGTCTTACATTGAATACATTAAGCGAGGAATTTATTCTGCAGTATTAAAGTAAGATTTGCAAACAAAGGTATTGATAACTTGAATCTTGGTCAAATTTTGAATCACAAAACTGTCACAGAAAAAATCCCACCATATTTCAAAAGAAAAGAAACTCCTTGTATTTCCTATAGCTACACACCAACAGTTGCATCTAAAATTTACAATTACAAACGATTCCTGCAGTGTATTGATTTAAGTAATCCCTCACTACATCCACTTCCCTGCGAATGTTCTTCATCGGATTTCAACTACTCTCCTTGTGGACACGTTATTACTGGTGACCTTAGTATAGTCAAGAACGACAAGTTGAGAGAATTGTTAAAAAAGGGTCCCAAATACAGAGAAAGTATGTCCTTTACATGGAACCAAAATGTCAAAATTATCATGGACTCTTGTGAGGAATATGCAAAACGTTGGGCAAAGAAAGAGGATGTACAGCTCGACACCCTTTCCGAATGGATAAAATCAATCAGAGGGTTACTTTTATCTAGAATTAACCGATTAAAATCAACTGTGAACACCAGATTCGTGTCTATATTTAAAGACCCTAATGTTATCACAGAGCTCACCTACCTCCAAGAACGTTATGTCATCACACCAGCGGACAAAGCCTCAAATAATTACACATTTACTTGCAAAAAGTACTATTTCGACAGTCTAGTTAAAGAGTTGGGTTTAAATTCGACACCTGGAAATCCCACTTACACCCCAACAAACCTTTCTGCCTCTGAAATAATAGATAACCACAAATCAGCTCTTACTTCCTTTGGCTTCGACACTACCAATTTAGATTTAGATTTACCATACTTGTACTGCATACCTAAAATGCATAAGAATCCGTACAAACAACGTTTCATCGCTGGTTCCTCAAAATGTTCTACCAAATCTGTATCGATCTTACTCACCAAAGTTTTATCTGAAATCAAATCTGGGCTTCAAAAATATTGTTCGACAGTGTATTCTCGCAGTGGTATCAACCAGATGTGGATTTTAAAGAATTCGAAGGAACTTTTAGAACATCTGAAATCCTCTCATTTTAGTAGAGTCCATTCGATCAAAGCCTTTGATTTTTCGACACTTTACACTACAATTCCACATTCTAAATTGAAAGAAAGACTCGCAAAAATTATAAGTAATGCGTTTACAAGTAAGAACGGTAATCGCAAATACAAATTTATTGTTGTTAACTATGACAAAACCTACTTTGTAAAAGAAAAGTCCGATTCTGAAAATAAGTACACTGAAACAGACATTATTCAGATGTTAAACTTTCTGATCGACAACATTTTTGTGGTGTTTGGAGGAAAGGTCTTCCAGCAAATTGTCGGAATTCCAATGGGGACCAATTGTGCCCCACTCCTTGCCGACATTTTCCTTTACTCGTACGAAGCTGAATTCATTCAATCTCTGGTCTCTGAAGGGAAAAGATACTTAGCTTCTGACTTTAACTTCACTTACAGATACATAGACGATGTGTTGTCCATCAATAATCCAAAATTCGCGGATTACCTGAGCAGTATCTATCCTTCGGAGCTTGAAGTCAAAGAAACCACAGAGACAAATAATTCAGCATCCTATTTGGACATAATGTTGTCCTACGACACTGATGGTCACATGAACACCTCACTCTATGACAAACGTGACGACTTCAATTTCAGCATTACAAACTTTCCTTTTCTGAGTAGCAACATCCCTTCATCGCCTGCTTATGGCGTGTTCATATCTCAGTTGATACGCTATGCCAGAGCAAGTACCAAATATACGGATTTTGTTCTGAGAGCTAGGCGTCTTTCAGATAAGCTTCTCAGTCAGGGATATGTTTGTGACCGACTAACATCGTCACTGAGGAAGTTCTACGGTCGATATGGGGAACTCGTCATACACTATGATGTTCCACTCTCAAGAATGGTGGATGATATTCTGTCATAGACCATTTGAACCATCCAACCAAAGATTGTACTCTATATCTTCCAAAATGGAAGTAACCGGATGTGACAGTTCTACCGAATTGAAGCGACGGGTGTTGCATGCAAGCAGGAGATGCTTACTCTTCCTGGGCACCTGGTCTCACTCCCCTATCGGGAGTTCGCTTCTTTTCATATGGTGGAGGTTTTTGTTTGTTTGCTTTGGTTCCTGTTTTGTCCTGATTTTGTATGCCTTCGGTTTCTGATTTTTGAATTATCGATTTTGTGCTGTATACAGGGATATGGTCATTATCCATATTTGTCATTGTCCGACTACTTATTCAAAATCTTTTTTAAACATTTACGGAATTTGTTGTCAAAATATGCATAGATGAAAGGGTTTGCTATATGATTAAACACACGTAAAAGTTAGAAAAGAAGTCAACCACACCATATTTCACCGGGGAGATGGACAAATTTCTCCAAAAGTCTTCAGTAAATGAACTGATGATATTGACATATGCTGTCGGGATATATGATATGATATACACCAATATAATGATCAGAAACATCATGTTGAAGTTAACTCTTTTGTCTTTGTTCTCTTCTGTCGTAGAAGACAGTTCCGAATGATCTTGAACTTGATTTTCCGACACTATGGATTTCCGATCGCACTTCTTGTCCATTGGATCTCTCACTGTCGAATTCTCTTTAGAGAAGACAGGACCCCGACCACCTGTCCTCCCTGAATGTCAGTCGGACTCCTTGGGTGATTACATACATGAGCTCGCTACAGCCGGCAGAACACGGACTGTATTACGCATGCCCTCTTTTTATATCCATTTACATATTCATCTGTGTTTCTGGGGCCTCAGCGTTTCGCGGTCTTGTTTGTGTGAGGTCATCTTACAGTGAGGAGGTTGTTTTACACCACAATTGTACGTCCTGCGAGACCTCGTGGTAATTGGAGAAGTAAGAGGGTTGTGCGCACGTAATCCAGGATAACCACACCATTTGCTACTTGCGTGACAAATGGTTATCCAAAGTCGGCACCGGTTGCCCATTGGTCTCGTCAGTTTATGTGTAGTCTTTTGTGTTTGATGTCGTGTGTCTCTTTTCTGTCTCGTGCTGTACTCGTCGCCGGGTGTTTTGGTGTTTTGCTGTTGATGCTGCAACGGGGTCTTGTTGAAGATCTCCTCCCTTCTCTTATAGAAAGCAAGTACTCAAAGTCCTCTACCGAGTTCAAGTTTTTCGTGTCGATCGGTCAGCAACTTTTGCCACCAAGAGCTCTGATTGGCTGAGGCATTTTCGACTTCTCCTCTGCAATTGCTGCACAGTGTTTTGCAAAACCTTACAGGAAGTAAGTACTCATGATCCTCTACAATTATTTTGTTTTTCGTGTCGATTGGCCCACAGGGCCTACACCGACTTGTCCACTATCATTCTTTTGTTTGCAACTCAGGTGAGCGATGTGGCCCCCTTTGGCATCTTGTTTCCGTTCATTTTAAGTATACGCTTTGATTGCTAAAGATATGACGTCCTTGTTGAAGATAAATTATGAGAGCGAATAAGTATATAGATGTCAATATATCATATATAAAGGAGAGGGAAGAAATAAACAACAACGTTAAGTATTCAGATAATCTCGGATCGGCTCAAGTGCTAATTTATGTCTCTCGCAGATAAAAGATCTCTTTGAAGCGGCGGGTGTTGCATGCAAGCAGGAGATGCTTACTCTTCCTGGGCACCTGGTCTCACTCCCATATCGGGAGTTCGCTTCTTTTCATATGGTGGAGGTTTTTGTTTGTTTGCTTTGGTTCCTGTTTTACCCTGATTTTGTATGCCTTCGGTTTCTGATTTTCTTAATTATCGATTTTGTGCTGTATACAGGGATATGGTCATTATCCATATTTGTCATCTAAACAGCACAAAAATGGTGCGAGAGACTCATGACACAAAAATAAATTTAGATGTCAAATTTTCGAAGCTCAATGGCTTCTTCTTCGGGAGACAATCAAAAATTACATTCAGAAAAAATATAGATAAATGTCACAATGCAGTTAAAGGCATGTTACAAAATCAGAGAAGTCAAAAACGAGGAGAATAGTCACAATGTGTGGCAGACAAATAAAAAAGGGGACGTGGAAACGATCTATTATGCTTTTACATGATGAATAGCAAAGGAATCATTGACAAAATGACTAGCGAATCATTTAATTTCCATTGTCATTCTTAAGAAACGAAGGTTCTGATTAGCCGAGAAATTGTGTTGATACCTGTATCAACCCAAGCCGGAAATACGCCCTTAACAACGCGCACGATGCAGTTTCCCCTCAGTTTTTGGTGTTGATACCTCGATCAACCAAATAAATATTCCATTGATTCCTCAAGTCAATAATTCTCATTGTATACAAATTGTCATCAATTTTTTCGCAGCACTTGAACACACCATGTACATTTTGGAACTCCATGCATCAAAATGGAGAGCGCAACAATTCATACAAAGGATTGATTCACAAAAGATTAATTTGGCTTCGACACATGTACCAAATGAATTTCCCTTGATTTTATTTCACGATGTCTTTAGACTGCCTTCAAATGGCCTTTATATTTCTTCAATAATCAGATACGCTAGAACAAGCTCGATATCTTTGTTCGAACTTTTATGTAGAAAACAATTACATATAAATGAAACTAAATATTTCAAGTAGAAATTGACCCGATGTGTTCTCTGTTAATATCATAAGGAATACAATGTTAGCCAGTTTCGTTTAGTTTCGTTTTTGGTAATTATTTACCTCCACTCATGCATGACTAACATTGAGTCATAAAGGCCATCCTAGTTAGATAATCAAATGCCTAATTTTATTCAATCTCTGAGAGTCCCCGAGGGATCATTTGTTCAGTCGCATTCCAAAATTCTGCTTACGAACTTTTCTCGAAAGGGGCTGATAAGATTAGGCGTAAAATCTGCCATGAAAAGTGGAATTTTCTAAATGGGAACTAAATTTCTAAATTCTTTCACAAAATTGAAGCCAGTACTTGGTTTCATCTTAATAAGCAGTTGGATAAGATTTATCCTGCATCGTTTTCCTAAATTTGGGGGCAAAATATGTCTTTTTTCTACAGAAATCAATGGAAAATATAAAAGTTTTTAAAAACATTTCCCCCAGCTACAGAACGCCACTTTTACAGAAGGTGTATATCACTAATACACATCTTTTGGCAAAGTGGTGTTCTGTAGCTAGGACAAAACGATGTCCCAGAGACGAAAAACTGAAAAAGGGAGGGTGGGGGCTTTTTACGAATCTGTGTTTTAGGCCTAAATTTAAGCAGAGTTTTATTTTTTCCCTTTTAAAATCATTCATTTATTTTGATCCTCCTTATTTTGTTGGTTATGTCACCATTAAATGCAGGTTTTGAAACACCCAAAGTATTATACTCTGATGCTAAAATGAGTCCGAATTTCAAAAGAAGTTGACGATAATATTTATAAAATTTCAAGAAAGTCTTTTCTTGCTTGTGAAAACGAAAACCTTGACCTAAAAGTTTCTTCGTAATTTGTAAATTTCTACTATGAAAACCCAAAACATCAGTACATGCTCTAGCATACCGGATAAGCTGTGAAATGTAGATACCCCAAACAAGCATGTCTGGTCCATGCTGCAAAATTATCTGTTCTGGAATTATGCTATTGCTATTAGATATTTTCATTTTTATGCGTGAGCATCGGCGGCGGGTGCGGCTAGCCAAACAGGGGATGCTAACTCCTCCCGGGCACCTGATCCCACCTCTAGCTTGCTAGGGGTCCGTCGATGCTCAACTTTGTGCTCTTTTGTGAGTACTGTTGACATTATCGTCAGGATCTTCTTTAACTCATTGAAGACGGGTAAAATCCGCCGTTCCGGATAAGCTTAGTTTAACATCAAAGTATCCATCCATTATTCAGCGTCAAAGTAAGAAGGTAAGGCAAAACCATCAGAATTTCAACTAGACGTCGGAAAGAATAACATTCCGAAGTGAGACCAGGGGTTCGGGGAGAGTCAGCGTCTCCTGATTGCATGCAAAACCCATCGCAGCATCTCCATTAAAACAAGTCAAATTCGGTAATTGTCTCGATGAACATGTTGATATCAGGTAAAAATGTCTTGTTTGGTGATGATGACAACCATTTAATCGCACTCCAGAATGTCAATTATCATTCTGGAAAGAGGGATTTGGTATGATTTTATTATATCCCCGTAGCGACCGAAGAACTTCCTCAATGATGATTTGAGCCGTTTGTAATGTAACCCTGAACAAGTAGCTTACTTGCAACCCGTATGGCTCTAACGATGAAATCTTCATACTTGGGACATGCCCTGGCGTACCGTATTAGCTGAGAGACAAAAACGCCATAAGCAGGAGAAGACGGAATGTTGCTACTCATAAAAGGAAAGTTAGTTACGTGAAAAATCATCACGCTTGTCATACAGTGAGGTGTTCAAATGACCTTTTGCGTCGAAAGATAGAAGTATATCCTAGTACGAAGCGGATCTGTCGCTCTTTGTTGTTTCCTTTATCTCTAGTTCATGAAGATAGATTTGGTGGATGATTTTCTGTCATAGACTATTTGATCCATCCAACCAAAGATTGTGCTCTGTCTTCCGAAATGGAAGTAACAGGATGTGACAGTTCTACCGAATTGAAGCGGCGGGTGTTGCATGCACGCAGGAGATGCTTATTCTTCCTTGGCACCTGGTCTCACTCCCATATCGGGAGTTCGCTTCTTTTCATGTGGTGGAGGTTTTTGTTTGTTTGCTTTGGTCCCTGTTTTATCCTGATTTTGTATGCCTTCGGTTTCTGATTTTCTGAATTATCGATTTTGTGCTGTATACAGGGATATGGTCATTATCCATATTTGTCATTCATGTAAATGATCCTTAACATCAATTCTCGGTAAACACCAGAAATTTAGCATAGGGGCCCGGCACGTTATGTCACAGATCCTTACGTTTTTTATAAAAATGATAGGCCATAAAGAAAATATTTGAAAATGACGAAAAAAAAGCACATATTAATACTGGTTGACATGGAAACGGGATGTAAAATCTGAAAAAGTGCAATTTTTAGCTTTTTTGAAGCCTCACAGGATCTAATAAACAAATTCTCATCCGACATATGTGATTGAATCGTAATGTTTGATCCTTATTATTTGTGATAAAACCAAAAGTTCATTGGGAAAATAGAGAATAGGAAGTTACCATGGTAGCAATTCTACCATTATTTGAGGATAGCAATTTTTCATTTTTAACTTGAATAAAGGTAAATGGAGTACTTTTTAAGAAGTTTAAAGTTAAAACTAATCAGATTGTAATAAACGAATTGTAATTTATCTTGGTTGCCAAGGCAATGTGGATGGTATCCAAGGAAAACTGCTCTTTTTAATTCAGATTGTATACCTCAATTCTGAGAGTATCAAAGGACAAAACATGAAAAAAGATTTATTAATGATAAGCTTTTAATTTTATCTTAAATTTATATTTAAAATATTTTGCTCAATACTAAGAGAAATAAGCTGTTGCTAAGGAAATATATAGCATATTTCAACTTCAAATTTGAAATAGGTTGTTTGTTTCCTTGGATTCGGCCATTTTGAATAAATGTAATGGATTCAAACTTTTCCGATAAAAGTGTTTAAGCAATCTACTTTAATATCACACAATTTTTTTCTTTGTAACCTCATTAGAAATTTTATTTCAAAAGCTTTTAAAAAAGTCCAAAACAAGAAGAAATGTTGTGTAAATAGGTCTTGTTTCCATAGTAACTATGCAAAAATGCGTCTTGTTTTTATCGAAATGAATTCTGTTAATAAGTTCATTTCTGATGGAATGGGAAATATTACTATAACAACACTTTATTCTTAAAATTCGACATTTTTGTCTCATGGTTGCCATGGTAACGTTTGTAACATTTTATGAATCAAGTCGATATTATTATTTATAAAGTCAGAAAGTCCAATACATTGTACATAGCCAACAGGGGATGCTTACTCCTCCCGGGCACCTGGTCCCACCTCTAGCTTCCTAGGGGTCCGTCGATGCTTAATTTTGTGCTCTATTGTGAGTGCTGTTGAGATTATCGTCAGGAACTTCTTTAACTCATTTGGACCTTTTTCTGAGAATATTCTTAAGTTTGATATTAAGGTTACCGGTAACACATGGCCACATGGATTGTAGATGAAATGATAATGTAGATATATAGGGAATATAGGCATGGGCGTATCCAGGATTTTTTTTCAGGGGAATCCTAAAGTCCGAATATTTTGAAGAGCAAAATAAAAAAGAGTACATACCCAGAAAATTACAGATGACTCATCAAACGCATTTTATACCGTGGATATGATCCTAATGTCACCAGACGGACACAGTCTTGTACCAATGCATTCTTTAAACTTGCACACTGACTGACTGTAACGACGAGACTCCATGACGGGCCCTGTCCAAACCTCTTTAGAGAAGACAGGGCCCCGACCACCTGTCCTCTCTGAATTTCAGTCGGACTCCTCGGGTGATAACATACAGGAGCTCGCGGCGGCAGAGCACGGATTGTATTACGTACGCCCCCTTTTTATATCCATTTACATATTCATCTGTGTTGCTTGGGCCCCTGCGTTTTGCGGTCTTGTTTGTGTGTGGTCATCTGACAGTGAGGAGGTTTTTTACACCACAATTGTACCTTCTTCGCGACCTCTTAGTAAGGAGGGTTGTGCGCACGTAATCCAGGATAGACACACCTTCTGCTATTTCCGTGGCAGATGGCCGTCCTAAGTCGGCACCAGTTGCCCATTGGTCTCGTTGGTTTATGTATAGTCCTTTGCGTTTGATGTTTCTGTGATGTGCGTTGACGTTCCTTGTTCCTTTTGCGTCTCTTTCTGTACTTGTCTACACTGTGTTTTTGCATTGGATGTTTTGGTGTTTTGCTGTAGGTGCTGTTGTTGGAGATCCCCTCCTTTGTTTTGTGAGCAGTAGAGAGCAAGCAGTATAATATCTTTAATTTTAACAACATAGTACTTGGTTAATGATTGTTAATTCTACCGTGTAAATACAAAAATAAATGGCGAGCGATAGCGTGCCAGCGACATTTTTAATGTTTTTTTAAGAATTGGAATAAAAATTTTAGACAATAATGCCATTTAAATCCTTTATTCGAGTCTTTTTTTTTTAGTTTAATTTGTTCCCTTTTTTATTGACCAAGGTGTAATGTGTAATGTACATGTATATGGGTTGTAGATATGAAAGCCGCATCATTTGATAATAACGCATCTAATGAACTTTTGAAATGCTGACGGCAAAAAAATATTTCCTATACAAATTCATGTTATATTTTTCAAATATTTTGACAACAAAAGGGGAATCAGTACTTATGAAAAAAAGTATATTTATAATTATGTTTTACTACGCTTCGAAAATTCTAGGGGGTCCAGACCCCCCCCTCCTCTGGATCCGCGCTTGATATAGGGAATATAAATGATAATGTAGATATATAGGGAAGCATTTAAGGAACATGTAAGGAAAAAATTAGTAAGTCGTGAGCACGAGTTATAAATTCGTGCGTACGAGTTACTAAGTCTTGAGCACGAGTTACTAGGTCATGCTCACGAGCTACATTTTTCATAGAGGTTTATCTTATATATACGGAAGCATAGAAAGGACATGGTGTTAATTTTTTTCTTAAATGCGCACGACTTAGAAACTCATGCGCACGACTTTGTAACTCGTGCGATGACTTAGTAACTCGTGCGAAGGACTTTAGTAACTTGTGCTTACGATCGACTTTGCAACTCGTGCGAAGGACTTTTGTAACTCGTGCGCACGACTTGATAACTCATGCTCACGACTTACTAATTTTTTCTCACCATGTCCCTTCTATGCTTCCGTAGATATAAGATAATCTATGCAAAATGTGGGAGTTTTTTTTAATTGACGAGACGAAAAAAATGCTATTATATCCTTGTTAGACAACATATATTTTGAAACTCAGCCCAAATTTCTCTCCGTCTCGTTTAGTTCATTTGTTCTGTTGTACAACCGCGACATGTTCTGGCTCTGATCAGGAACATGCAGAGTTAGAGAAGACGATGATATATTGAGCCATCCAGTTCAAGTTTGTCCTTGATCAATCGGTACATTTTTGGACATATTAACTTTCACTCTCTTTGGCCATATAACATTGTTTAGATTGAGGATGACCGACGAGGGTAAAGTACCGAAGCGTGCATATCTGGTCCATGCTGCAAAATCTGTTCATAAGTTAAACGTCTTCAAATTCAAATTCAATAAATGATGCTATTGAATTTGAAGAGGTTTATTCGTTTATGGCAGAGTTTATACAGTCTTTGCTTACGAAAAGCAAAAAGAAATAAGCAATGTAGTTAAACTGGACAAGACAAGGAAGACTAAGGATAAATGTTTTCTTGAATTCGACCTTTCCAGTTGAATGTCTTATACCAATTTGGACACTACACGTTTCTATTTGGCATTTGTAGCGGGTATAGCATGCAGTAAGCGGATGCTTACTCCTCCCGGGCACCACGTCCTGCTTCCTTTCGGATGTTCCCGATTGCCTTTTAATAGAGACTTACTCATTATGGCATATTCCCCTGGATCTTTTACTTCTTAAATACGATTGGAGCTTCTCTGATATACTTCATTTCTTTCAGTATCGGTGATTCAACAATGTGCTAAAGTCTAATATATATGATTGTCTTTTGAAAAATTGAGATCGATTGAAAAACTTAAGAGTATCAGGCAAATAAAGTGCCCCCCCCCCCCCCCCAACTTTGTTATTAGCGAATCACTGCAATATAAACTAGGAGATGTTTTCTCGATTATACGGAGTAAAAATAAATAATTACGGCTAAATTAAGTTTTAACATATAATAATGAATGAAAAGTATCACTTTATTTCAAAGAAGACGACAAATTTACATCAATAATTTTAAAAAATATTGTTTTTTCTGTACTATCTATGTTCAGGTAATTTCAAACATTGTGATATGGACGCATTTTGTCAGCTAAATTTTAGAAATAATTAAATATAACAAAGATTTTATGATCAACAAAAAATGGAATAATGCAATGCATTTTAGTTCTACAAGTAAGTAGCGTAGCTGCCTATACGACCCAATCACTTTAAAGGCAATCATGGCATGTTCTTTCTCTGTTTGACCTTGTTTAGTGTTACAACAGTTGTCGCTAAAACGTAGCTTAAAGGCATCGTTCTACAGGTATTGTCGTAGCAAACTGACATGACCGGGCGGAGCTTATCTTCACCTGGTCATCGGAAAAGTTTACTTCTGACCAGTTGATAAAAGCCATATAAAATTGCAGGTAATGAGTATTTACTCTAAGAACGATATGCAATTCATAATCTATCTGCCCTAAAATTGTATCAATTCGTCTCAATTGCTTGATTGAATTAGCTCCGTCAGGTTAGTTTGCTACGACAATAGATGATAATGATAATGGAGGATAGCCACTGATTTCTAGTTTTGGTTCTCTAGTTTCTGATTGGTTGATCGCTGATGGCCATTATACGATATCAAATATATTGTTTGTTTTTGTTGAGTTTTTTTTTTTTTACTGTCTGTTTATTGTTTTTCATACTTCATCCTTGTCTATAATGGACATTTCTTGAAATTTCTCTGCAATTGTTTCTGTATAAATGAAACGGAAAAGATACAAACAAATAGTGAACATCAAACAACCACATTTACAAGAATCAATAAAGACGCTCACATAAAACTACCAACCGAGGAGCAAAACTTTAGCAATATTAAAATAGAAATGGTGCTCTATTCACTGAGGTTCCACGCTGAGCTGTCAACATATCAGTCTCGTCGTTATAAAAGTTAGATTTTACTATGTTGTATCGCATCTTGGACTCTTTAATATCCATCGTTGAAAATCGATGCTTTGCTGTTGAAATAGTTTCTTCTTGGACACGTTCCACTGACTATTCTTTGCGTCATACATTTAACACTTTTTCAATTCTATTTCTTTATTCGAAACTCTTGGGAAATTGACGCGCCAACATTCTAAGCTCCTGTTGCGGCGAATTTTCCGTTGTCAACAGACGGTTCCTCTTCGTGATATAGCCTTTTATTTGTTGTATTGTAGACGTATGTAGTCTAAATTATCAATATTACACATGACAATGTGGTGTTTGTGCTTATGTACAGCATTATGAATTAACCCCCCCCCGTAACCCTTGAGGACCCTCCATTGGATCTCACGGAGACATCAAAGGGGTTCTCTGACTCAGTATATCTTGAAAAGCATCCACTTGATTTTGTAACATTTACACATCTGAACGAAGAGTAAGTGCGGATGCTAAAAGGGATAAATTAATTGCACAACGTTTACCCAAGGCATATCGTAATGTTTAAAACACAGATAACGAAGAGTCCAAACTGTGACCAATGTACTTTACATGTATATTCACATCTCTGTGGACCTAAAATAAACGTCGAAAGATACTTTTCATAACTTTATGTAAACTTAATGCATTTTTCTTCAATTCACGTATTTTATTTCAACTTGTCACGAATTGGTTTCCATACACGGTCTTACCACGACATATCAAAAAGAAGAATTTTTTCATTAATTTTTAAACAATATGATGTAATTCCACTTTCTGCATTTACCTTTTATCAAAAATATGTTTGTATACCGGTTGATAGTTACGATTTGATAGAAACTGTAACAAGTGGTAGACCGAATTTTCATCTACGGAAGCTAATTTGTAAAATGACGCTTAAATCAAAAGTATATACGATTTAGGTTTTTACATTTATTCATAGCCATTTAGAAAAATGATCGATAAAAAGGCATTGGAAATAATAAACATATATTTGTCGATATGTTTCGAGACAAAAATTTAGTCTCTGTGCTTTAGAGTAAATATTAACACGGATTCTTCATAATTCACAGTAATTTGCATGAAACTGCAATTTTTCGAGAGAGGAGAAAATATTCTTCCTCCGAAACAATTATATAACATGTGTAACACATCTTATACATTGATTGCAACGACTTTCTATACAAAAAAGAACAAAATATAGGAATACCGAGGATATAAACGATAAATATTTCGTTTTAATTTTTCACGATTTTATCGCTTTATACCCAATTTAAACAAAATCTGACCGTAGCATATTCTTTACGACAGCTGTATTTGAAAGCAGGGGTATTCAGCAAAAAGTTCAGACCAAATTCAGGCCTTTGTTAGGTGTGTTGATTAAACTCGAAAACTAAGCTTCTTTTTTTAAATTGGTCGCTCTACTAATTGTTAAAGGGGTATGGAAATAAACACTTTAAAACAAAAAAGAAGTCTTATGGAGAATGGTGACCACTTGTGTAGTATGATATTTTGTTGTCATTATACTTCTTTTCTAATTGTTCATCTTTGCTCCTGAAATCTTTATCTTTTCCTATGACGAGACACTTGAAAAAAAAAACGGAAAAAATACTTCTTCTACTTTATTATTATATCTGTTTCCAGCTCTCTTCTTCGAAATGCCTTCTCTCAAATATCTTCCGCATGTTGTTTTAGTATAGCTCTGTTGTTAGTAAGCAGCCGTTTGATTTTAAGGCCGGACAGGAAGACTTGCAAAACAAAATCCGGATGGCGATTTTAGGGATGAAAATTTTCTGGTCCGAAGGGCCGGCGAAAAAAAAATCAGGATCATGAAATTAGCTTATCTGCAGTTTGAAATAGTAGCAGAATCTATATACTTCTATATATTTAGCAATGGTCGCATGCATTAACTAACATGAAAGGTTTATTATGATACCTCTAAGTTCTAAAAGTTTGAGTTTTTGTTAACGAATGTGGCCACATCAAATTCTTCCACTAAAGACAAATTTTGTAGCAATTGTGGCAATTTTCTGTCAAGAATGTCAAAATGACGTCATTTGATGACGTCATAATGACATTGCATCCCTTTAGGTGCTTTGTTGGGTGATTAATTATTCTTTTAGTTAAAAAAGATTTTTAAAAGTATCCATATGACCAATACAAAAAATCTTCTCAATATCATTAGTTTTAAGGGAAATTGCAGGGTCGATTTTCGGGTTTTATGGTCTAATCCCTCAGAAATGTTAAACCTTTTCATTTAATAGTATCATTTAAGGACAGATAAATTTGCAGCATGGACCAGACATGCACGTTTCGGGTACTTAACCCTCGTCAGTGATCCTCAAATCTAAACAATGTAATATGCCAAAAAAGTTACCATGTCGAAATAGTGTACTGAAAGAGGTAGCAGGATGTGATATCGTAGATTCTTGATTCAGTAAAGAATGTTTCAAAATGTCAAATCACAGTACTCTGATGTACAATGTTCAATATCGGGCTTCGTGGCCCTACCCCCTTTAATAGCATCATTTAAGGACAGAAAAATGTGCAGCATGGACCAGACATGCACATTTCGGGTACTCAACCCTCGTCAGTGACCCTCAATCCAAACAATGCAGTTTGGTCAAAAAGTGTGAAAGTGTTTATGTTTTAAAATGTACCGAAAGACGTAGCAGGATAGGTTGGATATGATGCTACAGGACCCATGCCAAAATAATCCTGAAATTGCTGAAAAATCGTCTGGCAGAAGTCTTCTTAACCCTCCCCCCTAAAAGAATAATTGGCTGCTCCCTTAGTTGGTTCTTTGGCAGAAAGTGTATTACATGTTTAGACTTTTGCTTTTCATAAATTCATATTATTAGGATTTCCTCTTTTTCGGTCTTGCCGGGCGTCACTGATGAGACAAAATGGGTTGAAATGCGCATATGGTGCATTCAAATTTTACATAGAATCTTTATTTCAATATTGACAATTTCAATCACTTGGTTGGTATCTCTGTAGATGGATTGTTTATTCTTCTTCAGTTTTGCTCGTACCTTGTGAGACAGCATTTGCGAGACACATAAGTTGTCTCAAAGGCTCAAATTGACCAAGGATAAAAGAGAATCTTTATTTTCACAGTAACATGACTTTAGGTTGCATTAGACGTTCTTTAAATTAAGTTTTCTTATGTTTCATGGAAGAAGAAATATATTCGTCCACTTTCTACTGAGTGAGACATCAAAATTTACACTCTTGGTGGAAATTTTTCATCTTTTCCCTCGTTCCGCTACATTCCACTCGGGAAAAGACGAAATTTCTGTCACTCGTGTAAATTCTGATGTCTCACTCAGTAGATCGTGATAGAACCTATTAGTCTCTGAGGATATCGTTCGCTTTGTTTCAAAGTGTTTTGGCTATTGACTTGAAATATTTTTGTAAATTCTCCGCCACAAAAATTTGATAAAAACCTCCTTAAACTAGGGAGTATTTCATTGATGACAGTGCCCGGTACTTAGTAGGTTCTTTCGCAGAAAGTTGAAGCCGTTTTAGGCTATAATTTTGATTTCCTCTTTTTCGGCCTCGGGCATAAAAATGTGAGACACTGAAATTTTACATAGAACATATATATAAATTTGATTGTTATACCCTCAGATATTTCCCCTTTATACTCTATACAAGAAAAAAATTCAAACAAAATGACTGTTAGAAACAGCCGGTCCAGAGGAACTGTTAAAATCGACTGTTGGACCGGTCATGTGACGAACTGTTGACCGGCAAGATATTTTAGTGTTGTTATGACAACAAGTTTCTTGTTTATTTCGGTTATTATATTTATTTCCTCAGTTAAAGACGCTGAGTAATGTAAATTTGATCATTTTCTGTAATTAATTGTATTCGAAAAAAAAAAAAAGAATGTTCCCCATGCGGGGCCCCCTTGAAAGGATCAATGTAAGAGTTATCTTCCCTGTCCGCGCAGCTCACTTCAGAAATCGAACAATTGAAGATTTTTTCTACTTTGTCGGCAATTTTTTTAGATTAAAATGTATATATGGGGATAGATCTCGAAGTCTCATAACTAACGGTGTATGACATATATGTTTGTACAACAAATATTACGCTCACAGTGAAAGAAAATAGTTTTAGCGCGACGTCGCCGATGTTTAACACTGAGTCTATGGAGAACGTAAAATTAACATAGAAAACTTCCTATCTAAAATTATTTTCTTTCACTGTGAGCATACTATTGGTCGTACAGACATATATCATACACCGTTAGTTATGAGGGTTCGAGATCTATCCCCCTACATAAATTTTAATCGGAAAATAGAGAAAACTTGAATTTTCCGATTTCTGAAGTGAGCTGTGCGGACAATAATCAGCTGTTTACATCGTTTCCAAATGGCAGTGAGTTGCTCCTGTGAATGATACGGAGGAAGATATAACAAAAATATTGGAGGACAGAGATGGTAAAAACACTAAGAATGCAATAAGAACTTCGCAGAATATTCTCGCTCCATAAATTTCAATCTGTCTCTGATCGCTGATAATACAGCCGAGAAATTGACTGAAGTATACTAGTAACAAAACAGTTATATATTCTTTTTAGATCGAAAAAGGTATAACAAAACAGTTGTTTACAGGGGGCTCGGTCAACAGCTAATTTGTTGGACCCTTGGATGAACTGTTGACCTCGGCCTACGGCCTCGGTCAACAATTCATCCTCAGGTCCAACAAATTAGCTGTTGACCTCGACCCCAGTCAACAACTGAGTTAAAGAAGATCCTGACGATAATCTCAACAGCACTCACAATAGAGAACCAAATTGAGCATCAACGGATTTCAGCCGTTGTGTAACATAACCCTGAACAAGTAGCTAACTTGCAAGCCGTATGGCTCTAATGATGAAATCGTCATACTCGGAACATACCCTGGTGTACCGTTTCAGTTGAGAAACAAAAACATCATAAGCAGGAGAAGACGGAATGTTGCTACTCATGAAAGGGAAGTTAGTTATGTGGAAGCTGAAATCGTCGCGCTTGTCATATAGTGAGGTGTTCAAATGGCCGTTTGCGTCGAAAGATAGGAGTATATCCAAGTACGAAGCGGATCTGTCACTCTCTGTCGTTTCCTTGATCTCTAGTTCATGAGGATAGATTTCATGTAGATGATCGGCAAAGTTCGTGTTATTGATGGACAACACGTAATCTATGTATAAAGGTAAAATTGAACTGAGATGCGAGGTACTTTCGCCCAGTCGAGATCAAGGTCTGGATGAAGTCAGCTTCGAATGAATATAAAAATAAGTCCGCAAGCAGTGGGGCGCAATTGGTACCCATGGGGATGCCGACTATCTGTTGGAATACGGTTCCTCCAAACACAACAAAAATGTTGTCAATCAAAAACTCTAGCATCCGGATGATATCGTCTTCGGTATACTTTTTGTTTGAATCAGATTGTTCCTCACGAAATGAGTATCCTCCCGCCCAATTACGAGGTATTTGTATCTTCTATTGCCATTTTTTGAAAGAAAGGTGTTGCGAATAATATTGGCCAGTCTGTTTTAGAGCTTTTGGTATGGAATGGTTGTGTAGAGCGTAGAGAAGTCGAAAGATTTTATGCTGGTAATATGAATGAAGTTGGTGGCTTTTAAATTTTCCAAAAGTTCCTAAGAATTTTTTAGGATCCACATCTGATGGATTCCATTTCTGGAATATGTTGTATCGCAATATGTTTGAAGACCTTGCTAGATGTGAGTTATTATTTTCGTAAGCAAAATGGAAAGAGGTTTTGTTGAGTTGAGCACCTGGACGAACCGGCAATGAATCGGTGTTTGTAAGGATTTTTGTGCATTTTTGGAATCCAGTAGATATAAGGCAGTTCAAGATCAGAGTCATCGGTATGAATACCGAAGGACTCGAGAACAAATGTGTGGTTGTCAAGTATTGCAGATACAGATAAGTTTGTAAGTGTGTATGTTGGATTTCCAGGTGCTGAATGTAGTCCTAGTTCCTCTCTCAAGCATATGAAATAGTATGACTTGTAAACGAAAGTAAAATTGTTTGCCGCTTTGTCAGCAGGAACAATGATATATTTTTCATGGAGGCCAGAAAGTTCTTTGGCAACAACAGTGTCATGAAAAATTGACTCGTGAAAAGAAAATGAAATGTCAGACGTATTGTATTTGTACTCATTATTTGATGCTCATTAAATGGAGAAAAAAGATTTGATCGTTTACTGTTGTTACATGTGAATAATTGACTGATGAAAATCCGAAACACGTCTTTGGTGAATTAATTTTGGTTTGAAAATTTTCCAAGCAGGTAGCGAGTCGGAGCACTTACCTCTTCTAATAAAATCAAAGAGTTTAGAAAAGATTGGGGTATTCAACTGGTTTCAAATCTTAAGAATATATATGATTTTTCAATATTGAAAGTTTGGGAAATCATCCATATTTCGATGTTAGGGAAGTGTTACAAAATACCTATTTAGAAAAATTAAAGAAATTTATCTGGAAAAGGTAAAGTACTTTTGCAAAAGTTGACATATATTCGATCTACTTTTTTTAAATTAATAAATATAAGTATATTATCATTACTATTCAACTTTCTGGATAAAACGACAAATATTGATGATAACCATATCCCAATACACAGCACAAAATCATCGATAATTCAGAAAATCATAAACCGAACGAAATCAAAATCAGAAAAATCAAATTCAAGGAATTGTGGTCCCCGCTTTTGGATGTTTGTCTTTAAAGAAATGCTTACAGACATCCCCCCATTCTTAAGTTTTAATAATATATCTCATATATTATCAACATTCTAAATATGAAAATTAACTCCAAGAAAAGGCCAAAAGGTCCAAACTTTTGTTTTGTTACCAAGTGACAGGGCTTATGAATAGGTATGCACATGTGAAATATTTAAGACCTATCATTTAAAAAGGTCTCGTCACAAGGAATACACATGTGAAATGTGAAAGCCCTATCATTTTCCATTAAAAAGTTATGAACAAGGTTAAAGTTTTTTGAGAAGTATGTCGAACTCAAAGGTCAAGGTCGCAAGGTCAAAAATTTTGGTATCCATGCAAAGGTCTTGTCACAAGGAATACACATGTGAAAAATCAAAGCCCTATCACTTTCCGTTCAAAAGTTATGGTCAAGGTTAAAGTTTTTAATAAGTAGGTCACAGTCCAAGGTCAAGGTCACAAGGTCAAAAATTTTGGTACAATTGTATCCATGGAAAGGTCTTGTCACAAGGTATACACATGTGAAATATCAAAGCCCTATCACTTACCATTCAAAATTTATGCACAAAGTTAAAGTTTTTGTGACTGACGGACAGACGGAGAGACGGACGGACGGACGAACCGGTTTTAATGTCCCCGCGCTTTCGCGAAGGCGGAAAAATTTTGTGACTAACGGACAGACGGACGGATGGACGGACGAACCGGTTTTAATGTCCCCGCGCTTTCGCGAAAGCGGGGGACAATAAAACAGGAACCAAAGGAAACAAAGAAAAACCTCCACCATATGAAAAGAAGCGAACTCCCAATATAGGAGCTTGACCAGTTGTCCAGGAAAATTTAGCATCTCCTGCTTGCGTGCAACACCCGTCGCTTCAATTCGGTAGAATTGTCACATCCGGTTACTTCCATTTCGGAAGATACAAGTGTATTCGGTGGTTGGATGGTTGAAATAGTCTATGACAGAATATCATCCACCATTCTGGAGAATGGGACATCATAGTGGATAACGAATTCCCCATGTCGACCGTAGACCTGTCTTAGTGTATATGTTTACTATATATTCAGATAGGAGACAATCATTGACCATGCGAAGTTTCAATGATGAAATATCTTAAAAAATACAAGCTTTACCTGCATAAATAATGCGGAAGGGTTCAAACTTGAGGAAAATTTCAAACCATTTTATTATGCACCAGACACGTGTATCGAAAATTAAATTCTCATCAGTGATTCTCCAGGCCAAAGTGCTTTTCATAAGCCACCAAAATTCATTTCACTAGCGCCCTCTGGTTTTATTTTTAGAATTTAAATTTGTGTACTTGTATTTACTATACAGAGAGTACGCGGTTCCAAATTTCCTATAAGGTCAATTCAGTAGCATATCCAAATAAAAACATAAAATTAGCAGGCTATCGGTACATCACCAGTATAGTGTTCTATATCATCATATCCCAGCCATCCTGCTACGTCTTGTTTGTTGTTTTGGTGATGGTGTGTAATCAATTTTTATCTTAAATGATTTCTACTACATATGCAATTGTAAGAAAATGGGAAGCTACAAAATTGAGTATATCTAAAATCATATTCACTGCATAATATTAGGTGATCGATTGTTCTTTTGTAAATTTGATTTTTATGTCTGACATTGAATACGTTATAAACAAGGAATTGCATTTTCATTCTGCAGTATTATCTGTCTACTTATTCAAAATCTTTTTGAAACATGTGCGGAATTCGTTGTCAAAATATGCATAGATGAAAGGGTTTGCTACATGATTAAACACGTAAAATTTACCAAAGAAGTCAACCACACCGTATTTCACCGGGGAGGTGGACAAATTTTTCCAAAAGTCTTCAGTGACTGAGCAGATGGTACTGACACATGCTGTCGGGATATTTGCTATGATATACACCAATATAATGATCAGAAACATCATGTTGAAGTTAACTCTTTTGTCTTTGCTCTCTTTTGTCGTAGAGGAAGAAGGCCCCGAAGAATCTTGAACTTGATTTTCCGATGTGAGGAATTCCGATCGCACTTCTTGTCCATTGGTTCTCAAGGATAAGTTGCGTTTGTTCTTGTTGAATATGAGTATGGCAATTGGAGTATACATTGCAGCAGTGACAATGATGTTCGCTGTCCCAATAAACGTGAGGAGTCCGTTATGGATTATTTGAAGCATAGGGTATTTATTATTTCCAGTGAAACAGCTTGGTCCACTTATATTTACTCCTTTGTACTCCAATTCGAATTCTGCCACGCCAGCTATAAATAGTGATGGAAATGCAAAACATAATCCCGAAATTATAACTAAGCAAGCACTTATTCTTCTCCATTTTAGCGTCATTTGTTTGCCAAAAGGACGGCATATTTTTGTAAACCTCTGCACGGATATTGCCAGTAGAAACGAATTCGATGTCACCATCGTAAAGATTACAAGGAACACTAGCAATTTGCAGATCAAATCTTGATGAAATGTCATCAGAACATACGTTTGCACTGCAAAGAACGTGAGCGACACTATACATACAAGGGTATCGACGAATGAGAGAAAAGGAACGAAATATCGAGGTTTGATGCAGTCTCGATGCATTTTCGTTAAATAAATTACGAAGACGGCAACATTCCCAACTATTCCAATAAAAAGTACAATTGAGTATATCACGATGCCAGGGAGCAGAGCTTTATATATAAACTCGTTAGTGAGTTTTTGAGTCACGTTATCCATTTTTGCTATGATAATTCTCCACTATTTGTCAAACAAAGTTGATGATATGACACAAAACGTTATTATACAAGACAGCATGCGAAGGAAATTGAGAACAGGCGTTTATTTAGAAGAAAACCGGGAAAATGTACAGAAAATGTCAAGTAGAAGAAATATAGTTCTATCCGTTTATTTATTTTTTAAGTATACTCTTTGATTGCTAAAGATATAACGTCCTTGCGAGCTAGTAAGTATATAGATGCCAACATATTATGTCAATATAATATCATAGTATAGTATACATATGGTTACCAATTTCGCCGCAGGACTTAAAAACACCATTCACTTTTGGAATTAGGTGCATCAAATTGAGAGCAGAGAAATTTAGACAAAGGTGTGATTTAAAAAAAAATTGCTTCGATACAGACCAAATCAATTTTAATGTTTAATCATAAGGAATACAACATGCGCAAGTTTCGTTTAGTACTGCTTTGGTAATTATTTGCTTCCAAAAAGGTCATCCTAGTTTAATAAATCAAATGTCCAATTTTATCCAAACTCTGAGAGTTCCCGAGAGATCATTTCTTCTAATGCATTAGAAAATTTCTGCTCACGAACATTTCTCGAAATTTCTGAAAAATGAGTCCTGTAGCATCATATCCCATCTATCCTGTTACGGCTTTTATGGTATTTTTAGGACATAACTTGGTCATTATCCATATTTGTCATTTCAGTCTTTGGCTATGTTTCATTATTTTACTGAGGATCACAGACGAGGTTTAAGTACCCTAAACATCAATGCCTGGTCCATGCTGCAAATTTATCTTTTATCAAATGATGCTATTGAATTTGAAGACGTGTAACAGTCAGCCGTTCTGGATAGGCTTAGTGAAATATAAATGATCATGCAGATATAAGACAATCTTCTGTGAAAAAAATGTGGGTTTTTTTAACTGACGAGGCGAAAAAAAATGCCATATTACATTAGTGTTAGACAACACATTTTGAAACTCAGCCCAAATGCCTCTCCATCTCGTTAGGTTCAGTTGTTCTGTTGTCGTACAGCCGTGACAATTTCTGACTCCGATCAGGAAGATGGCGATGAAATATTGAACCATCCTGTTCAAGTTGGTCCTGAATCAATCGGTACATTTTTGGCTTGTTTAGATTGAAGATCACTGACGAGGGTTTAGTACCCGAAACGTGCATGTCTGGTCCATGCTGCAAATTTATCTGTTTTTAAATAATGCTATTGAATTTGATGACGTTTGACATTTGTTACACTTGGAGAGTGTCACTGCTAGTGGACCAGGAGTCCCTGAGGGCACATGTGGCCAAGTTCGATCAACTTCGGTTGATCGGTTCTTCAACGCATTCGAAACTTTCTGTTATCAAAATTTCTTGAAAATTCTAAAACGTGGGTCCTGTAGCATCATTTCCCATCCACCCTGCTACGTCTTTTGGACATAATAACTTTCACACTCTTTGGTCATATTTCATTGTTTAGATTGAGAATCACTGACGAGGATTAAGTATTTTATTTCAAGTTTAAAATGAAGATAAGGTAGGGCTCTGTCGGAACATAACGCTTAACTTAATAGTGTACTATGAAGATGAGCATTTTTGTAATTTCCAAACTACATGGGATACAATATGAAAACGTTCACACTCTTTGGTAATATTACATTGTTTAAATTGAGGGCTGACGAGGGTTGAGTATGTTGTTGCTTATGACCCGAAGGTTTCACATCACCTTGACCCAAAGTCATGTGACCAAGGTCACTAAGTGCATTTTTAATGAAATTATACATAGATATCTGTCCGGGCAATATCTCTTGAACCGTTTAAGCGATCACTTTCATATTTTAGTATGTTGTTGCTTAAGCCGGGCTTCCACTGTCGCGAATGTAGAGGAGAATGAGCTGCGATCAGAGGCGAATGAACAATCGCGTCACATTCTTGTCTGTTCTCATGAAGTATTTCTTGGCGCGATAGGCACACGATAGCGCCGCGAATGCAACAAGAATATGCTACGCGTCCGCCGCGATAGTGAGGCGAGAGTAACAAGAATAGAGAAGAATGCGACACGAATGCGCCACGATAAAAAGACACCGAGGCGAATGAGAGGCGAATGCAGGAGATTGAGACACGACTTTAACCCGATAGCGCTGCAATGCAGGGGATTGAGACACGACTTTAACCCGATAGCGCTGCGATCATGACAAGAATGTGACACGAGCAAAATCAAAATCATTTGACATATCCAGGAACATCAACACCCTTTGCTGACTTTGACCTCTTTCCATGTTGTTTTCTCTTGAAAGGCATTGTCAAAGTTTTCAAAACATTGATCCGCACACTTTTACATCAACTCTGAGATAATTATTATTGTCACTGTCGTGTGTGTATGTAGTACTATCGTGGCAATATCGTGTCACTATCGTGTCAAGATCGTGGCTGAATCGCGTTGATTTTTTCATTCGCGTCACATTCTCGGCGCATTCGCATCACATTCGCGTCAGATTCTTTCTCGTTGGGGCTCTATCGTGGCTCTATCGGGGCTCTAACGGGGCTCTAACGTGGCTCATTCTCCTCCACCTTTGGAACAAGAATGCACGCGAATGTGAGGAGAACGCACCGCGAATGGAGAGAATGCAAGGCAAATGCGCTGCGCATGTGCCGCGAGTGTGAGGCGAATAAGAATTCAGACGCGAATGTTTTAAACAGTTTGAAGCATTCGCGTCGGTGCCGCGAACAGAGGAGAATGCAGGAGAACATGACACGATAGTGACACGATGAGACGAGAATGCCCGCGATTGAGAGAAGAATGCGCTACGATTAATCAAAATCACCTAATCGTAGCTCTATCGCAACTGCATTCGCGACAGTGGAAGCCCGGCTTTATGACCAATGGTTAACCCAAGGTCATGTGACCAAGGCCAAGGTCACTTAGTACATTTTTAATGAATTTGTACATGCATCGTTGTCCGGGCTATATCTCTTGAACCGTTGGTCTGATAATTTTCATATTTTAGTATGTTGTTGCTTATGACCAATGGTTAACCCAAGGTCATGTGACCAAGGCCAAAGTCACTTAGTACGTACATTTTTAATGAATTTGTACATGCATTCTTGTGGGGCTATATCTCTAGAACCGTTGGTCTGATCATTTTCATATTTTAAGATGTTGTTCCTTATGACCCGAAGGTTTCACATCACGTTGATCCAAGGTCATGTGATAAAGGCCAAGGTCACTTAGTACATTTTTATTGAAATTGAACATACATTCCTGTCTAAGCTTTATCCCTTGGACCGCTTACTGGATTGCTTTCACGTTTTAGTATGTATTTGTTGATGACCCAAAGATTTCACCTTGACCCAATGTCCTTTGATAAAGGTCAAAGTCACTTAGTACATTTTCATGAAATTGTACATGCTATCCTGTTGGGGTGTATCTCTTAACCTTCCCAGTTAACACAAGCATGTTTTAAAAACATGTCAAAAATATTTCAGTAAATGTTATAGAAACGTGATTTTGTATGGTTTCACAAATATCAATAAAACATTTTTGGAAAAATTTCAATTTGTTCAGCGCTCTTAAATGTTGTTAAAACGTTTTAAAAACATTCTATACAGCTGCACAGTGGTTTAAAAATGTTCTTGGAACGTTTTGTCAGAAATACTTCAACCGAGCCAGTTTGAAACCATACAAAATATTTCGAAAATGTTTTACCTGGGTTATTATCAGATCACTTTCATATTTTAGTATGTTGTTGCTTATCACCTAAAGGTTTCATATCGGTCATGTTACCAAGGTCAAGGTCGATTAGTATATTTTAAATGAAATATTTCGCCGTTTCATAGTTAATCGCTTCTCATTGGTTATCGGAAATATTTGTCAAGTTTATTTTTCTATTTCCTGTCAAATATTACCGTAGCCGTCATGTTTTGATAAATTGTGACATCTCCTGTCCTAAATTTCTGCAAAAAATACCACCAAATGTGGAAAATTTACTGAAAACGCCAAATTTTAGACGTAAACATTCAAAATTTTGACAAAAACCAAAAACAGACAACATTTTAGTTGGCATCTTTTCTTAAGAGTAGTGGTGACGAAAGATTTCATGAAAAGAAAATCACGTTTTTTCCGTTTTGTTTGCAATTAGGATTCTTATCAACAAAAACGGCGAAATATGGTCACCCCCGAAATCATGAAAACGAAATATTTTGACGTTTTATGGGGAAACGATTAAATGAGTAAAATAAATAAATTTTGTAGCATTTCAATTAAGAATGGAGTTAAATTAAATTAAAGCAAAATCCATCCGTCCATTCATGAAGTATCTGCGTTTTTTGATTTCTCAACTCGGACTCGGACTACCACTTTTAGTGTGGTAAAAATAGGTATATTGCTAATTTCTTCCAAGATATAAATTTTTTTTCAAAATCTAATAATATACATCGATTTGTATGTATAAAATGGATATTTCCTGAAAATTTCATCAAAATCTATCCATCCGTTGCCGAGAAATTTGAAATTAAAAATCTCAACTCGGCTTTTCCCGACTCGGACTCGGACTACCACTTTTAGTGTGCACCCTTCTCCATTTCGCTGTAACTACCGAAACTATTCCTATAGGCCTACTATAAGACTTTGATCTTGTAATTTAGAGGGGGCCCCTATGTTTGCAATAAGATAAATATTATAGGACTAGCAGGCCAAAACCTCTCGGGTCTGGCAACAGTCTACGAGAACCGCATAATACGGATATCTATTTAAAGATTTGGTTTTAACGTTTACAGTATTTCCGGTTTCATTTTGAAATGTAAACAAAATGTAAAGGCGCTTAGTTTACAAAACTGACTATATTAAGAATGCCAGAACAGGTACGATGAAAAAATAATAATACAATTTGTGCAATAAAGGTTAACTATAATGGGTTGCCTCACAGGCCGAAAGGTCGCCTGGCAATTTTTCGTATATGCCTCTAAAAAATCAACAGATCAAGGCTAATAATATTAATAGCAAGATAGCAGATGTATATAATGGAAAATCCCTGTTTAAAAAAATTTATGCAACGCATACGAACACCCATACACATACTGTAACGGCATATCCTACTTGATGTCACAACCTTTTGAGCACTGAGTTGACTTGGACATCATTACGTCATTATTTACTTTTTGCAAAATAGCTGCAGTAACTTGGATTAGTAAATTTTATTTAGCTGTTTACTGGTCGGGAAGTAGTTACCGCTGAGCAGTAATTATCACCGATTGCCCATTATCTTGGTTATACTAATGACAGAGACTTGATTAATTCAGCACTAATACTTCTTTTACTTATCAAACTGTATCATGTATATGAAATTTCAAATGAGATTGCGGCATGTGCTGCAGTGAGCTATAACTTTCATGGAAATGCGTTGTCTTCCCCGGAGCTTCTCGGGGGCAATGGCGGTGCACCTTGCTGTCTTCTCTCTCAATCATTGAAGAAATTTCAAACTATTTTCAATCATTTTTATCACAACTGATTACAAAAAGAATAGATGAATCGATTGCTGGACACTTCGTCACCAAGACAACTCGTAACCAAAAAAAGACATCTCGTAACCTGACCATTTTGGTGACGAGTTGTCTGGTCAATTCGTAACCAGGTGACGACTTGACCAATCATATCTCGTCACCAAAACTTAGAAAAAAAATTTATAAAAAGTCGTTACCAAAACTTAGAAAAAATTTTGATAAAAAGTCGTCACCAAAACTTAGAGAAAATCCAAAACTTAAATTAGAAATTTTGATAAAATCTCGTCACCAAAACTTAGAAAATTTGACCGATGTGTCACATTTTCTAAGTTTTTTTTAAAGTCGTGATCAAAACGGAAAAAAATTGTGAAAAACTCATCACCAAAACTTAGAAAATGTGACCGATGTGTCACATTTTCTAAGTTTTTTTTTAAGTTGTAAGCAAAACTTAGAAAAAAATTGTTAAAAACTCGTCACCAAAACTTAGTGACTGACGAGCTTTTATCAAGATTTTTTCCAAGTTTTGGTGACGACTTTTAAATACAAAAAAAATCTAAGTTTTGGTGACAACTTCTAATCAAGATTTTTTCTAAGTTTTGGTGACGACTTTTTATTAGAAAACTTTTGGTGAAGAGTTGTCTGGTCAAGTCGTCACCTGGTTACGAATTGACCAGACAACTCGTCACCAAAATGGTCAGGTTACGAGTTGTCTTTTTTTGGTTACGAGTTGTCTTGTTACGAGTTGTCTTGGTGAGGAAGTGTCCTGATACCGATGAATCCTATGGTATAATTTTACAAATGTAGTTGGAATATGGTGGATATTACTCTACATGTATTAGACGAGAATGATCCCACGTGACAATAATTGCTACTCCAACCTGTTTAAAGAGTGCTTAAAAGTAGCACATTTTAATTGCTTATAAAACCAGTTCCAGTCATCAGAATTTATTGAAAATTTGTGGAAGTATAGGCAAAGGGTTCTTGTTTGTGCTATTCAAATTTCATGTGCAAGTCTTGAAAATTAAAGGAAATAGAGCAAAAAATGCTTTAAAAATCAGCGATAATTACTTCTCCACCAGTATGGCAAAGAAACTCAAAAGATATTAAAATTGGGTATGAACTGATCGATTTACTGATTTCAAACAAAAATTTATTCATTCATCACGGTATGAATTTCTGCTGGACTACTGTGGTTTCCGGCAGAAGTGGCAGAAAGAATACAGAAAGAAATTGGCTTTCAGTATAGGCAGTTTCTGAAAGTTTAGTATCTTTCTGAAGTCGATGTAAAGCAGGAACTTACATATGTGTATACTAGACTTTCCTATTTATAGGGTCGCTTCGCTTCGCGAACTGGTCGGGAGCTACATGTACGCTCCCTATGATTATAGAACCTTACTTTACTCAAATAACCAGTGATCATGGTGATCTTAGGCACCAGATTCCTAGAAAGAAAATTAAAACCCTATCTTCAACGTCCTTTTCTCTTCTCTTTACCTTTCTCTATTGAAGGCACGACAGCTCCCATCTTTAAATCGAGTCAAAATGTACACTTTACCGTTAGCAGCAAGGATGATAAATCAAACTAACATACTACATGTACGCATGCTAAGAATTATGTAAAGTGTAGGTTTCGATTCCATTTTGGGTATTTGGATTAATTGCGGCAAAATGCAGGAATAATCAATGATATATATGTTACGATTGTTAAGAAAAATATCAGTAGAAAATTTTAATAGTAGTTTTATCACATGATACACCCGTTATTCAATTACATAAAGCCATTTCATAAATACTTGTTATGATAACACGTTACATATCACTTTGGGCGTGTTGTCATTGAATGAAGCGCTTCAGTTCCTTTGTGACGTCACAATAGAAACGGTGGCGTTGTTTGCAAGAAATGAAGTTGAAATTATAACATTTGACGTTATTTTTATCAATTACGTTGTATTTCATGTGATAAAAAGAATCTCAAATGATGTTTCTATTTCATACAGTATTTATGAAACTCGTTGTGTGATTTTAATCCCCTCGCCAAGGCTCGGGGATGTAAAATTCACACAACTAGTTTCATAAATACCGTATGAAATAGAAAATCATTCAAGATCCTATATTTATGATGAAATTGTGTTGAAACTTACACGATATTGAGGGGGTAAATAGGGGGGATGGTGTTTAAAACATGGGAGCTGTCGTGCCTTAAAGAGAGGGTAAAGAGAAGAGAAACGGACTTTAAGACAGGCCCGGTTTTAATTTAATTTTTCTTTCTAGGAATCTGGTGCCTGTGCCAGTGATAGGTATTACCTTCCGCACAGCTCACATCGGACTGTTCGGAAACTGGAAAATGCAACTTTGACTGCTTAATCATGCAAAAATTTATATGAAATTGATACCATCCAATAGACATGATAGATCTTGCTTAGTTGTAAATTTTGGTGTATGTAATAGGATAGTCAGTTAAAGCAATAAAACTTTACAGAAAAAACAAGTTTTAGATGGACCATTTCCCATGCTAATTTTTTCTTGACGTCCTCCTTAGGCTCAATATAACAATGGCGATGTCACGCTGAAATTTGACTATGAAGACGCCCCATCTAAAATTTATCTTGCCTGTATAAACTATATTCTAATTCATTCTGTTTGTTTCACGCATTCTGATTGGTTCACAGGATTTCTAAAAGCATGTATAAAACGACGATATACATGCCGCAAACGGACTCACTTAAGATACTGCAAAATATATTCCTACGTAAATTTGCACGTTACAAGCTTTAGCGCACTTTTTGCGTATGACGTCATGCTTCCCTTTGTTCTTCCCTCCTGTGACGTCATACTGTGACGTAAAATTACAAGGTATGAGCTTGTAAATGGCGTTCTCCACATGTAACAACAGAGCAAGTAAGTTTATTATTGATTACACTTTGATTTTTCGCCATTGTAATAAATACGAAGCAGTTGTATTTCATATTTTGCAGCGCAATAATTTCTGTTGGTCATTGTTAGTCCTCCGTAGCAACTAAAGCGATAAATGAGACCCTCTGAGGGGTATAAAAGGTTAAGATATGTCACATGAAGTAGAATAGGAATAAACGTACTGTGTTTTGTGGTTCCTACAGGTATATGTTGGATATACTGTTGGAAACGCAGTTATGCGGTCGGGGCTTGTCCCCGACGGTATAACGTATGTTTCCAACAGTATATCCAACATATACCTGTGGGAACCACAAAACACAGTATGTTTATCCCCTAAATATACATAAACCCTCAATTATATAACATATACCAAAATTTACGACTAAGTGAGATCTATTCAATGATATGGATTTTATTTTAATTTTTGCATGACAAAGTTATCAAAATTGTGGTCATCCAGTTTCCAAAATGAGCTGTGTGGATAGAAGGTATGTATGTATTTTTTGTTTTCTTTTAAATCCCTCTCCCATTCATCATGTTCATCTGGTTAAGTAACGTTTCTGCACAGTCCTTTAGGTAAAAAAAAAGAGTTAAACATCAGCAATTAACCTTATCTTAAGAAACAGAATTTGATTCCTATAGGCGCTGAACATAAAAAAGTACAATAAATACTATCTATTTTGTAATTTTAGGATCATATTGGTGAGACCTGGGCATATAATAGGCTACAACGGATGATTATAGAGGGAGAAAGAGTCTACCGTAGGTGTTTAACAAGGCATGTGGAATGGCCAGAGAAAAATAAGACGACCTTCTCCTCATCTCCAGTAAGAATATTGGATGTAGTGAAGATATCACCAATGTTTTGTTGCATTATTACTAGAATAATTGTAAAAAATTGTATCTGTTGATAGAATTACCTATGTGAGACACCATTTTAAATGGGAAGTAATTCTGTTTATCATAAAGAAGGAATAAGTTTGATAATAATTCAGTGTTATTCTTCAATTTAGTAAATATACATATATACATTGAGTTTTAATAAAGAATCATTTTTTTCTAGGTAAGAATAAAAAACTCAAATTTGGACATGGCCTTTTCTGAAGTTGTCCATTTTATGTCAGAAGCCTCTAAGCAATGCCAGGTACTTAAGAAATTATCAATAAAAACTAAAATGCAAATTGAGGCTTTAATATTCAAAAATTACGAGTCAAAACTTCTTTGAAATTTATCCATTAATGAATGATCTGATGCTATGCTGACATGTGCACAGTACATGAATCATTTAGAGAGTTCAATGAGCTATAAGACTTAGTATGGATTTGTTTCACAATCAATATACTTTGCCTTAACATGGCAATAATGGTCCAAGGGACCTAACTTTATTTTTTGTGTGAACCATACTCAGCAATAAATTTGGTAAAATGAAAAGATGGATATACTCATACATTTAATTATTAGATATTGTAATTTGTGTCGCATATATTGAAAAACATTTCTTTAGACTTTAATTATTAATCATGCTAATTTATACTATCAATATTAAAGTTTAATAAACATTGATATTTGTCAATCAGAAATACTACAGTACAACTCCTGGGAAGCCCAATACAATTGCAGACAAACGACACTGTTGTAGATTTCACCACCAAGCTAGAAACATCACAGCGGTGAAGAAGGAAAAAGATGTAAGATTTTTTATTTAATTAAAAGGGCACAATTTTATAAAATATATTTAAGATTAAAGACTCCTTTGTTTGAATCAAATTTGAGAATTTCTGTAATCTGATTTTACATTGGTGTTATTTGAAATTTCCAAAATTAAAGCCTTCTTAGGTGTTTTTCAGAGTATGATATTTGACTCTTGGTCCAGGGTTTGATTGAATTGTAAAATTTCCAGGAGTATTTTCAGATTAGTGTAAATCAAATTCAAATTACCTAGTACAACATAAGTAGTACAATATGTTATACAATTCTCGTGGAAATAATTACATATATTCTGATGCAGTGCTATGAATGGTTAAAACTTTTAAGAAATACTCTTTGCATTCATTTGATATGTCTTCTAGGTGAATTATGAAAAATAGTAGAAAAATACATTACTCTTGTTTCATATATGGAAGTTTTCTCCAAATTTATGATCAAGTCTGATAATTGGCCTTAGCAAACATGAAAAATCACAGGTGTCAAAGTGTTTCATAGAAATCTCAAACGAATTACTAACTATAAGATGAATACATGTATAATTCTTTTATTGCAGTCAAAAATATTTTCTTGCAACTACATTTTTCCAATTTTTAGACATGATTAAGGATTGTCATGCCATTTGCTATGAAATAATTAAGCCAATAATTGACAGAAAAGGAGCTGTTAAGATAAGGGCCGGATTAAGCCCTGAAATCACTTGATTATTTCTCGTGCGTTGTCCTTCCAATTTAGATAAAAGTTGGTCAGGATAAAAATATAAAGTATTATAAGATTCCTGGTAGGTATTTTATGTAAATAGATTTGGTGAAAGATGTTATGATTACGAGTTGAAGAGGTAGGGGTACAGATGACGGAAAACGTCGAATATCGAACGAAAATGGACAATAAATGCAATATTTTACAATTTTTTTATGTTTATTATACTTCTGTTACCTTTTCAAGTCTAAATTGGATAAGAGATATTAACTTTGAGGTTATTATATCAATATAATCGGCAAACTCTGCAATCCGGAAACTGAAAAACAGTTTTATTTCATTCTTCTCAAATATTTATGTAGGTTTCTGGCGCGAAATACACACGGTGTAGAAATAGACAACTTTCTCATTTATTTCCTTCCAAACGGTTAAATATTTGATCAGAACACACTCTGAATATATTGTTCCATGATTTAAAATGAAAAAAAATCAATGATAACCTATTTTATCGCTCTTGAGACTCATTTAAAAATAGTCATCCATCCCCCCTTTTCTCGTTTTTCTCCTATGGGACATTGTTCCCCCCCCCCCCTCGCTTCAGAACCCCACTTGGTCAGAAAATGTGTTTTATTGATATACATCTTTGGTGAAAGTGGTATTGTAAAGCGAGGGGGGGGAACGATGTTGTATAAAACTTTTCCGTTTTCCATTGATTTCTGTGTAAAAAACGCTTATTTTGACCCAAATAGCGATCTTATTTTGAATAAATTACCCCATCTGATAGCAGATTCATATGTGGACCAAGTTACTTGACATTTCTACCGAAAAAAAATCTTAAATTTTGCACTTTGAAATTTCGACTTTTCAGGGCAGATTTTACGCCTTATCTTAACAGCTCCTTGATATGTTTAATTAACAAAAATTCAATTTAATTTTCAGTTGAGAAGGAGTGAAGATGTTCACATAATTGTTCCACCAGGTTCTTACTCTGTAACTTCCAACTCAGCGTGCGGAACACAGACACACTTAGTTCACACAAAGCCTGGACAGACAGTAGATTTGAGGTTCTTAAAACATTGATGAGCCAGCTCAAAAGTAGCCAGTATTATCTTAATACATGTATGTGCAATATGTAGTCATTTGGTGATTGTAGATTTTATCTGTCTTTTCGATTTTACAGTAATATGTTTGATTTGTGCAGGTATCTGACATAAAAGCATTGTGACGTCATTAAATTCCTTTGAAAACGTCATATATGTAACCCTGTTTCCCTGAATTTCATGCTGGTTTCCATAGAATTTGATGACGTCACAATGCCTTGACGTCAGATACCTACACAAATGGGAAGTAACTCTGTATTTGGAAATGACCGAATTTACCATGTCTTCCATAAACTTAAGAGATGATACATGTAACTAAAATACAGGTGCTAATATTTGGTGCTTTGGTCTTGTGCCAATTTAATAAATATTGTTTTATCTATAGCTTTTCATTTGTGAAATTTTATCATTCAATGCTATTACTCACCCTATAAAAGAAAGAAAAATAATCTTTGTTTCTATTTTGTAATGAAGAAAAGGAATACCTTTAGTTGAATTTTGAAAACGCAAAAAAAGACCCCATTTATCCATTGTCATGTGTATGTGTACTTACTTTAATGGAGTTCACATTTTAATGAAGTTATGTAGGGCTGTTCACCATTCAAGTCTATAGATTTTAATGGAGAATTTTTATTCTAATATGGCAATTTGCCTTTTTTAACCCTGTTATGCTTAAATTTGGTTACATGAATTATGAGCACATAGGGTATTATGAATTCACTTTGTGCTATTTTAATTATTTTTATTCGTTTGTTGGGTGTTTTTTTTTTACAAAATTTTTGTGCAGTTTAGAAAATTTAATTTCACCAAGTGTGTTCAAACATTTACAAGAGGAGATTTTTATAAACTGTTGAATTTTATTTAGTTACAATGATTCTTCTTTTATCTAGGCTTTAGATATTTTATATCTGTAATGTAGTTCAACAATTTGTTACACAGAGGGTCATATTTCTTTCCACATGTGTCAAATAAAGGTATATGAGCAAAATATATGGATAAAAATGGCCTATTTCAAACTCATTTAAGCCCTGGTAACAACCTGTCGTATTTGCAAGTAAAAAATATTATTTAAATTTATTAAAAATCCATTTCTGGTCAAATTGTTTCGAAAGTTTGAATGCTTGAAAAGAAAGAATGTTCTTTCACAAATGTAACAAGTTTTTATATCTTTTGCTATACAAGTTAGACGTTATGGAGAAAGGGAAGGGGGTATTCGTACATAAAGTTATTTGTATTGTGCTGTAGGCCTTGTGGGCACAATACTGCATAAACCGTTAGCCCTAGGACATTTAGATTTACCTTGTAGATAGCCTGTAGCAGGCAGAAGAACCCTATTGATTTTCAAGGTCAGGGGTCAAAGGTCAAGGTCAATAGCTTTTTGGTGAAAATATTTCAAAATTCATTTTTAAAAAAATCTCTTTCTGGTTGAAATGTTTTGAAATTTTTAATACTTTAAAATGAAAGCATTTTTTTTTTACTCAAATTATGGGTTTATACAGTGAAACCTGTCTAAACCGATATCGACTGGGACCAAGAAAAAATATCGGTATAGACAGGTTATTGGATTACACAGGTTTAATAGAATGAAGGCATCCTTTAATTTCTTCAAGTTATCTTCATATTCCTAGGGAAAAACTCATTATAAAACTGTGGAACAGTAACTCTTTCTAGTTAACCATGAACTATTTAAACTCTTATTTCTCATGAAAAATTATCCTCTCTGTCATAATAAGTTATATTTAGAATAATATACTCCATGAAAAAGATTTCAAGTCAGATGGAATTGGCAATGGAATTTTCATACTTGTGCTTGGTGATAAATTTACATCAAATTAAGCTATTATAATACAAACAATTAAGACACTGACCATGGCTTGGTCAGGTGAGGTCACTAGTAAGAGTAATGGAGTCCATTCACCTGTAGTTTTAATTGATCAGCTTGGGGTGATAATTAATCAAAACATGGGTTGGTCAGGGTAGGTGTTGTTTTAACATATCGGTTTAGACAGTGTAAAATACATGTATAAAATGTCACTGGGACCAAAAATGTATATCGGTATTCGGAGTAGGCAGTGTTCGGTTTAGACAGGTTATTTTATATAGGAGGAGATAGAAAATTCTTTGGGACCAAAAAATTCTATCGGAATAGACAGGTTATCGGATTAGACAGGTATCGGTTTAGACAGGTTTCACTGTATATGTTTTACCAATTGATGGAGACATTTTGTAACTAAACAAGAGGAAGAACCTCTTTCAGATTTTTAAGGTCATTGATGAAAGGTCAAGGCCTTTTTGGCTAAAAAAAGAGCTTTAATGAAAAATAAAACACCGCTAAAGACGGTATGGCCGGATTGCAAAGTAAGTTTTTGTCACCAACTGGGTCTAGGTCACTAAGTCAAATATTACAGCATACATTGAGAGGTCTTGTCAGAGGCAACCTACATGTATAATATAAAGTTTCTACTGTATACAGTTCCTTAGATTTTGCTTAAACCAGGAACTTTAACCAAAGTCTTTAACTAGGTCAAAGTCCAAGGTCAAGGTCACTAGGTCCAATGTTACGGCATAAATTGAAAGGTCTCATCATGGGCAACCTAAATGTATAATATAAGGTTTCTACTGCATACAGTTCCTTAGATTTTGCTTAAACCAAGAACTTTAATCAAAATCTTTAATAGGTCAAAGTTCAAGGTCACTGGGTCAAATGTTACGGCATAAATTGAAAGGTCTCATCATGGGCAACCTACATGTATGATATAAAGTTTCTATTGCATACAGTTCCTTAGATTTTGCTTAAACCAGAAACTTTAACCAAAATCTTTCACTAGGTCAAAGTCCAAGGTCAAAGTCACTAGGTCCAATGTTACGGCATAAATCGAAAGGTCTCGTCATGGGCAATCTAAATGTATAATATAAGGTTTCTACTGCATACAGTTCCTTAGATTTTGCTTAAACCAAGAACTTTAACCAAAATCTTTAACTAGGTCAAAGTTCAAGGTCAAGGTCTCTAGGTCCAATGTTACGGCATAAATCGAAAGGTCTCGTCATGGGCAATCTAAATGTATAATATAAGGTTTCTACTGCATACAGTTCCTTAGATTTTGCTTAAACCAAGAACTTTAACCAAAATCTTTAACTAGGTCAAAGTTCAAGGTCAAGGTCACTGGGTCAAATGTTACGGCATAAATTGAAAGGTCTCATCATGGGCAACCTACATGTATAATATAAAGTTTCTTCTGCATACAGTTCCTTAGATTTTGCTTAAACCAGAAACTTTAACCAAAATATTTAACTAGGTCAAAGTTCAAGGTCAAGGTCACTGGGTCAAATGTTACGGCATAAATTGAAAGGTCTCATCATGGGCAACCTACATGTATAATATAAAGTTTCTTCTGCATACAGTTCCGTCGATTTTGCTTAAACCAGAAACTTTAACCAAAATATTTAACTAGGTCAAAGTCCAAGGTCAAAGTCACTAGGTCCAATGTTATGGCATAAATTGAAAGGTCTCATCATGGGCAACCTAAATGTATAATATAAGGTTTCTACTGCATACAGTTCCTTAGATTTTGCTTAAACCAGAAACTTTAACCAAAATCTTTAACTAGGTCAAAGTCCAAGGTCAAGGTCACTAGGTCCAATGTTATGGCATAAATTGAAAGGTCTTGTCATGGGCAACCTATATGTATAATATAAGGTTTCTACTGCATACAGTTCCTTAGATTTTGCTTAAACCAGGAACTTTAACCAAAATCTTTAACTAGGTCAAAGCCCAAGGTCAAGGTCACTAGGTAAAATGTTACGGCATAAATCGAAAGGTCTTGTCATGGGCAACCTTCATGTATAATATAAAGTTTCTACTGTATACAGTTCCTTAGATTTTGCTTAAACCAGGAACTTTAACCAAAGTCTTTAACTAGGTCAAAGTCCAAGGTCAAGGTCACTAGGTCCAATGTTACGGCATAAATTGAAAGGTCTCATCATGGGCAACCTAAATGTATAATATAAGGTTTCTACTGCATACAGTTCCTTAGATTTTGCTTAAACCAAGAACTTTAATCAAAATCTTTAATAGGTCAAAGTTCAAGGTCACTGGGTCAAATGTTACGGCATAAATTGAAAGGTCTCATCATGGGCAACCTACATGTATGATATAAAGTTTCTATTGCATACAGTTCCTTAGATTTTGCTTAAACCAGAAACTTTAACCAAAATCTTTCACTAGGTCAAAGTCCAAGGTCAAAGTCACTAGGTCCAATGTTACGGCATAAATCGAAAGGTCTCGTCATGGGCAATCTAAATGTATAATATAAGGTTTCTACTGCATACAGTTCCTTAGATTTTGCTTAAACCAAGAACTTTAACCAAAATCTTTAACTAGGTCAAAGTTCAAGGTCAAGGTCTCTAGGTCCAATGTTACGGCATAAATCGAAAGGTCTCGTCATGGGCAATCTAAATGTATAATATAAGGTTTCTACTGCATACAGTTCCTTAGATTTTGCTTAAACCAAGAACTTTAACCAAAATCTTTAACTAGGTCAAAGTTCAAGGTCAAGGTCACTGGGTCAAATGTTACGGCATAAATTGAAAGGTCTCATCATGGGCAACCTACATGTATAATATAAAGTTTCTTCTGCATACAGTTCCTTAGATTTTGCTTAAACCAGAAACTTTAACCAAAATATTTAACTAGGTCAAAGTTCAAGGTCAAGGTCACTGGGTCAAATGTTACGGCATAAATTGAAAGGTCTCATCATGGGCAACCTACATGTATAATATAAAGTTTCTTCTGCATACAGTTCCGTAGATTTTGCTTAAACCAGAAACTTTAACCAAAATATTTAACTAGGTCAAAGTCCAAGGTCAAAGTCACTAGGTCCAATGTTATGGCATAAATTGAAAGGTCTCATCATGGGCAACCTAAATGTATAATATAAGGTTTCTACTGCATACAGTTCCTTAGATTTTGCTTAAACCAGAAACTTTAACCAAAATCTTTAACTAGGTCAAAGTCCAAGGTCAAGGTCACTAGGTCCAATGTTATGGCATAAATTGAAAGGTCTTGTCATGGGCAACCTATATGTATAATATAAGGTTTCTACTGCGTACAGTTCCTTAGATTTTGCTTAAACCAGGAACTTTAACCAAAATCTTTAACTAGGTCAAAGCCCAAGGTCAAGGTCACTAGGTAAAATGTTACGGCATAAATCGAAAGGTCTTGTCATGGGCAACCTTCATGTATAATATAAAGTTTCTACTGCATATAGTTCCTTAGATTTTGCCTCAACCAGGAACTTTAACCAAAATCTTTAACTAGGTCAAAGCCCAAGGTCAAGGTCACTAGGTCAAATGTTACGGCATAAATTGAAAGGTCTTGTCATGGGCAACCTTCATGTATAATATAAAGTTTCTACTGCATATAGTTCCTTAGATTTTGCCTCAACCAGAAACTTTAACCAAAATGTTGACGGCAGACGGACAGACGGACGGACAGACGGACGGACGGACATCGTCAATCTATAGACCGGAATTGCTTTGCAATCCGGCCAAAAAATCTTTTTAGAATAAAAAAAAAACAACTTAATATTATGCTTGCTTTTGAAAATATATCTCACGTATTTTGGGCGTTTTGCAGCAATAGCGTTGCTATTTTTTATTTTATGATAAACATACTAGTATAGAAACCCTGAAATTTATAATATATTATCCTTTCATGTTTAATGTAGGTTTTGAGAATGGACATTTAACGAGAGAGAAGGTCTTATGTAATTAGTTTCAGGAATTATTTTACATACACTAATGCCTGAAAAATATGTTGTTTTTTGCAAGATTTTTTTTTCTTGGATGATTTTACTTCTTGGGCTATTTTTATTTGAGGTAGAACTGTATACAAGTCGATCAGAATTTTGGAAGTACTTCTATGAGTGTAGTCAAAAGTGATATTTTAAATAAATAAATTCTAAAAAATATGCATCATTACGCATTATTTTATGAACAATGGGTTTCGAAAAAAAAGAGTGCATTATAAAATTAAAACACTTACATTGACCCTCTAAAGGTGAGTTATGTATTGAGTCTTTGCGGAATACAGAGTAATTTCCCCTTATAGACGGTATCTGACGTAAAACCATTGTGACGTCATGAAAATGGTATGGTAACGTCAATTTTACACCGTCATTTCCCAGGCTTTTAGGACTGTTTCCATAGAATTTGATGACGTAACAATCAGTCTACGTCAGATACCGTCTCAAATGGGAAGTAACTCTGGTTTTCGAAAATAGCAAATACATGTACCATAGTCATAGAATTACTCCTTGCATTACATAGGGTCTGTCTTTCTGTCTCCTGGACAAGTCAATTTTACATACTTTTTCTGACCGTTTTGAAGATTGGTATGCATATATATGTAACTTTAGTTCAGTCTGATCTGTCTGTCCAAATTTTTTGGATTTTCATACTTCACCTGTACATGTGTATCCTAGCTTTCATCTGGTAACAAAGTTTGTTATTTTGATCTCGACCTTGCTTGAAGCTTGACTTGGCCTGTACATGAAAGATAGGTGATGACAGATGGATAGAATTCACAAATACACCTTGTTGTACACATGCTTCAATATAAATATATCAAATTGAAACTTGGTACATTGTACACCTCTTTCATAAGTAACAGATCAAGTAAATAGCTCATCTTTCTTATTATCATATATTTCCTGCATTCTAATGCATGGATGGTTTGCTGCATGATGATTCAAATACCCTGTGGATCACCTTGCATATTTATTTCTCTGTACCAAAGATTCTTGGCATTTTATTGCCTTTTCTGCTAAGTGTCTTTTCGCTGTGTACAAAACATGGATTTGGGTCAAAATTCTTTGAACAGTATGAAATACAACTATGAGCACAGATACATGTACAATATTTCATTTAAGACCTTGAACTTTGACCACATTATTTTGAGCTTAGTGTTGATCTTTTTTCTGAGATTATCTGAATAAAGTAAAGGGGGTCTATGTTATGGTTCAAGCACTGTTGTTAAAGACAAAGAGACATCTCCGTTCCAAGATTACTGTAAGTCCCATATCAACAAAAATTGTGTGGTTGATGAATCTGAAGATGGCAACTACAAATTAGACCGAGAACAGGCCAAAATTTTATTCTTGAGTTGGTAAAATACCAACTCAAGAATAAAATTTTGGCCTGTTCTCGGTCTACTACAAATATGTATTATACATGTATGTGGCACAGAATCTGGATCTGACCCATCTTTCATCCTCAGGTGACCAGGTTTGCCAGTGAATGGTCTATCTTTATTCCCAGATTGCTTCAAGTCCTTCTTCATTCAAACTTGGGTGGGTGATGCACCCGAGGATGTGTACTACAATTAATGCATGATAAGAAAGCTGGATATGACCCATATTTCACACTTGAGTAACTAGGGTAGGTAATCATAGCTTACTAAAAGACAAAGATCAATCAAACTTGTCACCTTGTGATGTATTTGAAGATGCCAAGTGCAATGCATGCTTTGGATGCTGGTAAGGTTATGTTGCTGTTGAGGTGACTAGCCTCAGAGAGATAGAAAAATGCATCTGACAATCTCCTTCATCTTTTATAATAATACATCTATGTTCATATTACCGGTACATATACACACATCTTCCTAATGACAAGACTATTATAATGATACCAGACTTTAATACTATTTTCCCTAAAAGTGACCTTGATCTTTGAGTTTAAAATTTATAAGTACATGTACATGTACACGTCACCTTCCTATTAAAGTAGGTCAACAAGGACCATTGTTCAGCTTGATATGCAATTCATCACCCTGAAGTTCCATATCAAGTTTCATTTAGTTTTCTGTAGCAATAACAAAGAAAAGTTCAGAACAAGCTTTATGTTCGTGAAACATAAATGCCCCCGGTGGCAGCTTTGAGAAAAACATAGGTAATCAAAGGTTACAGAGCTCACCTAGTGGCAGCATGTTATCATGGCAGCAAAGTTCAATTAAAACATTTTTTTTTTGTGTTATTGGCTTTTAAAAGCAAAATCATTCAAGAGGAAAAAGTAGGTCAAGGTCATTTTATGAAAGTTTGATCAAAGATACATCCAATATGCAAGATTGTTACATGTGGCACTTATACTTTGCTCAATATTGGCTTTTAAAAACAAAATCACTCAACCAGAAAAAGAAGGTAAAGGTCATTTTATGAAATTTTGATCAATGATACACCCAATATGCAAGTTTGGTACAAGTAGCGTTTATAGTTCGCTCAATATTGGCTTTTAAAAAATCAAAATCACTCAACCAGAAAAAAGTAGGTCAATGTACATGAAGTACTTATACTTTGCTCAATGTTGGCTTTTTGGTATGGCGAAGTGAAAATAATCATGTTAATAGTACTGCAAATGATCAAAGTTCCTAGGCAGCTGTTTTCTGCTGACAATGAACTTAAAGCCTTCATAATTATATATCATACAGACAGCATAATTAACAACATGCATGCAAACTTTGATAATTATCAGGAGAAAAAATTGACTTTAAAAACTCTGCAAAAAAGTCAGCTTTGATATTGAAAATTAGTGTCTTGTTTTAACTGTTAAAATGGGCAATTCATGTGTGAAGCATATAGAATATGAACTTCATATACTGTTACTTCTCAAGTATCAGATACATGATCATAACAGACCAATTTATTTTACTACATCACTTGGCAAAATAGTTTGGCACACTGGGTGGATATGATGGACACACATATCCACTCTTCGAAGCAAATATTTATCATAGAACTTTCTGATAAGATTAATATGACAGAAGTTTAACCAAAAACACCACAAAACTTGCACATACTTTATTTCTGCATGATATGATACATTAAAATGCAGAAGTGCAAAAGCACATAAATTAATCTATTTAAACATATTGTAACTTCCAGCAAAATTATTTTGTTCAAACTAGAATTGTGGAGTGAATTTCAAAATCTTTTAACTTTACATGAACTTGCGATATCTATTTGTATTTCAATAAATGGACCTACAAGTATAGGTCAAAGTCATAGACGAAACTGAATATCTTCAAAACAGTAACTGGAGATTCACAATTTTATTTTCGCAAAGAAAATTTGTATTAAAAATAATTCATGACAACCACCGAATATTGGCACCCTTCATTACATATTCATAAATTAAGTTTGTTCAAATGAATACATTAATATTAAATATCATTAAATGAAGTTGCTAACAATTACCATAGCTTTGCATGGACCCTATTTCTATAATTATGAGCTAAACTGCCGTAGTTGTTTAAATCTTTGTGCAGTGATACGTCCTTATGCGAACATTTTACGTAACAAGTAAACTATTTTAACGAAAAATGATTACTTACTTATGCAGCCAGAGGATTACTTTTATGAAAGCCTGATATAACCCATAAAATTATTACATTTATTACAAAAGCATCCTTTGAAAGCTAAAATTTTCAAACATTGTTACAGTTAAGTTCTCATTAAAAAAAACATCCCACATTTTTACCATTGCAAAATTTGCTGAGGATCAATTTTGAATAAAAGAAATATAATAAATTTCAAAAGGAAAATATTTTGATTTTCTGTTACAGTTATCTTATTTTCAACTTAAATCAAACTGCTTAAATTAGAGACTTGGACAAGACAAAGTTGTACTTACATATATATCTTAATTCATCTAAAAGAGACACAAAATGTTGAGCAATTTTCCGTATTTATATCTTAAGAAATTATAGAGATCGTTAGCCAAAATTGCTTTATAAATACAAAAATAGTTGTCACTGTAAGACATAATCTACATGGATTTGACTGAGTAATTATAAACTTCTCCCGTGTAAATTGGCATTTATGGCATTTTTACCCCATTAATTACTAATCCATACTACAACAATATTCAGTAATAAGCATGATTTTCTACAATGAAATATTAAAATCTAAATGAAAACCTTGAATGAATTCAGTCTACAATTTTTTTGATTTATGTTTATAACACTGATTCAATGAAATGATAAAAACTATCTAGTTCATGTACATCTTAAAACTGTTCTGATAAAAATTAAAAACAAAAACGATAATCTTATAAATTGCTTTACTTTGACTTATGACAACCATCCATATTGCAATCTACATGTTTTTAAATGTTTTTTTTTCTAAGTGAAATTTCTGCACAAACTTAGGTAAATCATTGAGACGCTGGACATGCCTGTATTAAAACCCCCTTCAACTAAGTGAAATGTTACACTTCCAAAGTGACAACCTAAGGATAAATAAAGGCAACACAAGTGTAGCATCCCCTCGCAACTGCATCCTCTATGCCATCAGCATATGGAATTCAAAATAAAGTCCACTTTGACCTTGACCTTTGACTCTGAATATCAATAGGGTTCATCCACTCCCCACGGGAATTTTGATGTTTCTTGATGATTGCTTTGGCTTCTATGCTGTTCACAAGGATTTTAAGCCTAAGTCCACTGTGACCTTGATCCTTGACCTTGAAAATCAATAGGGTTCATCGTCTCCCGGGGGTGGGGATGTTTCTATGATGATTACTTTGGCTTCTATGCTGTTCACAAGAAAATGTAGATACACCCACCCACGCATGGATGCATGGCAGTGATGTAATATCCCCTCCCCTCCACAACATAGTCACGACGCGATAACAGAGAATACATATATACAGAAATCTGTATACATGATTTATAACTTAAAACAAGTAATAATAAAATTATAATCGTCATCTCACATAACTTCAATTGGACATAGACAAGAACAAGAATTTGCCATCTTTCATCGAGAAACTTGCTGAAGTACATGTATGCAACGTGAATTTGTAAATTTTCACTTGGAGATCAAATTGAAATGCTGATTTCGAACGATGGATGAAGCATTTTAAAGAAAATTGCTTAGAAAATGTTCTGCAATATCAATGATTTGAATTCACGTGTAGATGACATGTACTTCAATTAATTTTGATTTGCTCAAAAAGTAAATTTAGTGATCATATTACATGTTATTTTCTGAGTTAATCTGACACTTTTTATTTCCAACTGATAATTACAAAAAAAATGTTCCAGAAAACATTTATAAATTTCAAGTTTGTTTATAGAACATTTTTAAAGTTTTTAATGAAAATCAGAACAATTTTAAAATGACATCTCTGGTTAGACCAGACAAATCAGTAAAATTATCACTAAATCCTAATTGCCGATTTAAATATATTAACGTGAACAACAATGTGCACAAAACTAAATCTAAAAGCATCTGCATGACATAGTTACATGTATGCTTACTAATCATTCTCATAAACATGATAAATAATACAAAAATTAAAATCACAATAACAGAAATGTAAAAGTTGTAGTTCAACTCCCTTTGTGTAAGTTTAGAGGTACGTAAATGTAAGTTGTAATGTATACAATGTATAATAGCGTCTTTAAATGGACCGGCATTTATCATGCTAGTGCTTGAACAGCTGTTATGTTGAAGAAATTCAATTCCGTCCCTCAAACTGAACCACGGCAAGTGAAAAATGTATGTTTGACGTTTCAGAACAGATAAGTACACACATTTAGCACTGCATGTATATATCATTCGAAATTCTAATACTATCTCAGAGATTTTTTTCTAAAACTTCTTACACAGAGCACATCCAGTGAATATTCTCAAGACACTTTCAAAATTCTTAAACTTAATTGACTGCCTATTTTTAAAAATTTATGCCAAAACCATATTTTTGTCTACTTTTTTTTTTTAAACATGTTAAATAGAAATAACCTTTTTAATAAAGAATTTTTGTTTGCATTTTTTCAGAGAGATAAACACACTCAAAGTACTTATATGGCTTTTTGTGATACTATTCCCTGTCACATCCACCAAACTGAATCAAATTATCACCTTGCAACATCTCAGCTGGGCAATAAATTTGATTAAATGGAAGGACAAGGGGAAATACATGTACGTCTCAAAACCCAGTTATACACACATGTAGTTATGTCATAAACGTACGTACAAGTAAATTTACATTGTTCATACAGTCATATTTTGTGGAATGAATTGTGAATTTTAATGTGAATGTTAATGAGCATACATGTACGTACAATTACATTTAAAAATAAAAAGATGAATCTTAAAATAAAAATACTGTAGGAGGAAAAAATTGAACATTGAGCCATGAGAAAAAAAAAACCTTTATCAATAAATGACTAGTAAGAATTGATAATGGTAGATACAGACTCATAAAATTATTTTAAGGTATCCACTGTAAAAATAAAAATACTGACAACTTGTTTCTACCATAAAAGTAAAGTCAACATGACCTTGGTAGTTACATGTAACATTCCACATGTCTTGACTTTTTCTACAACTATGGTGAAAGCTGGCTGACCTTTTATGAAGAATGGATAAAACTAGACTTTTCAAGATAGGGTATGTTGCCTGTTGACCCTAATTACAGTAAATTGTCTTTTATTCGCAGCGTCTTAACGTTTGGAGCACAAGTGAGGTGACTGGTTCGCGACGTTTATTTTCGCGACATCATAAGTACGTGTGTTTGGACATATTCGTGGCTTTTTATGTGAAAGTATAACTACCAGACAGACAGGCAGATGGATGTCAGATAGACAGATCCCTGTATGTTGCTTTTGTGGTACAGACAACATCATAAGTGTACATATAAGTCTGGACGTGCAGTATTGCAACCTTTGAAGGTGTACTGAAAGCTACAATTATTTGTACAATGGATACCTTAAAAAATTATAACATTATATAAAGAAGAATTATGGAACTTCATAGAATATCACAACCAATTTTATAGTTTCCGAACAACTAAATAGCATCACAATGTTCAGGAATCATTCTGGAAGCTCCCAAAACACAGGAACGATTACATTGTATATACATGTATATAACTTACTAAAAAGTACCTTTAAGATTCAAAAGCAAACACAACTATATGTAAACATGTTAATGCAGTTTTCTGTGGCTAACCAAAATAACTTACATGTAATAAAAAGAAATAAATGAAATGTACAACCTGTTATCATTACTGCTATTAATTAGATAAAATTCATAATATGCTATTTCAAAAAAAAAAAATCAAACATAGGGTAATCAAAGATTACATAGCTTGCCTATACAGATTTTTGTCAGAAACCAGGTTAAAGTTTTTGAAAATTAGGTCAAAGTCCAAGGTCAAAGGTCACTAGGTCAAAGGTCATGGTCTCAAATGAAAGGTCTTGTGGCAAGGTATCTACATGTGAAATATCAAAGCCCTACCCCTTATAGTTCAAGAGATATAGCCCAGGTAAAAGTTTTGTCTACGGACGACGACGACAACAACGACAAGGGTATGGCATTAGCTCTCCGGACTTTTTCGTCCCGGCGAGCTAAGAACTGAAGTAAAGAATTAAGTCATCTACATGTTAAATAAATGGAATATAAACTTTCAAATCTTTCTATGTTTGAAATATGATTGACACTTCCTTGTCAAAACATGTATTGTGGATATACATGTTCATGACTGTATGTCTGCTTCATTTATGAGTTTAGAGTAAATAAATGGTATAAGAACAGACTGTCTTGAATTTCAAAGCAAATATTTTTGTCTTAGATACATCAGTTGAAAGAAACGGTATGAAATATAAACACAATAAACAATTAATGAAGTGATTCTCTTGATCTATGAAATTTCAAATTATAAAATGTCATGTGTTTACAGCAATTTTTAGCTCGCCGGGACGAATGTCCGGAGAGCTATTGTCATACCCCCGGCGTCGGCGTCTGCGTGCGCGTGCACAAAAACTTTAACCTTGCTTATAACTTTTAAACCAATACAGATTGGGCTTTCATATTTCACATGTGCATTCCTTGTGACAAGACCTTTCCATGGATACCAAAATTTTTGACCTTGTGACCTTGACCTTGGAGATTGACCTTCTTTTGAAAAACTTTAACCTTGGCCATATTTTTGGAATGGTAAGTGATAGGGCTTTGATATTTCACATGTGTATTCCTTGTGACAAGACCTTTCCATGGATACCAAAATTTTTGACCTTGTGACCTTGACCTTGGAGATTGACCTACTTTTGAAAAACTTTAACCTTGGCCATATTTTTGGAATGGTAAGTGATAGGGCTTTGATATTTCACATGTGTATTCCTTGTGACAAGACCTTTCCATGGATACCAAAATTTTTGACCTTGTGACCTTGACCTTGGAGATTGACCTACTTTTGAAAAACTTTAACCTTGGCCATATTTTTGGAATGGTAAGTGATAGGGCTTTGATATTTCACATGTGTATTCCTTGTGACAAGACCTTTCCATGGATACCAAAATTTTTGACCTTGTGACCTCGACCTTGGAGATTGACCTACTTTTGAAAAACTTTAACCTTGGTCATATTTTTGGAATGGTAAGTGATAGGGCTTTGATATTTCACATGTGTATCCCTTGTGACAAGACGTTTCCATGGATACCAAAATTTTTGACCTTGTGACCTTGACCTTGGAGATGATTGACCTACTTTTGAAAAACTTTAACCTTGGCCATATTTTTGGAATGGTTAGTGATAGGGCTTTGATATTTCACATGTGTATTCCTTGTGACAAGACGTTTCCATGGATACCAAAATTTTTGACCTTGTGACCTTGACCTTGGAGATGATTGACCTACTTTTGAAAAACTTTAACCTTGGCCATATTTTTTGAATGGTTAGTGATAGGGCTTTGATATTTCACATGTGCATTCCTTGTGATAAGACCTTTTTTATTGTTGTTGTTGCAATTTACATATGGTTGCCACCGGCGAGCTATGTTGTCATTCTGACAAGTCTGGTTGGAATGGTAAGTGATAGGGCTTTGATATTTCACATGTGTATTCCTTGTGACAAGACGTTTCCATGGATACCAAAATTTTTGACCTTGTGACCTTGACCTTGGAGATGATTGACCTACTTTTGAAAAACTTTAACCTTGGCCATATTTTTGGAATGGTAAGTGATAGGGCTTTGATATTTCACATGTGTATTCCTTGTGACAAGACCTTTCCATGGATACCAAAATTTTTGACCTTGTGACCTTGACCTTGGAGATGATTGACCTACTTTTGAAAAACTTTAACCTTGGCCATATTTTTTGAATGGTTAGTGATAGGGCTTTGATATTTCACATGTGCATTCCTTGTGATAAGACCTTTTTTATTGTTGTTGTTGCAATTTACATATGGTTGCCACCGGCGAGCTATGTTGTCATTCTGACAAGTCTGGTAAATTATGGGGCAGTAATTTTCTATCCAAAATGGTAACAGGGTTGTCATTGACATTGTCTTTAAAAAAAATATAAATAAAACCTTGCTCCATATGGTCTGAATATGCTTCAAACAGGCATAAACGAAACAACTCAAATTTTTACATATATATGTTTTTGGAATGGATTTGATTTGTGAATGACATGTAGATATGTTTGCATACATACAATGTACAAGTATAATGAATGTCAAAAATGTAATGTGTAAAAAAACTCAATAAAAGGAACTGCTTAACTGTAAACTCAAGTGATTCAAAATTTTGGTCCATTTTTTTACTTTAAGGTATCAGATGTGTAATGAACGAAATCCTGTCCAAAATACTGAAATTATGCATATAAATTATTTCATGTTTCTCTATACATGTATCATTTGATATTTCACAAACTTCTGTTCTAGGATGTTAGTATCGGATACAGGATTATTTTGACTAGGGTCATTTTATAGGAGTTACCTCCCCTTGAATGTTTAAAATACTTTTAAAATTACTTAAAAAATTGCGAAAGATCTAAACAGTGAACTTCAGATTTTTCAGTGAAATTTGATGAATGTTATGTTTTAGAAATTTTTAAAACATCAATATTTGAACCCCCCCCCCCTCATTTTGTTAAAAATAGCTGAAAAACTAGTTTTTCCGTACAGATTAATGTAAACTCTGAGGAAGGAACTAACTTTTTTTTCAAAAACAAATTGGTGAAAAATTTTCAAAAAATTTTTACATTATAACTATACAATAAGTTTAGAATTCCAAACTCAATAAATGGGTAAAGCAATCATCCCTCAATATACATCTAATGCCTTAATGACAAAATACCTATGCTTTATATGTTCAACCTTGTTTGAATATATGATATGATGATATAAACTACAACTGCTTACAATTTACATGTTTTTGATTGAATTACATGTACAGTACATGTGTTCATGCATGATGATATGCTATACTAGATTTGATCCCTCTACAACTTGAACAAAATAAATTACTACATAATCATATTAAATATGTATAACACATCAACAATGGAACAATATCTATCCATAACAAACATGTTGAACAAATAGCTACTTCTCTCTTTACATTAAAACAAAGATTCTTTTCAACATCAAATGAACACCTCTTTTAAAAAAAGTCATCTATCATATTACTACAACAATATAACAACTTATGTATAGCTCCTTAATATAAATTCAACAATGCACCAAACTTTAATCATTGCGTGAATTCTGAAGTCTCTACTGTTGCACAAATTTCCGATATTTCATACCTGCTTGTAAGACACTGTACATACCCCATACGTTGTGCATTTCATGCTATATCTAGGTATGACTGTGTAGTACTAAAAATTATCATGAAACAAATGATAAATATACATGTATACATGTTCATGTATAGTTGGCAAAGCAGAGTTTGAAATTACAATCATTCCCAGTGTCATTTATGACCTAAATACTATGTACTGTGGGTCACCAAATTTTAATAACATCATTTTGTCTGTCTTATTCTGATTTAATAAACTTAAAAAAATCCAGAAAATTTAATACCCCTGATAAGCATATCATTATTACGTGTACTCTCTGTGTAATTATTTTAGCGGGATTCATATTTTAGTGGAATTAGCACTATAAAGACTGCGCTAATTCAAGACTACGCTAAATTATTGAATTTTTACAGACTAATGCTGAAAATAAGTCATGTACGTGCGCTAATTCATACGCTTATATGTCAATTTCCCATTTTTGCCCAGTTTGCGCTAAAATTTGGTTGCGCTAAAATAAGTACACATATAGTATGTAAATCTCATGTTCTATGACGTTATCCAACTCTAAAATCTGAAAGGAAATGCAATGTCTCACATATGCTTATACTGTACCCGCTACCATATGTGCTCTATTGACAATAAATTTTCAGAGTACTTGTTCTTATTGAAAAACTAGCTTCTTTCTTTAATAAAAATTGATTATTCTCTAATATGTGAATTGAAGGTATAAATTTAAGAAATTCATGCTAACGGCAATTTTTTTTTCTATGCATAAAATTCTGCTTTTTATATTAATCAATCTTTTAAAGACATTGAAAACAATTTTGAAGAAATGAAACATTAACAGATTTATGTGTAATTTTGATTTTAATAATATTTTACTATCATTTTCTTAATTCGTAATTAAACAATCATCAAACAAATAGAATGTTCTGTAAAATTATCTTTTTCAAAAAATATCAACAAAGGGCAGATAACAGTCATCAGGTCTGCCTAAAATCTCATGAGAAAAATAAATAACACAATTTTTCATAAAATGACAAAATTTATGATTTTTTCAGCCAATGTCTATATGTAAAATATTATTTTCACTTTGGTAAGGAGAATTTGAAATAATCTGACTTGCTGAGCTAACATTTAAAATTCTTAATTTAAAATGTAGTTGACTTTCTTCTTATAATATTGACAGAAAAGTCTTATTAATTCAAGGCAGAGGCCAAACTTGCTACATAATACTGTATTTAAAATAATGAATGTAAGTGTTCTTATAATTAGCATTCACAGATTTTTTTTTTTAATTACAAGAAAAAAGCATAATTCAAAAGAAGATCACTGACTGATTTTTTTTTTTCCGTTATAAATGGGGAATAATTAACTCCATATTTTTATTTTACAATATAAAACAAGTAAATTATATCTAAAACGGATACTGAATGACCTTTGCATTTCAGATTCCCCATTCCAATGAAGCTGTTCTTTGATGGTTGATTCTAACCTAAAAGATTTAAATTATTACTGTAAAGTCAAATGACCCTACTTTCCCTTTGTGGTAAAATTGCTCATAAAAAAAAAAAACACTTTATGTTTACATGTAGAGTGAAAATAGTCCAAACAGAATTCCTCTTGCATTGCAAAGATGTACACAATGAACATGCATGCAGCACATAATGTAATTTGGCTAGTTGAAAATCTATACATAGACCAGCTAACTTAGATCCTCTCTTTCTAATCCAATCAGATGTACATGTAACTTAAAGCTTTCTGTCGTTATTTTTTGTCGATAGTTTGGGATTGCCTCTGACTACACAGAAGTACTGAGTTGGGACACTGCACGGATTAGGGCGCTGTTCTCTATCTGAAGTTTCTGTGCCTCGACATCCATGTCCTCTAGGTCCTGAAAAAATAGGTAGACATATAATCTAGATAGTTAATTAAATATGACAAAAACACATAATAACATTTGGGCAAGACACAATCTTTTACACTCGATATCAAATTATACATTTAGACTTTATTTGAGAATCAGGACTGTCCTACAAGAAGAAGACCCAGTGGCATGTTTTTTGGTTTTTTTATGTCTGCTCCAGTGTTTTCAAATTAAAATCTAGTACTTGTTATTGTAAATTTCTAAATTAAAGTAACAAAAAACATGTCTGTACATTTGTATATTACTGTATTCTGTAATATTCGCGTGATTTTATTTTCGTGACAACTCGACAACAGATTAATTCGCGTGACTTTAATTTCGTGGGCTCATCATCTGATTTTTTTTTTTATTTGTTCCTCTTTCCTGTATAGATACATTTTATTTCCTTATCAACCTCTATTAATTGCTGAAATGCTTATTTAAAATAAGCTGAAATTAGACGTTTCGTATCGTCATATCTTATAAACATGTCATTTGTTTACCTTTTCGTCTCTTATTGAAATTTATTGAAAACGGGATGATTAAAAATATAAAGAAATCCATAATTATTTTTTCTAACGATTTTACAGTTCTTTAGTATATTGTTTGTCTGGGTACTTAAGGCTAATTGATTGATTGCTATGTTTGTAATTTAAACATCCCTAATACCGACACGTATGATCATCCGTTGTCTAATTAGGGCCATTAATTCTAATGGAAACTTTAATGGAAAAGAAGACGCTTTGAATTTTGTCAAATTTGATCTACTTTTTATCTCTTGGACAGACTTATTTTTAGCAAGGACTTTATTTTCGCGTTTGATCAAGCTCACGAAATTACGCGAAAATAAAGTCCTTGCTAATAAAAAGTCGTTTACAGTACATAGTGTACATTAGATGCCATGATACTGCATCACAGCACAGAACTGTGCAGTCATGAAATACATGTAGAACGGCTCTGAAACTAAAAGAATACCCATTAAAATGTCAGGTAACTTGTATAACTCTTCCCATATAACAGAGAACTATTGTTGAGTCCTAGTTAAAATCGCATTTAGCTGCTACGTACATTGTCATATTCTTCATTTCTTCATACATTATACATATTTATGCAGATACACTAATTTTGTCACATGTACAATTGTTTTATTTATTTATATTTATTCAGGCAATAATCATGTACAAATATACGATAAATTCAAGACAACAAAAAATTAATTTGAAACAGTATATAGCACTATAAACGTATCACATAAAGTATCATCACAGTGTATTTCACAGATGGTATCACAATCTTATATCACAGATAGTACTCATGTAACTTTAAAAAAGATTCTATAGCATTTATAGAATACATGTATGTCAAAAATTACAACATTTACTCCCTCAAAGAGGAAAGAAAGACATCAAACATGTTCAAAAACAAAATTATTGTATCATTCAAAAAGACAACAAATCACACTCATCAAAATCTATACAAGTACATTTTAAAGATCATTGACTGATTCCAGTCTTATTTCTGGATACTTTGGTGCCTGTAAAGACATCCCCCCCCCCTAACAATTTAAAATGTATCCAAAGGATTTCAAATTAGAGGGAAAAACCAGGAGATTCACAAAATGTTGATTTTGTAATTTTTAGGTGAAAAAAAAATTGGATTGGAAATAAAACTATAAGGTAACCATGCAAATGAATAGGAGGGACAAAGGAATAACACAATAAATTCATATCTAAAATTTCTAGGACAACAGATTCACATAGATACCTTCATCATGTTCATATCCTACTTCAGGTTTCCTTGGTAAGAGAGCAAATTTTTCATTATTTTGTTAGTGATTATGACGTAATTACATAAATACCAATTTTCCTCACTAATTGCATATTTGGTTCTATTTGAATTAGACATTGACATAAAGATACTTTCCAACCATCACCATGCGATAGAAACTTGCAAGGACAAAATAATAAATCTCCATTCAAGTTTCTTACAATCAACAACTTTACATGCCAGCAATTGACTACGACATTCTTGATCTTTACTATCAAAAGTGGGAGTATCTAAAACCAGTAAACTTGTTAACATACTATTTACGAGGGCCGTTCATACAAATACTAAATGTATCTTCTACAGTTTTGAAATACATGTAGAAAACTTACAAGTATTAATTATGAGAACACCTTTATACTCTCTATAACTTAGCATTAAACTTTTATTTAAAGTTCTATATTTACATTACTAGTAGATTCCCCATGTTGAATGCCCATTAGGCAACTAGAATTATATTCCAATAGCTTGGGTTGCTAGCTTGGGTTGCTATTGTGACGTCACATTCAAGTTTTGAATGTAGGGAGAATTTACCAAAGTTAAGATACATTTGACGCTGTTACAGGCAAAATTTGCGATGTTCATGTAAATAAAAATGACCGATAATTAGAATAAATGTAAATATAAGTAATGACTGTCTTACTTTTGGTGTTCATCAGTGTATAATTCTGGTTGGACACGTGCAAATTTTCCGAGAATCTTCTCGATTCACGGAATTTGCACGTGACCAACCAGAATTATACACCCACGAACACCAAAAGTAAGACAGTAATTTCTTAATTGTTCTGCAATATTTGTATAACATTTTTACAAATAACATGTTCATCCTTAGGCTATATATACAGTAGCTCATGTTTATCGTTATAATTTGACGTACCTTGTTCAGCATTTCTACCTCTCTTTCTAGATCAGCTATCTTCTTATCTTTCTCATCGAGCATCTGTTTCAACTTTCTATTTTCTTCCCTTTCCTTCTCTAGCATCTAAAAACAATTGAATCTTCAAAATTATCAATAAAATCTCAATAATTATAGATCAAATATCAATAATCTGTCAAATCTCAATTATTATTCAATATCAAACCTCAATCATTATTCAATCAAATCTCAAATGAATCATTAAAGTATTAGATTATTGGTTCACCCATTTATTGAGTTTGGAATTCTAAACTTATGACAGTTATGATATAAAAATTTATTCAAATTTTTTTCACCAATGTGTTTTTGAAAAAAGTTATCATCCCTCAGTGTTTGCATTGAGGTCTATGGAAAAACTCATATTTCGGCCATATTTACAACGAAAATGATGGGGGCTCAAATATGGATGGATGAAAAATTTCTAAAAATTGATATCAAATTTCCATGAAAAATCTCAAGTTTACCATGTAGATCTTTTAAAGTATTCTCTATCAAGGGGAGATAACTCCTTAGAATAGCCGTAATAAATAAATCCTTTTTCCAATCCCCATCATCATAAGTTTGTGCAACATCAAAAGCGATAGAGAAATATGAAATAATTTACACATAATTTCTATCTTTGGGACATGAATTCGTTCATTATACATCTAATACCTTAAATCAAATCTCAATCATTATTCAATCAAATCCCAATCATTATTCAATCAAATCTCAATCATTATACATCCAATACCTTAAATCAAATCTCAATCATTATTCAATCAAATCTCAGTCATTATTCAATCAAATCTCAATCATTATCTATCAAATCTCAATCATTATTCAATCAAATCTCAATCATTATCTATCAAATCCCAATCATTATCTATCAAATCTCAATCATTATCTATCAATTTTAGCTATTTATAGCATCACTGGTTTCCTATTTTAAAATCTCTACTATTACTGAATAAAGGAGCTGATAAGATAAGCATGAGAAGGGCTGTATTTAACCCTGAATCTCATCAAGTATTTCTTCTCTGCAATGATCTACATGCTAGAACATAGGGTAATCAAAGATTACATAGCTCGCCTATACAGGTTTTTGTCAGAAACCAAGTTAAAGTTTTTCAAAAGTAGGTCAAAGTCCAAGGTCAAGAGGTCACTAGGTCAAAGGTCATAGTATCAAATGAAAGGTCTTGTCACAAGGTATCTACATGAGAAATATCAATTTGAAAGCCCTACCCCTTATAGTTCAAGAGATATAGCCCAGGTTAAAGTTTTGTCTACGGACGATGACGACGACGACGCCGAGGGTATGGCATAAGCTCTCCGGACTTTTTCGTCCCGGCGAGCTAAAAACTTGATCATTACTTAAATGTAATGTATTTGGAGATTCCAATACAACTTTTATTTTGGTAAGCTTGTTTCTAGATACTTAAATTACAGTTCAAAGGGCAGGGGGTAGCCATTTTCAAAAGAAGCTAATATCGATAAAAAACATTGAAAATTAAGAATTATCTGGCTAATATGGATATCTATAAACTTTAAAACATAGTTTTAGTCTAAACAAGATGCTAGAATTCAAATTTTAAAGACTGGTCTCAAATTGATCCATAAAATCAATTTTAAAATCTTGAATCTGAAATTTATGGTTGTATTTTACGTATATTCATTGGCTACAAAGTAGGCATTTTACAGCGAAATACACACTGAGTAGAAATAAACAGCACAATCTTGTTTATTTCATTCCAGAATCTTGTGCATTTCATGTGAACATGTTAAGAATAAATAAATGAACAACTTAAAATGAAATATTGCTTATATTATGGCCTAAAACACAGATTCTTTTAAAAAAAAGCCCCCTACCCTCCCTTTTTCAGTTTTTCATCTCTGGATCATTGTTACCCCCTAGCTACAGAACCCCACTTTGTCAAAAGATGTGTAGGTGCATCTGATACATGAGTACATCTATGCATCGCAGCATGAATCACTTGTGCAAGTTTGTTTATTGTAGCATAAGTACTGTGTCAGATACTGAGCTACCCATAACTTCTTAACCTGACGTTGATGTGTGGGGGTATAGAATAAGCTCACTCAACTTCATTTGGTCGCCCCTCAGAAGTAATGAAATAATAATTATGTTACGTCAACAGTGATTACCATGATCACATACCCTTTGTAGATTCATTTTTTCTTGATCCTCCCTCCTGGTATTTTGAGATCCGTACGTGTGCTGATTAGCGTGTGAAATGCTACTTTGACCCGGCTTACTTGACCCTACATGATCTCTACCCCCAAATCTATCCCTGTAGTTCCTATAACTAGCAGAGGAGAAATTGGAGGAAGAGGTATTGTCACTCTCACTGTTTTTTCTATCATACTGTGAAATTATCGATGAAATTGGTCGGATTGTTGCGTCTCTGTCTTTCTCCTTGAACGGAGTTGCGTGTTCTTGTTGATCTCGCCAGCGATATCTGTTTAAAACTGATGAAGATGATGATGACGATGAAACGGATGATGTTTTAGAGTCATGATCACTAGTGGTGGGTGAATAGGCTTTGAAAGACTTTGGGGTATCAGGTGAATATCGTGTGGAGGTGTGGCCTCGGCCATGAGGGTAACTGACTGCCGGGGGATTATGCTCTATGGAATCGGACTTTCCTATCAGCGTAAGGTTCGTCTCTGACTGACTAACGGTGCTGTCATAGTCCTGGTTGTCCTCAAGGTCTGCCTCCAAATCAGACGGACTAAAAGAAACGATACATATACATTGAACACAACAGCATGCAAAGCATAAACATGTAAATCTTTTATTACGTTATAATAGCATTAATAAGAACTGAACTGAATCAAACTTAAAAAGTTTAATAACTGAATAATTAACTTACAAGAAAACAAAGTCAGAAATGACCCTACCAGGCACCTTCTCACACTTAAAAGTTGAATGAAAGGTCATTGTCAAAGTTACAAGATCAAAATTTTTGGTACCAACAGAAAGATTGTGTCTCAAGGTACAAGAATGCTAAATATGAGAGACCTATCAATCATAAGTTATAGCCATATGTATGTAATAAATGTCCTGTGACCAGACAGATAGACAAACAGATGTCACAGAAGTGATATGTAAACATGCTAAATGTCTCTTTAGCTTTGTACGTTAACAATGAAGTAGGAAATTACCTTTTTGTTCTCCTTGCAGCAAATGTCTTTGGAAGTCTGGACTAAAAGAAAGAAAAGATTGCTTCTATAGCATGCATTGTACAGTATAATTGAATGAATGAAACAACTTAAAGTTTAAGAGCTTGAATCTATAATTGAAGATTTTCATTGATAAAATCTAGGTATTAATTTCGGATGTAAAAAACAAACAGATCAATACTAAATTAATTCTGGTTTTCCAAAGTTTTCATCATAGTAAGTGTCACTTATCTTTAACTCTTAATGATAAAAGAATGGAACTACACAGCATAAGGTACTTTATCTACTGTCCTGTTCACTAAATCAAGAGCATCCTGTTTTCCCAGTTTTTTCTAAAATATGATATTGTCATCTTCCAAAGAGATATCAATTTAATAGTACTCCTTTAGTCGTAACAGAAAATACCATTGCTTTCGCTTTACGTCAATTAAATAAGAAATAAGACAGAAAATAAAAAGTCTACGGGGATTTTCTATACTAAAATGACTGAAAATGCGTGACGTCAGGCGCTTTTGTCGTCACTGTTTACTATTGTTGAAACGGAGAACAATATGGCGGCGGCATGAAATTAACATGGAAATTTCCCGTAGACATTTTATTTTTCATATTGCGATTTTAAGGTAGTTCAAAGGGTAAGTTGAATTTAATTTCCAGTTGCAACTAAAGGAGGTCAATTCTCGGAAACAATGATTAATAGAAACATAGGTAATCACAGATTACGAAGCTCACCTCGTGACAGCAAAATTCAATTCAAACATATTTCTTAGTACATGTATATTGGCTTTTTAAGGTAAAACCACTCAAGCAGAAAAAGTAAGTCAAGGTCATTTTATGAAAGTTTGATCAAAGATACATCCAATATGCAAGTTTGGTACACAGTCAGGGGTATAACTCATTTCAGTGATAAAATTTTATAACCGAAATCAGTTACTTTTCTTTCTATGAAAATCAGTAATGTTAAAGTAGGTCATGAAAAATAACTGATTTCTGCATATAAAAATTCCTATGGGAATTGCTTCATATTTATTCATTGGGTAAAGGATTATTTTACAAAATTTAAGGTATTGATGTATTAAGATGATACTGAACACTTGATTATCAGCAGGAAAAATCTGGATTAGAAGATTTAAGCAATACCAAAAAAATATAACCAAAAATGGTTATTTAAAAGTAACTTCTTTCAGTTATATTTATTTTTGACCCAGATTTTGCACAAAGATGATTTTATCCAGCTGTGACCTTAATTTATTTTTAAAGAGGCACCAATGTTGTATCTGATGAAGTCAAACTTTTCTGTACGCATTGGATGATATAATCGTATTTGACCTTGGAAAGTTTTGTAACCTGAACCAGTTATATTCTGGGTGATTCTATAAATATCTTGCAAGAAAAATAACTGATTTCAGTGACGAAAAATATAACTGAAATGAGTTATACCCCTGACTGGTACATGTAGCAGTTATACTTTGCTCAATATTGGCTTTATAGAGCAAAATCACTCAAGCGGAAAAAGTAGGTCAAGGTCATTTTATGAAAGATTGATCAAAGATACATCCAATATGCAAGTTTGGTACATGTATCACTTATACTTTGCTCAATATTGGCTTTTAAAGGCAAAATCACTCAAGCGGAAAAAGTAGGTCGAGGTCATTTTATGAAAGTTTGATCAAAGATACATCTAATATGCAAGTTAGGAACATCTAGCACTTATACTTTGCTCAATATTGGCTTTTAAAGGCAAAATCACTCAAGCAGAAAGGTAGGTCAAGGTCATTTTATGAAAGTTTGATCAAAGATACATCCAATATGCAAGTTTGGTACATGTAGCACTTATACTCTGCTCAATATTGGCTTTTAAAAGCGAAATCACTCGAGTGGAAAAAGTAGGTCAGATGCTGCATCTGATGCATGGGTCCATCTCGGCATCCAAAGATGAATCACTTGTGCAAGTTTGGTTACTGTAGCATTAGTACTTTGTCAGATACTGAGCTACCCCAAACTTCTTATCCAAATCACTCAAGCGGAAAATGTAGGTCAGATGCTGCATCCGATGCATGGGTTCACCTCAGCATCCAAAGATGAATCACTTGTGCAAGTTTGGTTACTGTAGAATCAGTACTTTGTCAGATACTGAGCTACCCCAAACTTCTTAACCAAGTCACTCAAGCGGAAAATGTAGGTCAGATGCTGCATCTGATGCATGGGTTCACCTCAGCATCCAAAGATGAATCACTTGTGCCAGTTTGGTTACTGTAGCATTAGTACTTTGTCAGATACTGAGCTACCCAAAACTTCTTATCCAAATCACTCAAGCGGAAAATGTAGGTCAGATGCTGCATCCGATGCATGGGTTCACCTCAGCATCCAAAGATGAATCACTTGTGCCAGTTTGGTTACTGTAGCATTAGTACTTTGTCAGATACTGAGCTACCCCAAACTTCTTAACCAATGCAAGTCACCCAAGCGGAAAATGTAGGTCAGATGCTGCATCTGATGCATGGGTTCACCTCAGCATCCTAAGATGATTCACTTGTGCAAGTTTGGTTACTGTATCATTAGTACTTTGTCAGATACTGAGCTACCCCAAACTTCTTAACCGGACGCGGACACGGACGCGGACGCGTGGGGTTATAGCATAAGCTCACTCAACTTCGTCGAGGTGAGCTAAACATAGGTAATCACAGATTACGAAGCTCACCTCGTGACAGCAAAATTCAATTCAAACATATTTCTTAGTACATGTATATTGGCTTTTAAAGGCAAAACCACTCAAGCAGAAAAAGTAGGTCAAGGTCATTTTATGAAAGTTTGATCAAAGATACATCCAATATGCAAGTTTGGTACATGTAGCAGTTATACTTTGCTCAATATTGGCTTTATAGAGCAAAATCACTATAGTGGAAAAAGTAGGTCAAGGTCATTTTATGACAGTTTGATCAAAGATTCATCCAATATGCAAGTTTGGTACATGTATCACTTATACTTTGCTCAATATTGGCTTTTAAAGGCAAAATCACTCAAGCGGAAAAAGTAGGTCAAGGTCATTTTATGAAAGTTTGATCAAAGATACATCTAATATGCAAGTTTGGAACATCTAGCACTTATACTTTGCTCAATATTGGCTTTTAAAGGCAAAATCACTCAAGCGGAAAAAGTAGGTCGAGGTCATTTTATGAAAGTTTGATCAAAGATACATCTAATATGCAAGTTTGGATCATCTAGCACTTATACTTTGCTCAATATTGGCTTTTAAAGGCAAAATCACTCAAGCGGAAAAAGTAGGTCAAGGTCATTTTATGAAAGTTTGATCAAAGATACATCCAATATGCAAGTTTGGTACATGTAGCACTTATACTTTGCTCAATATTGGCTTTTAAAAGCGAAATCACTCAAGTGGAAAAAGTAGGTCAGATGCTGCATCCGATGCATGGGTCCATCTCGGCATCCAAAGATGAATTACTTGTGCAAGTTTGGTTACTGTAGCATTAGTACTTTGTCAGATACTGAGCTACCCCAAACTTCTTATCCAAATCACTCAAGTGGAAAATGTAGGTCAGATGCTGCATCCGATGCATGGGTTCACCTCAGCATCCAAAGATGAATTACTTGTGCAAGTTTGGTTACTGTAGCATCAGTACTTTGTCAGATACTGAGCTACCCCAAACTTCTTAACCAAGTCACTCAAGCAGAAAATGTAGGTCAGATGCTGCATCCAATGCATGGGTTCACCTCAGCATCCAAAGATGAATCACTTGTGCCAGTTTGGTTACTGTAGCATTAGTACTTTGTCAGATACTGAGCTATCCCAAACTTCTTAACCAAGTCACTCAAGCGGAAAATGTAGGTCAGATGCTGCATACGATGCATGGGTTCACCTCAGCATCCAAAGATGAATCACTTGTGCCAGTTTGGTTACTGTAGCATCAGTACTTTGTCAGATACTGAGCTACCCCAAACTTCTTAACCAAGTCACTCAAGCGGAAAATGTAGGTCAGATGCTGCATACGATGCATGGGTTCACCTCAGCATCCAAAGATGAATCACTTGTGCCAGTTTGGTTACTGTAGCATTAGTACTTTGTCAGATACTGAGCTACCCCAAACTTCTTATCCAAGTCACTCAAGCGGAAAATGTAGGTCAGATGCTGCATCCGATGCATGGGTTCACCTCAGCATCCAAAGATGAATCACTTGTGCCAGTTTGGTTACTGTAGCATTAGTACTTTGTCAGATACTGAGCTACCCCAAACTTCTTAACCAAGTCACTCAAGCGGAAAATGTAGGTCAGATGCTGCATCCGATGCATGGGTTCACCTCAGCATCCAAAGATGAATCACTTGTGCAAGTTTGGTTACTGTAGCATTAGTACTTTGTCAGATACTGAGCTACCCCAAACTTCTTAACCGGACGCGGACGCGGACGCGTAGGGTTATAGCATAAGCCCACTCAACTTCGTCGAGGTGAGCTAAAAATTCTTCAGATGACAGAATACGCCAAAACAGGGTGCCCTGGATTTAATGAATAGGACAGTATATCTGTATAAGATCGTGACCATACATAACTTTGTAAAGGTACATGTACCTTTCATTTTAGTTACGATTGTAAGATTTCTGTGAATTAAATCAATGCACTTATATCAGAAGGTGTCTGTGGATTATCTCATCGTACTTACATCAGAAAGTGTCTGTGGATTATCTCATTGTACTCACATCAGAAGGTGTCTGTGGATTATCTCATCTTTCTTACATCAGAAGGTGTCTGTGGATTAACTCACTGTACATATATCAGAAGGTGTCTGTGGATCTCATTGCTCTTATATCAGCTAGAGGATATCTGTGGAATATCTAATTGTACTCACATCAGGTGTTTGTAGATTACCTCTTGGTACTCACGTCAGAAGGCTTATGTAGATAATCTCATAATACTTACATCAGAAGGAATCTGTACGGTACCTTATTGTACTTATATATCAGAAGGTGTCGCTGATCTGTGGATTATCTCAGTGTACTTATATCTGAAGGTGTCTATGGATTATCTCATTGTACTCACATCAGAAGGAGTCTGTAGATTATCTCATTGTACTCACATCAGAGGGTGTCTTTGGATTATCTCATGGTACTTACATCAGAAAGTGTCTGTGGATTATCTCATTGTACTTATATCAGAAGGTGTCTGTGGATTATCTCAAGGTACTTACATCAGATCGTTCCATGGATTATTTCATTGTACTTACATCAGAAGGTGCCTGTGGATTATTTCATTGTACTTACATCAGAAGGTGTCTGTGGATTATCGGCGTCTATGACTTCATTACATGTTGTGTTCCTCTTGGTCTCTATACTTGTTTCATTGTCATCTTCGTCATCCAGGGAGTCACCAGTGCTCTGAAAATATTACAAAACATGATAGAGTCTGAACATGCTATAGAGCTTTAAAATTTTCATAAAGGAGAAAGAAATCTGAAAGTTTCCGTTTGCTTTTATTTCCTGCCATTTTTAACATCTGGTTGAATATTGAAATTGAAAATTCCTGCAGGGAAATCAAAAACTCAATTTTGCAGAATAATTCAATGTCCTGCAGAAAAAATACATTCAATATGTTTCATCCTGCAGGAAATTTAAAGGATATTTTCAAATTTGCTAAACTTCAGATGTATTAAGCATCAACATGATCAAAGGTCATCAGCTAAAGGTCATCATCAATTACTCTATATCTGGTTATCTGGAAGATTACCTCCATGAAATGATGAAAGGGGAGGGGGGGTCCTAACCTGATGTGAAATTGTATAAATTGATATTAGTTATTACATCTACATGTGTCATGATACTGTCATGCTATACTTATATTTATTAGCTTCTAAATTTTTACAAATTAAGGACAAACTAAAGTTATATATATATAACCGTACATGATGACCATTAATAGGTTATTGACCTGGTCAGTTAAAGCCTTGAGAATGACTCATTCCTTCAGGGAATATTGGATATATGGTATTACTGTAGCAGGCTCTAATAACAAGTCCAATGTGTTAGTCATGGCTCGGAGTCAATAATCTATAGACCATTATAGACTGACAGTGACAAGGATTGAGGCTTTAGTATCAATATCCGTTATCACAATGACAAACACAGATGAAATTTGTAATCTCTCCTAAGAAGGCTTTACTCTAAAGATAATCTTCTTCAAACCCTGATCATGTCCACAGTCCATCTTTGTTACATGCACATGTTTTATTACATATATTTACTCAGGTACAATTCAATGGCTTTAAATTAAAGTCATAAACAGAACTGGGGGGGGGGGGGGGGGGGGGGGTAAAGGGGGGAAATACCCCCTCCTCTTTCTGGATTTTTGAACAAAGATTTTAAAATGTTCAAGTAATTTCTCCATATCATTGCAGTATTGCAAAAAACTCAATGATGAATGCCCGGCCCTCAACACATATATTCTTTTGCCTTCTAACTTCAGTTTAGTATCATCAGATTTGTATTGAAAATTTATATGTACATATCTTTAATCTATTCAATCAGCCAAGATGACAGCTCTTTAAAACCCGTTCAAGTGGCATATTAATAGTTTCATTTCTTGCACATGTATGCATCAATGAAAATGTAGCTTTTCATTCTAACAGTAAAAGTTCTTTTTCAATATGATCGACATAAAGGTTGTTTAGTGCATATTCACCTGGTGGACGTAAAGCAGCTTAAAATCATGAAAATGAACAGATTTTTCTAGTACATGTGACCCTCCAACTAATCCAAGTATATAAAAGTAGCCTAAAGATATTGAGTGTGAAGGCCCAACTATTGACTTTTACATGTTTAGTATCTAATATTATTTAGAGCAAGAAGGCCCAACTATTGACTTTTACATGTTTAGTATCTAATATTATTTAGAGCAAGAAGGCCCAACTATTGACTTTTACATGTTTAGTATCTATATTTTGAGTGAGAAGGCCCAACTATTGACTTTTAATTATAAGTATCTATATTTTCTAAAATTTAGCATTTCCACTTTTTTTATCGTATTTTATTCAAACTAATATTACTGTAGTTACTGATAAGTTACTTAATAAAGATACCAGATGATCATGTATACAATGTCAAAGGTGAAATGCAAGGTCATTTCTTAAATACACCAGTTCCCATTTAAGGTGAAGGTTACAAGGTACATGACTATATCTCATCATTTAATTAAAATCAAAATCATAATTTTTTTTCATGATAATCATGATATTAAAATTATGCTCAAAATTCTATTGTCTCTGACAAACTTCGAGATCACAATTATTCAAGGTCATATATTACATCGAAAAGGGGGGGGGGGGGGGGTTAATTATAAGTATACCTTCATGTAAAAATTATTAACATATTAATTATATAGTAATACACCCATGCAAAATACAGCTGTAGCAAATATATTTTTTCCAGTATAGCATATATAAACTACTTTATCTTTCAATGTTAAAGATTTAAAACTTAATTATACAAGATATAATCTTGTCATCTTGTACGATCTTGTGTCAAGTACATATTTATATATTTTGTTCTCATTAAAGTTTTACGTACATCAATGGCCCTTTAGATGTTTACATTCATCCAGGTATTGCTGTAAACTCTAGCTTGTTAAATTACTTTCAATACATGGCCTGATAAAGATTTCCTCTTTTATAAGAATGTTAAACTCCAATTTGTTGGAATGCAAACATACCAAGGTAGCTAATTAAAATATGTGTTACGTACCTCGGTGGACTGTAAATTCACCACACCCGTGCTCCGTCTTTTCTCTCTCAACTTCCTTTTATCCTTGGGTAACTTTCCTTTATGTAAATGATTTGGTCGGTTCCTCTTATCCCTGGTTCTGCCACTGGGGACCGTCCGCGAGGGGGACTCGTGTTCTGGAATCACGCCATCATCTCCGCTGTGATCTCCGTTCCAGTCCCTCCGATCGTAGTTGTCAACGCCCCTATCCCCTATCCTGGGCATCATTGCCCCTCGGGCTCGTCTAACCCGGCTCTGTCTGTTACTTATTTCAATATCATCAATGTCGAGGGATTCCTGACTCACTGAGCTAGACGCCATGTTGACAAAGCACGGCCTCAATCTTTAGTTTAATCAAGGTACAGTGATTAAAACCTCTTCCTTGACATAATTTCTATACAGCGAGGATATGATGTATCATTTCACAGATATAAAATGTTTCACTCACATGTTAAGACGCCTCAAAGTATTTATTTATAAACGACACTCGCCGGTGTCTAGCGCTCTCTGTGTACTGTGTCAGGGAGGGGTATAAAGACAGGAAAAGTATAATGTCAGGAATGACAGGAAAACTGATAAAGGGGGGAATAAAATCCTTTTAAGCATTTAAACTTGTTTTTACTTATATATTATTGATAGAAAATAAAATTCTGAACAATTTTATATAAATTTTGTCATTATATGACCCTTGATTATTTCTTAATTGATCAAAACATAATGACAGGAACGCCGCAAAGGTATAATGACAGGAAAAACCAATTGACAGGAATTACACATAGAGTGATTATATACCCTTGTTTTCTGATTTTGCCACTTCATACATTCATAAAATCTTTGTACATATAAGAATGAATATATTATAAATGAATTGATTTTATTCATTTAATTTTATAACCCATGAGCGAGGTGACAGGAAAAGTGAAAGGGATAATGACAGGAAAATGCAATTGACAGGAAAGACGGAGAGAGTTATTACATCGTGATATTTGCCGTTTTTATCACTTTTTACATTCATAAATTCCTTGTACTCATATGAATAAATATTTTATAAATGATTTGGTTTTACTTTTTAATTATATAGCCCAAAAACGAAATGCCGGGAAAAGTGAAAGTTATATACATGTATATTGACAGGAAAATGCAATTGACAGGAACGAAGAAGAGTGCGATTATACTGGATTAATTTCGGTTCTTATCAATATACAATACATTCATAAATTCATTGAATTCATATGAATAAATATTTTCATAATTATCTGATTGGTTTTAATCATCTTATTAAACTTAAAAGATATATGAATGTTATCATATTTATTGACAGGAAAACGTGATTGGCAGTGATTATACAGACGATTTTTGTATTCCTTTAAATTCATAAAAGAAATAGTTTTTAAAAGGTTTAATAAATAAAATTCAGTTATGGTCGAATCAAATATAATATATAGTTATGCAGAAATCTTAGCCATGCAGAAGCATGTTTCCAGACTCCACGGCGTGGACGTGTTTCTGCTTTGGAGTCCTTTTTTTTTTTTTTTTTTTTTTTTTTCTTTTTCTTGGAGGAGGTCATATGCTTGTATTTACTTTCAAATGGAGTGAGTAAGTCATACAATGTAATTGTCACTATGTATAGTTTCATTGTCTGTGCGGAGTACAAAGCCAGTCAGCATCAGCATCTGCTTGGTTTGCACAAGAGCGATGCCTCCAAACTTGACACTCATTATCTGGCCAGTCACATCCAACCATTTCCTCCATGCAGTTTGGACGTGCACAGCGGCAATTACATTGTATGATCACCGATGTTAACTTCTTTTTATTTGTCTTCACTTTTGTTTGGATTTTAGGAAATGGAACAAAGAGCTGTCTTTCCAGGCAATAAACGAGGTGATCTCTGAGATATTGGGTGTTGTACATTATGTTCCTTTTCCCAATAAATCTTCCAAAACAAAACTCCACCAAGTTTGCAATGGCATGCAAACCACAATCATGGCTGTTTGTCTGTTGCTGGATGGCAGGAAGTTTGACTGGGAATTTTGTCTTTCCTAATCCATACAATGCTGCCAACTGTATTTCCAATGAAGGAGACAGGTCCCCATTTGATAGACTGTCAAACAAGTAAACTTGACCTGTCTCACTCTTCACGGATGTCACCCAGTGATTTTTTCCATTGTGATGTACTTGGGCTGCTGGCAACATTGTTTCAGGAAATGGTTTTTCATTCCGCCATCTGTTTTCATCGTCCATCCAAACAGGAGCATGAGAGGTGGAATGCATACCATTGACATCGGGAAATTGACGGTGTAACATACACTGCACAGCGTCCATGATGTCTGAGCACAAGTCCCCATTTTTATCTAATATCAGGGATTTGTGTTTGACAGTCAATCTCCCGACCCAGCGTTTCTCATCTTCTGTTGCTCTAAGTGTAATCCTTTTCTTTGCAGGGAGAGATAATTCCGGGAGTACGCTCGGACTCTTCTTATCCTGCAATGCAAACCTCAGTTTCTTCTTTGACTTAGGTGTCTGCATTTTTGTTGGTTGTGGAGTGTTTATTAAAGAGTCTGGCGCTGGTATCACATCTGGATCGATGTCATTGATCCTTGGTCTTTTTCTTCCAGACTTTTTATCACTACGTTTCAGACTCCGTTTGGATAATGTTCGAAGGCTGACTTCTGTCTTCTTATCATCAACAGCAAGACCAACAAACAGCTTAACGGCAATGATGTGATAGCAAGTAGAGACTGACGGACACTGACACGTTTCGGGGTTTAAAGTCACGCAGTACTTCTGATTATTGCTACCTGTAACAACAAAAGCATTACATTCTGGCACATGCGTTACTCCGTTACTCATTCAAAAGTCTCATACAATCTCTATTACACTCATTCAACAGTACAATAGTTACCTCCATGGACTATAGATTTAGAAAAGTATGCTAATAAAATTCATTTCCTCCTTCTATCTTCAAAAAAAAATCACTGATTTTTCAATTGATAGGTATTTATATTGTCATGAATAAAAATACGCTTTGTTAGGTAATTACACGACTTAAACCCCTTATAAATAATTAGCCTTTCAGATTTTAATATTCAATTTTCTAAATGATAGAATTTCTATATCCAGATATTTAACCTTTCCAAACTTTCAACTATTAGAATTTCATGATTTTCAAACATAATGTAATTAAAGTCCTATAAATTTTTATTTTTGCCTTTGTTTTTAATTAACTTTTGCAGATATAATTCAACATAATTCTATTTAAAATAACGCTTTATTAGGAAATTACACGACTTATAACCCTTAGAAATAATAAGCCATTTCAGATTTTAATATTCAATTTTCTAAATGATAAAATTTCTACATCCAGATATTTAAACTTTCCAAACTTTCAACTATTAGGATTTCGTGATTTTCAAACATAATGTAATTAAAGTCCTATAACTTTTTATTTTTGCCTTTGAAATAATTCATCATAAATCTATTTAGCCTTTTATATGAAAAAGAAGAATTAAACTTTGATAAGAAATTTCGCCTTTTATGAGAATCACTTACTGTTAACTAAGTCAAAATGGTTAAAACAACATTGACGGTGTCGGGGGACATTGGTCGGGGGAGTTAATTAATCATGCAGAGAGGGGGAATCAATTAAGGTAAGTACGCATTTCACATTTTCAAAGAATTTTTAAGTCTCTGACGCCGTAATTTGAATTGCAGGTTTTAATTTATTAGAGTCAACATGATACATACAAGTAAATTAATCTTATATGTCATTTAATCATACGTGAAATTTTGATCGAAATTTTTATAAATAATCTAGAATAACTTGTGAGAATAAAGAAATTGAAAGAATTCTTTACGATGAAAAAATAAATTACTGTATACTATCAATTCAAAAATAGTTTTTATAATTAGTTTAGTTAGCTTTTGATTGCAATTTTTCAATTAAAATATTTACGAATTAAAATGGAATTGACATTGTAATTTTAATGAACATTATAACCGTTTGGGAATAAATCTATTAATGGGTTTTTTCTAACTTGAAATATAAAAGAGATTTATTTAAAGTTATGAAAAGGAAGGAGTTGCAATGAATTATATTTGCATATTACAAAAAGTAAATTTCGCACATTCTTAAGCATATATATACATGTATTCATTGTTAGTGGGGGGCCCTAGCACGTTAGTCTCCTTTTATTGTAATACTTGCAACGGGAGTTAGGACGTGCAATGAGTGAAGACTTCATATGAGTATTTCATCATATTGCTGTCAACCTCGTGTCCAGTATAAATCCTCCCGAATCCCCGAAAGGATGCGAACTACAAGTATGAAAAGGAGGTGTAAGTGATGTAATTGCATGAACACACCCATGTACTTTAGTTGTCACCGTCAGGTTTCCGTACATGTAATACTATACCTGGGCAAAACGATACACTATAGAGTTTTTGTAAAAGAAAATTAAAAATTCAATAGCTGCTACTATTTACTACACCGAAAGTTGTCAAATATGACCCCTAATAGTGTACCGAATTGCGCTTCCAAAACGATGATATTAAAAGCAAAATATGATATTAAAGTTTAATACAAATTTATTACCTTGAAAAGAAATCGACAAAGACGCACGCGAATGTAATATGAAAAAATCGAATAAAATCGAAGCACGAAAACGCGAAAGCACTAACGCAGCGTAACATACCCATCATAATGAAAGATATGTCTGGTGCTGACCAAAAATTTCGGAGGTTTTTATAGAAATTTCGACTATCCAATCGTAACCGACGTTACTTTCTCGATTTTATTAACCAATGATTATGTACAAAAATTTGAGTAGTTTGAGTAGTTTCAAGAATAAACCAATGTTACGAACAGAATTTTCCCGCCAAATGTTAATAACAAGTTTCACTTATGATTGACAGATTTTTATCCAATAATCGCTGTTGCCAAAAAGCTATTAAAAATGGAGAAAGAAATCATCTTCCAATCAAAACGATCGTTCTTAAGCGAAAATTTTAGTGTAATCATAATTTGCGGTAACCTTTGATAATTTGAACAATAGACAAAAAATATTTTCTATCAATTTTTTGTTGTTGAATGCTTTTGATCTATCAATTATATCCATTACAGAATTAGAATTGCATGATTATTTTCTTTTGCATAACTTATAATTACATGTGGATTTTATCGATATGTTTATCTCTTACCAATTAATTATTTTATGAAACTGTATACAAGGTAGTAATTGATGTCCAACCTTATTTTATCATAAGGAAAAAAATGACAATATTTTGATATCTATCATGATATCGAATTTATTGATTTAAGATCATATTTTCTTTTTCAAAAATACAAATTATATAAGATACAAATCCATGTTCATCAATTTTAAATTAGATGTGCGATACTGCACTATCACAGACCATGATCCTGCCAATAGTTTTCAATTCTTGGCTATTAAAAAACCTTTAAATCATTCAACATAGTAAATCCTTCTGTTCCTTTTTGAGATTCATCTAGGATATAAAACAATGAAAACAGCAAACATCCCTCTA
>AP027104.1:18637633-18795989 GCA_028142955.1 Pinctada fucata
TTTTGGTATCAATGGAAAGGCCTTGTCACAAAGAGCACACATGTGAAATATGAAAGCCAATCACTTACTATTCAAAAGTTATTACCAATCTTAAAGTTTTTGAAAAGTAGGTCAAAGGTCAAGGTCACGAGGTCAAAACTTTTGGTATCAATGGAAAGGCCTAGTCACAAGGAACACACATGTGAAATATGAAAGCCGTATCACTTACTACTCAAAAGTTATGCCCAATGTTAAAGTTTTTGAAAAATAGTTTCAAGGTCAAGGTCACAAGGTCAAAACTTTTGGTATCAATGGAAAGGTCTTGTCACAAGAAACACACATGTGAAATATTAAAGCCCTATCACTTACCATTCAAAAGTTTTTACCAATATCAAAGTTTTGAAAAGTAGGTCAAAGGTCAAAGTAAAGGTCATAAGGTCAAAACTTTTGGTATCAATGGAAAGGTCTTGTCACAAGAAACACACATGTGAAATATGAAAGCCCTATCCCTCACCATTCAAAAGTTATGCCCAATGTTAAAGTTTTTGAAGAGTAGGTCAAAGGTCAAAGTAAAGGTCATGAGGTCAAAAATTTTGGTATCAATGGAAAGGTCTTGTCACAAGGAATACACATCTTAAATATAAAAGCCCTATCACTGACCATTCAAAAGTTATTCCAATATTAAATTTAAAGTTTTTTGAAAAGTAGGTTAAAGGTCAAGGTCAAGATCATGAGGTCAAAAATTTGGTATCAATGGAAAGGTCTTGTCACAAGGAATACACATGTGAAATATGAAGCCCTATCACTTACCTATCAAAAGTTATGCCCAATGTTAAAGTTTTTGAAAAGAAGGTCAAAGGTCAAGGTCAAGGTCATGAGGTAAAAAAATTTGGTATCAACGGAAAGGTCTTGTCACAAGGAATACACATGTGAAATATGAGAGCTCTATCACCTTCCATTCAAAAGTTATGCTCAATGTTAAAGTTTTTGAAAAGTAGGTCAAAGTCAAGGTCATGAGATCAAAACTTTTGGTATCAATGGAAAGTTCTTGTCACAAGAAACACACATGTGAAACAAAAAAAGCCCTATCACTTACCATTCAAAAGTTATTACCAATATTAAAGTTTTTGAAAAGTAGGTCAAAGGTCAAGGTCACAAGGTCAAAACTTTTGGTATCAATGGAAAGGTCTTGTCACAAGGAATACACGTGTGAAATATAAAAGCTGTATCACTCACCAGTCAAAATTTATGCCCAATGTTAAAGTTTTTGAAAAGTAGGTCAAAGTCAAGGTCATAAGGTCAAACATTTTGGTATCAATGGAAAGGTCTTGTCACAAGAAATACACATCTTAAATATGAAAGCTCTATCACTTACCATTCAAAAGTTATTCCAATATTAATGTTTTTTTGAAAAGTAGGTCAAAGGTCAAGGTCAAGAGGTCAAAGCTTTTGGTATCAATGGAAAGGTCTTGTCACAAGGAATACACATGTGAAATATGAAAGTTCTATCACTTTCCTTTCAAAAGTTATGCCCATGAATGTTAAAGTTTATTTCGGACAAACAGACAGACAAACAGACAGACAGGCCAAAAAATATATGTCCCGAATCTGTGATTCCAGGTCATAAAAACATTGAGGGGTGGCAAATTTGGTTGAATTATATAGAGAAATTTTTCCTCCATTTTTTCCCTTCATAATCCTTTAAAAATTATGTGATGAATATCTCGCTTCACCATGTGCTACCTTGAGAAATGAATAATATATGTTTGATTTGTACAACATAATATGTCTCAAAACAGAAATAAAAAGTTTTGCAAAAAAAATTGATGTATCACCCCTGCCTGATTCTTATGTGGACCTGTACTTAAATTGATTTTCTGATCTCCCCTCTAAATTAATTATACAGTAATTTATAAATTTTGCCAAAAATCATTGGCTTAGACATCACTACTGTACACATGCAAGGGTCTATATCATATTTAAGACCACTTGGGATGTTCCAGCAAATCACCTTTAGTATATTTGATTATAATGTGTATTTTGTCCCCCCCCCCCCCCCCCAAAAAAAAAATAATTGAGGTTGCCGTTTATTTCCTGTGCACAAAACAGACTCTTATCATAGATCTGCAAGTCCAGCTTACAATTAGTCTCCATTTGCATTTCCTATTTATTTTTTAGGTAACATGAGAGGTTACTGGTGATGGGGTCTTGAATTGCATGCCATTTCGGCCTTTGTGGGTGGCCCTAAATCCTTACCAAAATTATTAATGCCTTTTTCTCTTAAAATTTGACCTTTATCAGTAAGGTGGATATATACATGTGCTAGTGTACAGAGGCAACTTAGGGAAGAAAAGATAAAAGGAAATCATGAAGATGGATCAGAGATGCATAGCATATATGGGGGGGGGGGGGGGGGGGGGGGGGCAGGGGGGGTACCTCTCTCCCCCTCCCATCCCCTCCTTTTCACTTACCTCCCCCTCCCTTTCTCCCTCCTCCTGCCCCCATCCTCCCCTCCCTTTCCATCCCCTCATATATAAACTGACAGGTGAAAGAAAGAATGACTCTTAAATATATCAGTTCGAATCACATCATGTCCGCTGGAAATCAAACCCAGGACTTTAAGATTGAGAGTCATAGTACACCGAGAACTTCTTCTTCTGAGTGAGTGCATAACTTTCATTGCAGAAATACGCGACAGGTGATTCATTGGCTTCATTAATTGTTCATATACTATACTTTTTATGGTTTAGATGCAGACATCGCGAAAGTTTTTATAACTTACCAGACATTTTTTAATTTTTGGAGAAATTCAGACATGTTTATTAAGAAAAAATTGAAATATTTTACCGAAGCAAATTTTACCAGATTTTGTCTGGTATGTCTGGTGACTTTCGGATTGACTGTTTAGATGTCCACTGATGTACCTTAAATATCATAGTGCACCCTTCTCCTAACTTTCACAAGAACAGGATGCACTAATTGTGTCAAACTTCCTAAAACCGAATACGGAATATTACAAACCGGATTTTATCTGTACTTTTATTTTCTCGTAGATGAATTTTAAAATATTGGACTACTTTTTAGAAATTGAAATTTTTGGCGTTTACATGACAAGCTTTCTTTAAAAAAAAAAGCCCACTGTAATCATTACGAAATAAATCCTCTCCGGCAAACTTGCCGATCCGTCTTGTTAAGTAATCACATTCCATTTCCGGTGTTGCGGACACGTACGGTTTCACTTGTTTCAGCGTTTGTTATGCAAGAATTTTGATTCAAAAAAGCACTGTGGTAATAAGATTTATTACTCTTGACCTTTTTCTTTTAATTTATTATATAACAACATTTAATTTTATCAATGCGACAACATCTCTCTTGCAATTTCAACAGGCAAATATGCATAAATTGCAGTGCAACTTCTTAATATTATATAAACATAGGCAAAGCCTAAAGGAGAGCACAGTATTTCAAGTATCTGAAGAAATTCTTACTTTCATACAATTGAAAAAAAATAATGGCATGTTAGCTTGAATTTTTATTTCAAGTCCGGAAATGTGCCGGACGCACATGCACATGAGCATGACAGCATGCACGCCCTCAAGTGAATACGTCATTTCCCTTCACAATGACCTCATTTTCACTCAAGACCATATTTAGGTACCATAGTGTGCAATAATGGCAGTACATAAAGGGGGAGACCAGAGGCTTTTATCTATTTTTCCTTTTGGATCGAGACATTTCTATATCTTTGTTGACGCTTCGTAAACAGTCGCTTCACGGCAGTAATGTTCAAGCTCATGCACTTATCATGTTAACTTTTCTTCCGCATAATATTTCTTCCTCCTGGATGGTTTATTATCATAATGAAAATTTCCAGGATTTTTTATCATGCTTAAAATATATGATTCTCTATGTTGGCGTGATGTCACAGACACACAAAGATTCAATGAGAGGTAAGCACATACAATGCCATAAATTGTCCCGCCCGAGACAAAAGTTGTTAAATTAGGATTATAGACAAGTTCGCTGAGGCGCCACTTTTAGAAATGCGTCCGACCACGGCAGGAGCGATCGACCTACGTATATGGCGTGCGTTAATAATTAAGATTTATTTTATTCTCTGATGTTCTTTCGTTTGCAGAGGACATTGATTTAGTGCAATTTTGAATTGCAATATCTGCAGTTCAACCTCCTAAAAGTGTCCCTCTTTCATTTTTGGATTGCAATATCTGAAGTTCAACCTCCTAAAAGTGGACGTCCCTCTTTAATTATGTCCCTCATTGGCGTTATATTTGTCCCGCTTTTTGATGATAATCATCAGTCTTGTCCCTCTTTTTGTCCCTAATTGCAATGACAAAACTCTGAAAAATTATGGCAAGTATACAGAGAAATTCTGAAAATAGTTAGGGGAATCCACTCGGGGACTTTGTCATAGAGCATAGTGTATGGAAATTGCTTTATATCTAGAATCTAACGTTTATATCAAGGATAAAACTACTAGAATTCATTGAAGGAACCATTGATGGATTAGCTCTTCGCTCCTCAGACCCAAATATAAAACTAGATTTAAAGACGGAGCAAACAAAATCATGGATTTTTCATATGGCGCAGTGAAAAATCTTGAAGTACATCCCCCTGTAAACATGGCAGAAATTTGGTCATGTGACCAGCCCGACATCGAGAATGGAGAATATTTTACTTGTCCATAATTCTTTTTCCACGTACAGTCCTTTCGGTACGTGAAAAAAGAGTAATTAATTATCAACAATTTTCATAACAACGTTTCCGTCTTTATCTATACAGACGGAAACGTTATGAAAATTTTTGATGTTTTACTCTCTTTTCACTTAACCCAAAGCACAGCCTTTTCTCTAAAACAGAAGAATATTATATGTGAGTATCATGAATATTTTTCCATCCATTGCTTGAAACATATAAATGACTGATTTATGGATATTTTCTCATATAATTCAAACATTTCAATGATTATATATCAGGTTAGCTTACCTGTAGGAATAAATATTATATGATAAAATTTCCAAGGAATAGATATTATGCTGCCGAAGAAATATTTCATCTCAACCAAAAGGACTGCTTTTTCTATAAAACAGAAGAAATATTATATGTGATCGAAAATCACATATAATATTTTTTCCATGTACATGTATGTTTCAAACACATGACTGATTTACTGATTATGAAGGATGAGGTGAATATTGTTTCGAGGGGAACTAAACAATCATATTTACCGTCGAGGTAAAAGTAAAATATTATCGTACATGTATTACATGAAGTATCAAAATAATCTATACAGATTATTCAAACATTACTTTCATGTATGAAAAACCACTCTGATAATTTTTAGCACATGAAGAGCTCTTGGAATCTCTATCTGAGATGATGTCATCCTAGGTAGATACAGTGTATAACGACGTTTGAGTGTTTCACGGAGCACCTGTTTTTACCCAATTTAGAAAAGGGAAAAATTCGATCCCATTCATGCAATTAAATAAATTGCAATATATTGTTCCTTTTCATTTTGACCATTTTTTATAATTTAACTTGATCGGGATCCTCCATGTGTGTTTGCCCAAAATGTTTATATTTTCTGATTGAATTTCACATTGATAATGACCTCCGCTTGAAAGAAACACAGGCAAGTCTCGGAATCCTTTCAATTGCTTGTGTCATTATTCATTTCAATTGTGAGCCATGTAAACCATGGATCGCTTGTTTTCAATTAAACCAATCTAAATCAAAATGATTCAATGATTTATTCATTTAATCTATAAGGGCATGATATATTGCAATATGCATTGTACGAATTTAGCTAATATTGCAATATATCAATATATTGATATATAATGTTACACCCCTCAGTAACAATATGATTTATGTTCATTTGTGTCACACTGGGCACTATGCTCTCATAGTGTTGCTTTTGGAAGATCAATAGTGCCCTCGCTGACACTAACAATGGGCGCAATATTCCCTCCAAAATCAACACAGTATGAGAGCATTATAGTACCCACCCAAAGGGTATTTATCATATAAGGTAAATATCAATTCTAGACTTTAATGAATCCTTTAAAATGATAAACATTAAGGTTTTAAGGGTATTACTCCACTTCTGGTTGTTTTTAATATAGGTTTCAGATTACAAAACCTTACAATGCCAAATAAATACTGTTGGTGTAATCTTTTCTTTTTAAGGGGGGGGGGGGGGGGGTCGTTAGAAAAATTTAATGTGGTCAAATTTGCACTACTTCTAATAATGGTCAGAGATGTTACATATGTATACATATTCATGCTGAGTTGAAAAAAAAAAACAGAAAAAATATTAGATATCTGAATTAAACTATATAAAGTATGGTAGTACATAATTAGTAGGGCTCAGGGACGATATATCGATAAATCACGATACAGTCTTCCACTATATGCGTATCAATACGTTAGAGCCGTAATCGTATGTTACGGAGCAGTTATCATTAACTCCATTCCGCTCCCAGTTTTGTACACTGTAAGTCAATTAAAAGTGATGGCAGATTGAAATTGAGAGGATGAAGATATAATTTTGCCCCCATCAAATGTCAAATCAGATGTCTGGAAGCACTTCAGGTTTCCTGTGTCTGAATATCTGATAGCGATATGCGAATGCCAAATAAATAAAAAAAACTGTGTGTAAGTAATGCAAAGCTACAATGTCTTTTATATAATAATTGGAATACTACCATTATGCGTACACAAATGAAAAGACACAACCGTTGGAGATTATACTCAATAAAAGTAACACTGAAAATACTCAACAGTTATTCACAAGAGATTCAGGTTCGTACCGGTATCTAGGTGGTATTAAAATAGAGGACTCCAGAAATCATCAAAGTTACTATTACCAGCTTGTTTGAAAAACAGAAAAAAATTTGCAGTTCTAAACGTCTAAAAATGCAACCACTATAAACTGATACATTGCCAGGTTTATAATGTTTCTGATATGACTGTCGATCCCTGTCCCTTCTTAATAGCAGAGAATTTTCAGAACTGTTGCATAATTTGCCTTTAGCAAAGGTATATTTTGCCATGCAGGCACCATTTTTTCTGATATTATAATACCTTAGATGTATGAGAACTCGAAATTCATTGTTGCAGCTTAACTCAAGAAAGCTTTACGTGTCTTAGATCAGTATCTACATATTCTCATTACAATGATATACATGTGGAATATCATGATACATATTGTATCATAGGTTCTGTATCGTGATACATATCGTTACGCTTGACACCTGTATCGTCCCAGCTCTAATAATTAGTATCTCTTTATTGGACAAAATTGTTATTATACATTTATGCCTGAAGGAGATATTTATGACATTTAATTTCAGACTTCTTTGATTCCAGATGGAGTGTTAAAAGAACTTTTTCGAAAGAACAAATACTTTTGTTGGAATGCCCACAGTGCAAGAGTATGAATGTGGTCCAAAATGTCGTTCAAAAAGGCATGCACTAGAATTAAATGCTTGTATCACAAAGGGCTCCCTAGAAGAAGTTCAGGCATATTCAAGGTTAGAAGTTTGATATTCAAGGCTGTACGATTTTGATTCAATATACCGTAAGAATTTTGATAATATAAGAATTTTGATATTCAAAATAATGAAGAATTTTGATATTCAAAGTAATGAAGAATTTTGATATTCAAAGTAATGAAGAATTTTGATATTCAAGGACAGAATTTTGATATTAATCAGTGCGGGTAATAAGATCATTTCAAACTATTGAGAAAAGAGTCCTCAGAATCAAGGAAATCACGATTACATAATTTCTTGTACATGTATGAACATAACAATAAACATACATTTTGCTTACAAAATATTCGAGAAAATTGGTCTTTATATCATGTAATGTGTTGCAAGAAAAAGAAAAATATTGCAAAAAAAACTTTGACATTCCTGTAAATTGCTATTTGAACATTTTTAAATATCCATATGTGTTAATTAAGTATAAGAACATGAAGAAAATTTTGAACTCACATTAACTCATATGATAAATATCTTAAAACGAATATTACATTCCTTATTCAATAGAATCTTTGGATATATAAGGTATTTAGATATACAAAGCTAGCATACTTTTTTTTTGATATTTTTAATTTTAATCAATGTATATGTGCTTTTAAAAGAAAGAGGTATAGTTAAGGTCAATGCACATTCCAGATTATGCCACAATGCAGGGCAAATTTGTGATGAATTTGGCCGAACAGCTCTTCATATAGCGTCAGCATGTGGGAAGTACGACATTGTAGAATGGCTGATTCTAGACAAAAACAACGATCTGTCGGCCAAGGACAAGGAATCAGGCTGGACAGCACTTCACAGAGCCGTATTCTATGGCCAGCTAGAGGCAGCAAGGTTCTTAATACAGGTATACAAAGATACTGTTAAGTACAGGTCCGCCTAGGAATCATACAGGTGAAAATCCTTCAAATTTTTGCAAAACTTTTCTCTTTCGAATTGTGCTTAGATCAACCCCCAAGCATATGTCACGAAGGAATTTTCTACATACTTGGATGGTGAAAAAAGTTATAAGGGCATTTAATTTGGTTGAAATTTTAGAGAAATTTTCCCACCATTTTTCCCTTAATTCATAACCCTTAATGAATAATGAGGTGAATTTCTTGATTCTCTCGATTTCCCATTGCTATGTAACCTTCAGAGAAATGAATTTTCATATGTTGATTTGTGCCACATATTCTCAAAACAGAAATGAAAAGTTTTGCAAAGATTTTGATGTATTACCTCTGCCTGATTCTTACATACACTTAAAGTGATATCATAGATATGCTTTGTCTTTTTGCATTTATTTTCATAAAATCTGCCTAATAGTATCCTTTTCTTTTCATGCATCTGCCTAGTAGTATCCATTTCTTTTCATACATCTGCCTAGTAGTATCCATTTCTTTTCATACATCTGCCTAGTAGTATCCATTTCTTTTCATACATCTGCCTAGTAGTATCCATTTCTTTTCATACATCTGCCTAGTAGTATCCATTTCTTTTCATACATCTGCCTAGTAGTATCCATTTCTTTTCATACATCTGCCTAGTAGTATCCATTCCTTTTCATACATCTGCCTAGTAGTCCATTTCTTTTCATACATCTGCCTAGTAGTATCCATTTCTTTTCATACATCTGCCTAGTAGTCCATTTCTTTTCACACATCTGCCTAGTAGTATCCATTTCTTTTCATACATCTGCCTAGTAGTCCGTTTCTTTTCATACATATGCCTAGTAGTCTCCATTTTTATGTGGCCTACAGTGCAAGAGCAATGTATAGGGATCACTCTGTCTGGTATCCATCCATCTGTCCATTAGCCCATCAGCCCATCAGTCTGGTTTAACACACTTTAACAAGATGGCTATATTCGATTGATATGCATTATACTTCCATCAAACCTGCCAGAATGGTCAAGCATAACAAGACTTAATACCCAATGATAGTCAAGGTCACCTGCAAGGCCAAGGTCATATATTGAGGGTCAAACATACCTGATCTTGATCTTGAGCAGCATAGTTTCACAATGCTGTTTTTTCGCTCCACTGGTCAAAGAGATGTCAAGCTTATATGGTGATCATCCTGTTTCTGATGTCTGTCCACCCATTCATCTGTCTGTCTATTCAGTCATTCATTTTCAGACTATCTGTACGTCCATTTTATGATTGCAACTCTGCAATTGTAAGTTCCAATTTTTTTATGCCTCTGGAACCACAGACTCGGGGCATATAGTTTTGGCCTGTCCGTCTGTTTGTCCGTCTGTCTGTTTGTCTGTTTATCTGTTTGTCCGAAAAAAAACTTTAACATTGGGTATAACTTTTGAATGGAAGGTGATAGAGCTTTCATATTTCACATGTGTATTCCTTGTGACAAGACCTTTCCATTGATACAAAAATTTTTGACCTCATGACCTTGACCTTGACCTTGACCTTTGACCTACTTTTCAAAAACTTTAACATTGGGCATAACTTTTGAATGGTAAGTGATAGGGCTTTCATATTTCACATGTGTGTTCCTTGTGACAAGGCCTTTTCATTGATATCAAAATTTTTGACCTCGTGACCTTGACCTTTGACCTACTTTTCAAAAACTTTAATATTGGGAATAACTTTTGAATGGTAAGTAATAGGGCTTTCATATTTCACATGTGTATTCCTTGTGACAACACCTTTCCATTGATACCAAAAGTTTTGACCTTGTGACCTTGACCTTGACCTTTTACTTACTCTTCAGAAACTTTAACATTTGGCATAAATTTTGAATGGTAAGTGATAGGGCTTTCATATTTCACATGTGTGTACCTTGTGACAAGACCTTTGCATTGATACCAAAATTGTTGACCTTGACCTTTCACATATTAAACCGAAAATGAAGTTTATACTAACAAAGATGCCACCAGGGGCATTAGTGTTTCACAAACACAGGCTTTATTTATAGATATTTTGGAGGATGGTCAACTTACTGTGTACCTGTATCTTTTTTAGCCCCTAGCTATCTGCCAGAATTTTGGTAAATGGATTTGATCCCCATTTCTCCTCAATATTTTCTTATGCAATTGTCTAGTTGAAAGTGAAATTATATAGTACCCACATTTATATATATTTTTGATTATTTTTCAGTGTAACAGTGACATATATGTCCAAGACAATGAGGGTCTTACTCCCTTGGATTTATTCATGCTTGAACGGCCTCACCATGTGTCTTTTTCTGATACAGGTAAGTATTGATTTCACTCTGTAGTCTTGATGCATTAATCATGTTAATTACTCTCATGTTAAAAAGATCCAAATTCCTGTATCAATGATTTGAATTTCATTCACAGTGAAAAGACTGCAAGTGTGAATGGTGCTAACTGTGATTTTCTTTCTATGATTGATGAATTAATTTGATAAGTCCCTTCTCACTGTTGGTAAATAGTATGGAATATTACTCTTACTGTATTTGATAGTAGTACTCTTATGTTTGCACCTGGATCAATTTGGATTCAGATTAGACCCATTTGGATATAAGATCAGACGATAAACAACATGTTTTAAGCATCTGATGTTTGTACTAGTACTCTAGGTAAGTTCACCACAAAACTCTTATCTATCAACTTACCAATGGGACAAATGGCACGAAATTCCAACAGTAGACAGCAAGTCTCTTCCACTGTACACACTTGCTGTCTTTTTACTGTCACAGTGGTATTTTTCCAGTTAAGCCAATAATTACACCTGAAAGCTGTTGATTTTTACTTATGTTGTATTATATATCATATCATATATATCACAGAAAGTAATTGACCAATGTAATTCCCTGGGATGAAACTATAGAAAGGAAAAGGTTTTCATTTTGTATGAAAATGCTCATGACGTAACAATGCATAAAATCTAGAGAAACATGCTGCAACGGCTGTTCTGACCTGCAAACTGAAGCCCCAGTGACATGAATTTGAATGTCACCTTTTTACCTAGAGAAACGAGATTTTAGAAAACAAGGATGAAACAGACAACTGTGGTGCATATGTATAGAATAAATGTCATAATTTGTGTATTGTTACAGGTAATCAACTCACAGCAAGTAGTCATTTATTGCATGAAGTGCGCTATCGCCCATTATACGCAAGATAAATGCACTTGCCGTGTTTTGTACGCTGGCCCATAACAGAACACAAATTAAGACACTTATTCTCTATAGGATAAAAATTTTGTTGGCAAAATGACATTGGAAACTGGTTTGGTAGGGAAGAACAACATCAACACATAAATTTTTAATATAGCTGTACATTTGCAAGCTGTACAAACTACGTGTAAGTACCGTATAACCAGAAATGTTCGCGAGATACTAATTTTCGCTATATTTGCGAGCGATTTGAAATCGCGAAAATAAATTTTCGTGAAAAATGTCTTTAATAAGGTATGTCATAAATTTATATATAAGTTACAATTTGTTTTTATCAAGCATGTGCAATTCTTCACTTTTTCCTTATTAAACGTTACGAGAAGTGAATTAAGTGTATTCTCATATAGAACAAATTGAAAATTCAATAATGAAAGATACAAAACAGTAGCATCATGTGTTCATATTTGTTTGTAACTTAAGAATCGCGAAAAATTGTACTCGCAAATATAAAGACACCCTATTTTACCATAAAACCGCGAAATTTGATACTTGCAAAAAATTCTGGTTATAGGGTACTTCCTCTGATATTGTCTGTCACATACATACATATATCAATGTAACTTTTCACAGACCAGAATGAGGTATTTTCGTGGGGAGATAATACAAACTTCACCCTGGGACACTCTACAGAACTAGGCAAGTCCTTTCCAGAGGCAGTGGAGGCTTTCAGAAAGTCATCTATATCTGTCAGAAATGTAAGTCATTAGTATGCAAAGCTACATGCATGTTAAGTAAGATTCGCTACCAGTGACAAAGAATCAACAAGAAGGCAAACTTTAAAGTGAACCGTTCCATTTCTTTAAAAATCCTTGTTTTGAGCTGTATTCTGCTTTGAATGCATGTTCTGACTAAAAGTGAATGTATTTTCACATGAATATATTTTTTCTCTGATCAAGGTGGTGATGTGTAAGTACCATACAGTATTCCTATCTAGATCAGGGCAGGTTTATACATGTGGCCATGGACACGGTGGTAGATTAGGGCACGGAGATGAACAGACGTGCTTAGTGAGTACCGTAATATTTTCCTTTGATAAATGTGGTGATGTGTAAGTACCATGCAGTATTCCTATGTAGATCAGGGCAGGTTTATACGTGTGGCCACAGACGGTAGATCGGGTCACGGAGATGAACAGACATGCTTAGTGAGTACCGTAGTATTTTCCTTTGATAAATGTGGTGATGTGTAAGTACCATACAGTATTCCTATCTAGATCAGGACAGGTTTATACGTGTGGCCACGGACATGGTGGTAGATTGGGTCACAGAGATGAACAGACATGCTTAGTGAGTACCGTAGTATTGATGTGTAAGTACCATACAGTATTCCTATTTAGATCAGGGCAGGTTTATACATGTAGATGTGGCCACATTATATAAAAGTTATTAAAACCATTCATAGATTAAGATGGAGAATGAGTCATGGCATAATTCATTATAATGCGAGTATGTCAATAAATTGGCTGTTTTTGACCTTCTTCAATAAAATTTTGTTACCCTAAAATATCAGTACAATGTCACATACAGTAAATGTATTACTATTAACAGGTACCAAAGCTAGTATCAGCATTATCCACCCAGGAGTGTACAGCTATAGCTGCTTCCAGGGACCACTCTGTCTTCTTACTTAATGAGTAAGGCAGAATTTACACAATTTATGTTCTTTAAATTACTTTTATTATTGAAATTCGAGTACATGTATAATATTGACTGCCTGACAGCTTAAAACATGGTATGGTAAAAGAGTAATATTGTCACAGATAATATATGCTTTTCTTCCTAGCTGCAACATTTCTTTAAAGATTTTTTCTTGAATCATATAAACTCTTTTACAGTTGTACTAATCTATTTTCAGTGGAACTGTTTATACCTGTGGTCTGAATGACTGTCATCAGCTAGGACAATTCCCCACTCCAGAAAAAACTCTCCTTCCTAAACTAGTAAGCCGAAATATTCTTTTACAGTCTATTGTGATCTTATGACGAGGAAGTCTGACATATTTTCTTAGAAAACAATGAAAAGTTGAGGCCACACATAATGCATACTGTTAACTTTGTGATATGTGCAATTCGGTCTTTTCAAAATAGAGAGTTACTTCCCATTTGTGCAGGTATCTGACGTCAATGCATTGTGACGTCATCAAATTCTATAGAAACTAGCATGAAACTCAGGGAAACAGGGTTACATATATGACATTTTCAAAGGAATTTAATGAAGTCACAATGCTTTTATGTCAGATACCTGCACAAATCCAAGGTAGGACTGTAAAATTGAAAAGACAGGATAAAAATGTTATGTTTCGTCAAGTTGACAAGACTGAAGTCTATTGTTTTGATTCTTAACCTTTGAATGTTCTTTTAACATGTTTAACAATTAAAGTACTAGTAATGCATGCCTTTCAAAGTTTCAAACTACATGTAAATTAATTGTATACAGATGAATGAAATTAAATTTTCCTGCTTTACAGGTCAACCATAAAGCATTTAAAGGAATGAGCTTTAAGGGTATATGTGCTGGTAGATTTCACACAGTGCTCTATACGAAACACCAAGTGTACACATTCGGATTAAATGCTGGACAGCTAGGTAAAGTATCTTCATCAATGCTACATGTAATACAGAACATGTAAAATATAGATTGCTGAGTATAGGAATAATTGGTGCTCTCAATGTAAGGTGGTTTATATTGTACAATCAACACTTAAACTACAAAATTTAGCAAAAGATTTTTGGGGGAAGTATTTTAAGTTCTGGCATGTCTATGTGTGTGTATGTACATGTCTGTCTGTCTGTCTGTCTGTCTGTCTGTCTGTCTGTCTGTCTGTCTGTCTGTCCATTCAAGCTCATATCTCTACACGTTATCAGATTTGATCATACATTCATACAACATGTATTGAAAGAAATACTTGTTTTTCAGGGCATACCAAAGGATCGGAGAAACAAACTCAGCCTCGTCTTGTAACCAATCTGAGTTTGAAGGACACCACTATTGACAGTGTAACGTGCTCTGATGCTGCTACTGTTTGTCTCACTGCTAACGGAGAAATCTACGTTCTACATGAGTATCAGTGTCGCAGAATTACATCTAGGTATGGAAGCATAATCATGGTACATGTATTTTCATTGGAGAATGATAACTTTTGTTGTCTGAAAATTGCCGTGTGTTTAAAAAATATATAAATACCAGTCAGTAAATTAGAATTAAAACATACATGTACATGGATGTGTATGTACACCTGCAGTTCTCTCAACACAAAAATAGAGACACTTTAAGATGAATGCATGTATTATTCTTTTTAAGTTTTAGTTTAGTTTATTAGATGGCCCTATTTTCATTGCTGTTATAGGCCCTTTGATAAGTAACATTGTAAATTTTTGTTGAAAATGCTTGTTCTATCATATGGATGGTCTGAACTTTACTTCTTTACAACTATACTGAAGAAATTATTTCTGGAAATACTCTAAATTTGTGGTTGCTTATAAATTTCTTACACTTTATTTTTATTTTGATTTAAGCAATTGTCTCAAAGTCTTTAATCTCAGAAGAATAAACAAGCTATTGTCTATTGTAAATACATGTACATGAATGTACATTATATTAACAGATCTGTGGATATACAGAAATTGTGTGTTGTGGGAGGAAACTTGGACCACAGCCAAGATTTGGAAGTATTGAGAGAGAAAGGAGGATATGAACTGATCATAGCCGTTCTTACTAAAAACGGAAAGGTAACAGCATACCTGTCAACTTTTTTCAGACAAAAGAGGGTCAGGACCCTCTTTGAGAAATGAAAAAGAGGGTCATAGCGCGCGAAACGAAATCGCGACCTTTTGCTTGTATCATTATGAATAAAATCTAACCCCCCCCCAAATACAGGTCAGACATGTAAAGCATTTACATGTATTTCAATTGTAATACTGCATAATCATGATAATGTATAGCACATGTGTAAAATTTTAGGACTTATTAATCAAGGCCTGAAGGTTCATTTTTAGCTCACCTCGACGAAGTTGAGATGAGCTTATGCTATAACCCCGACGTCCGCGTCCCCGTCCGCGTCCCCGTCCGCGTCCGCGTCCGCGTCCCCGTCCCCGTCCGCGTCCGGTTAAAGTTTTTGGGGTAACTCAGTATCTGACAAAGTACTGATGTTACAGTAACCAAACTTGCACAAGTGATTCATCTTGAGATGCTGAGGTGAACCCATGCATCGGATGCAGCATCTGCCCTACATTTTCCGGTTGAATGACTTTGTCAATGTCTGGTTAAAGTTTTTGGGGTAATTCAGTATCTGACAAAGTGCTGATGTTACAGTAACCAAACTTGCACAAGTGATTCATCTTGGGATGCTGAGGTGAACCCATGCATCGGATGCAGCATCTGCCCTACATTTTCCGGTTGAATGACTTTGTCAATGTCTGGTTAAAGTTTTTGGGGTAACTCAGTATCTGACAAAGTGCTGATGTTACAGTAACCAAACTTGCACAAGTGATCCATCTTGGGATGCTGAGGTGAACCCATGCATCGGATGCAGCATCTGACCTACATTTTCCGGTTGAATGACTTTGTCAATGTTTTGTTAAAGTTTTTGGGTAGTTCAGTATCTGACAAAGTACTGATGCTACAGTAACCAAACTTGCACAAGTGATTCATCTTGGGATGCTGAGATGAACCCATGCATTGGATGCAGCATCTGACCTACATTTTCCAGTTGAATGACTTTGTCAATGTCTGGTTAAAGTTTTTGGGGTAGTTCAGTATCTGACAAAGTACTGATGCTACAGTAACCAAACTTGCACAAGTGATTCATCTTCGGATGCTGAGGTGAACCCATGCATCGGATGCAGCATCTGACCTACTTTTTCCGCTTGAGTGATTTTGCCTTTAAAGGCCAATATTGAGCAAAGTATAACTGCTACATGTACCAAACTTGCATATTGGATGTGTCTTTGATCAAATTTTCATAAAATGACCTTGACCTACTTTTTCCACTTGAGTGATTTTGCCTTTAAAGGCCAATATTGAGCAAAGTATAAGTGCTATATGTACCAAACTTGCATATTGGATGTATCTTTGATCAAACTTTCATAAAATGACCTTGACCTACTTTTTCTGCTTGAGTGATTTTGCCTTTAAAGGCCAATATTGAGCAAAGTATAAGTGCTACATGTACCAAACTTGCATATTGGATGTATCTTTGATCACACTTTCATGAAATGACCTTGACCTACTTTTTTTCACTTGAATGATTTTCTTAATATACATGTACTTAGAGATATGTTTAAATTGAACTTTGCTGCCGCGAGGTGAGCTTCGTAATCTTTGATTACACTATGTTTTTAATTTGCTAGGCTAGATATATTATTAATCAGTTATAGCTATACCATGATGAAGATTTTGTGTGAAATGAACTCTACATTTCACTGCTTCAATTGTTTTAACCACTATAAAAACATTTGTCCGGCCATTTCGTCTGCATAAATCTGAGTGTTTACGATCGTCTTCTCATAGACATTCCCATAATAATCCAAGCCCAGGTCGTTAAAACAACATGAAAGTGGCTAATTACTTCTCATATCACTAAACAAACAACCCAATTTACCTGTAACTGCAGGTGTTTTAATTGAAAAGTCACAGCTGGAAATTTAAAGTCCCAAGTAATAGACGGAACCAAATCGGAATCTGGTGATTCCCGGGTCAGCAACGAAAAATCGGGTGAAAGACATTACCCGCGCGGGTGATAAAAAATAATCAGGTCAAAGGGTAAAAAAGCGGGACTGACCCGCCGAAATCGGGTCAGTTGACAGCTATGGGTAACAGTAAACACAATATGAATGTTTTCATATTATAGATCTAGATTTCAATTGACTCTTACACAAGCTCTGATAAATGATGTCAATATCATTAAAAAATACTTGAGTGTAGCAAAAGTCTAGTGACATCACCATGCAACAATTGAATGATGGCAGTTGCCAGAAGATTTATCTATCATGTAGTTTGTGGAAGGGTGAATTACATGTAGATGTACTACACTGAATTTTCGTGATAACTTCATGTATTACTGGGGTTGTCTTATTGTACATATGTCTTCATTCTGTTTCAAATGAGTATTCTTGGAAGCTAACAAATGCATTATTGATGAAGATGTATATTGTGGAACAAATTAAGCTTTCTTTATTAGTATTTATCCTCATTCTAATAATTTTGTATGTACGCGTAGATCTTCATGTGGAAAGAAAGTGTTCCCCAGCTGAAGAGATGCTCATGGTCTGTGAAACGTCAACTTGTCGTGACAGATTTTGCTCTGTCATCTACGCTCACGGCAGTGACACTGGCTTTCATCACAAATCGAGGGGAAGGTTTCATTGGTCAGACATCATTAAAGTCGAATCAGCAGATAAGGAAAGAAGACAGCCAGATTAGTAAACAAGGTAGGTATAATTATGTATCATTGCAGTAAATAATAATTTAATTATTGCTATCCATCGTCTGCTATCTTGAAAGATACATTGCTTCAAAGGCTAGAGTCTCAAAACTGAGTTAAACAAATGCTTGCCAAGGTTTTCACAAGATTTTGAGTTCCTGATGGTGGAATTGATGTATCTTTTTTTCTCAATATCCATACATGTAACATCTAATATAAAAATTACGTACTCGTTACGTTGTCCTTAAGCATAGAAGATGCTGCAAGGTAATGGTACATATTTATTATTCACTGCTTACTATTTCAGAACAAGCTAGTTTTGATATCAGACTATTGGATCTATTACTGAAGGACGAAGCAGAAAGCTTTGTTACCAGGAGGATCCCTGGGATACACAGAGGCTCGGGCGTGTACTCAGATGTCAAGGGGAGGAACTTTACAGTACTACAATCTGTAGCCAATGAATGGTAGATGTCATGAAATTTTGCTTTTATTTGAAATACTTGAGATATACTTTATGTGCGTCTTGAACTTTATACGTATACATGTACATGTAGCTCGAGCATACAAGTAGAATTCATGCATGCCTTGTTTTGCATTTGTAAGTAGAGTAAACATTGTGAACAGAATAGAATTGAAATAATTTCGAGAATGGGCTATTGTACATGTATAATTTGCATTTCACACATTTCAGAATTACTGTAAAATTATAAGAGTGCATTAAGACATATCAAAGTAAATACAATAAGGCTAAAATTAATTATACATGTATCTATAATATGTCTTTATTTCTAAAGTTTGGTTCCCTTATGTCCTACACAGAAAGAATAGCATACATGTACAGAAATATAAAGTACATGTATATCATAATTTTCAATATCTATACATTTGAATTTATATCTAATCTCAAGATATACATGTACATGTTAACGAAACTGCTTAATCCAATATTACATGTATATGTATACATGTATATTTTGATTGAAAATTCTTCTGTGATATGTTACAGTATGACAGACGTACCCTCTGTTAGTCAGTCGGAGATGAAGAGAGATTTTCAGCAGTTTTAATAATTGTTGAATGTTTTAGAGTATGACAGAGGTACCTTCTGTTAGTCAGTCGGAGATGAAGAGAGATTTTCAGCATTGATAATAATTTTTGAATGTTTTACAGTATGACAGATGTACCCTCTGTTAGTCAGTCGGAGATGAAGAGAGATTTTCAGCAATTATTGGAGGAAGCAGATGAATTTGATCTCATCCATGACGTCATTATACAGGTACATAATGTATAAGTGTACATGTATATGCTATCCTGGAATAATTGTATCTATCCCATGATACACCTGCAAGTTTTATAGTGATTGTTTTCATTTAGAAATATCCCTATAGTAAAAACAGGAATTTTTTTATGCATCTGATTCAAAGATTCTGGACATACAATTTTGGCCTGTCTGTCTGTTTGTCTGTTTGCCTGTGGCAAAAGCTTTAACATTGGGCACAACCTTAAATGGTAAGAGATAAAGCTTTCATATTTCACATGTGATTTCTTGTGACAAGATCTTTCCATTGATACACCAATTTTTGACCTCATGACCTTGACCTTTATTGGGCATAACTTTTCAATGGTGAGTGATAGGGCTTTCATATTTCACATGCATATTTCATGTGACAAGACCTTTCCATTGATACTTAAATTTTTGACCTTGTGACCTTAACCTCTCCATACTTTTGCACAACGGTTACATCAATAACAACTTTGGAATGTTAGATGAGAGAGATTTCATATTTCACATGTGTAATCCCTTTGACAAAATTCCAAATTGATTCCAATTTTTTTTACCATGTGACCTTGACCTTTGACCTACTTCTTAAAAACTTAATAGCCATTCTCTGTAAGGACCAAAATCGTTCGGCACGGCATGTCATGGATTTTGATGATTTTCGGTATAATGGGTATATATTAAGTACTGACCATGAAAATAACACTTTTCGGCCAATGTGACCTCTGGTTGCCATGGTAATGAGGTCATTCTATTTATAGCACTTTTTTGACCATGAAATAAGCCAGCTCCGGAGACTTCCTTGCCATGGATACCACTGTAACAGCTTGTTCATCTTTATATAATATATTCTTCCTTACTTCCATTCTTACTTAGTACACTTAGATATGTGATATTAATTACAGGAAGCTTATTGTATTAAGCCAAAATAAGTCAAAATGAAGCGAAAAATAGAGGTGAAAATAAGGGCCAATTTAGTGTGTTTTTGACCATTTTCAATCTTAAATATCACAAAAGGCACCAATAGGAGACTAGTGATTTTCATCAATGGAAATGTATGTTTATTGACAAATAAAATGAACGAAAAATTGGAGTAGGTATTTAAGAGTTTTACCTAAATTCTGTCGTCAAAGACCGTTGCCATGGCAACATTAGACCTTTTTGCTTATTTCATACTATCTTTGAAATTGATTTTATTCCTTTTTAAAGTTACATAAGATTGGCAAAATGTATGCATGTATAGATATGACATATCTTTTACATAAGAACAATTAAAATGTTCAAGGTCATTGGCTTGATGTTCAAGGTCATTTATACTTTGAGACTCAAATTTTGCATAAAATATTGATTTTTTATTTTTTTTGTTACCGATTTTAGTGATTTTTTATTTAAATATTTTCATTGGTTATATATATTACGAAAGCACATGAATATAAGAAAGACAAATCTTAGAATTTATTGAATTGTAGCAATTCAATAGGAAAATATTTTTCCGTCAAAAAACAAGAAAAATACAGATTTCGTCCCTTTTTTAGCTCGACTGCACTTTAGTGCAAAAGAGCTATTGCAATACCGGCGTCGGCGTCGTCCGAACTAGATGATAAGGTGAATGTTAAGATTACACATTTACCTTTCCTATATTCATATTCTGTTGGTTTTTTTTTGTTGCAAATGTTTAATTATACATCATTTAATATATCCAGATGAGGATATAGCCCCTGGGGTTGGGATTTTTAAAATTATTTCAAATGATAAGGCAAATGTTGAGATGATAAGGTAAATGTTTAGATAGCAATAAAGTCTTTAAAAGCCAATATTGAGCAAAGTATAAGTGCTACATGTACCAAACTTACATATTTGATGTATCTTTGATCAAACTTTCAAAAAATGACCTTGACCTACTTTTTTCCGCTTGAATGATTTTGCCTTTAAAAGCCAATATTGAGCAAAGTATAAGTGCTACATGTACCAAACTTACATATTTGATGTATCTTTGATCAAACTTTCAAAAAATGACCTTGACCTACTTTTTTCCACTTGAATGATTTCGCCTTTAAAAGCCAATATTGAGCAAAGTATAAGTGCTACATGCACCAGACTTGCATATTGGATGCATCTTGGGTTAGACTATTGAAATATGACCTTGACCTACTGTCATGCATTCTTAGATCAGTCCAGTAACTGCCATATTACCAAGAAAAAAACATGCAACTATTTCAACATACAAGGTATGTATTTAGAACTTGATAGCATAACTTTCCATGTCTGATGATTCATGGTTTCGTTTAGGATTTTCCTATATATATGCAGTGTTCTGCATCTCAAAGAGTGTGGGCTTTTTTCAGCTCATATGAGCAAAGCGTAAGTGACCTTTTGTCATAGTGTATCCTCTGTCATTGGTTCACCATAAACTAATTTTAATTTATAACTTTAAAATTTTTATGTGACTTGATATATGTTGTTGCCTGAGAAAGGGAGTTTAAATAAATTGGCTGTCATGAGAGATATTATGCTATGCAGTCGAGCATTAGGTGACTCTGGCAACTATTTTTATCAAAATATTCACCAAGAATTTAGATATTCGATGATGTGAAGAAACGTAATCAATAGTTCTAAGAAATAAGTGATACATTTATCATTTTATGGCAAATAACTGTTAAGTTCAGTATTTCAAGGTTTCTAAAATATTGACACCTTCATTTTATGAAAAATCAGGATTTTTCGTCAAATCTTGTCACTTAAAGTTTAATTACCTTGAAAATTCAGTGGGTGACCTTGAAATATTTTCAAGGTCATTTTTATATCAAAATGCCTCTGATAGATGTATACATGAACTTCTGTTCCAATATCATGCGTAGATCCTTTGATAGAGGTTGTGTTTAAATTCATCGTATGAAAACCTTTCAGCGGATTGTTGCCATAGCAACTAAATTTGATGCTGCTTTGCAATAAAAGGTCAAATTAGCCCAATTAATTTTTGTATACATGTACAGTTCAAAGATGATACTAATTGGATAACTAGAATTTGGACTTCAAAAATTGGTGCTTTTATGAAATTTTCAACCTTGCAAAACAGTAAAAACATGCAAAAAAGGGCCTTTAAGTGCCCAAAACAGATCGAGCCATTTGATACCCTGTTTTGGCCCAATTTTTCATCTTGTATACACAAAGCATCCGAGATGAATGTAAAAAACTTTACAAATATGCATAATGATAAGGATTGAAAGAAAATAATCAAAGCAATTTCAGATTAAAAAAGTACCTGTTTCCATGGTAACGAAGCCTACAAATATGCCTGGTCCTATAGATTTTCCCGATTTTTGAAACTTCAGACATGGTTACCCAGTTACCATGGCAACGACAACCTTTTTGAAAAAACTGGGGTTGATTTACATACTAGTGCTTCATACTCAACTTCCATACCAAAAATCTAAAAAATCCATGACATGCCGTGCCAACATGTCTTGAAATTCTTTGGTTCTTACAGAGAATTGCTGTTAAACATTGGCTCTTGCCCAACAAGCTTGGCCTTTTTAACAGAAAATGGTGTTATTACTGACAAAGATTCTGATGGGGCCATTCACATTTGATCACAAACACAGTTTTTATCTTTTAGATTTTTATATTTGACTCAGATGCCTGAAGATAGGCAAAATAAATTTTCCTGTTACTAATTTTATTTTTCTGGAAATAGCTGCTCGTTCTTGACTCAATTACAAGTATCTCTGGAAACATCTTTCCTTTTAAATTTTATTGAAATGTTTTGATACTGAAAGATATAAAATTTATATTTTCTCAACACTAATTTTTTTCAGGTAGAGGAACATACATGGCCAGCTCACCTGTTTATTTTACTGAGTCGTAGTGACTACTTTCACAAACTTGTAGCTGATGCTAAAAAATCATGTAAAGGAGAAAAACCTATTGTTCAAATTTCCGACATCAATCCAGACATTTTTTACCAGCTTCTCTACTACATTTATACAGATACATGTGACTTAATAAAGGTCGGCTCCAAATTTGAATTCTCACACTGCAGAAATTCAAATTCAAACTTTTCGGAGGATGAATTTCATGATTGGTCTCATATGAAATCCAGATCTGCCTATGAGGTTACACAGTCTCAGAAAAAGTCAGAGAAAAAAGGGAAAGGCAAAAAGGGCGGCAAAGCTGAAAACAACCCTGTGGAGATGCTTAAAGAAGCTGCAAGGAAATTTGGAATAAAGAGTCTTGCAAGGAAGTATGTATTAAAAATGTGTTAACAATCTGAGGAATAATCAACCTTCTTCGACACTTTCTTCCTATTTATTACAAATTGTTATAAATTTCTTCCTGTATGAATTCTGTGTGTGTAAGTAATATTTGCATGGTATTGAAATCATCAATGACATGCATTCTTTAACTATGCTTAATGTCCGACTGTTAGAATAATTATTTAAGAAATTAATATCTTCTTGAGTGCATTTATGTATTTTACACTCTAGTTTGTTCACCTGCAAATTCTGTGAAATGCAAATTGACTCATGGAAAATTTGCATTTAAGTGTAACAGCCATGCTTGAGCACACTCAAGACATGCTCTATATATACCTACATGTAAACAAATATTTACATTAACTTAAAAAATAATAACAACAAATTCTTGTCTCTGAAAAAAATAAGATTTTCCATTGTTGATAAATTCACTTAAGTTACGAAACCTTGATTTGTTCTGTGAACGTATTACCATGAGGATCCCTGGGATACACAGAGGCTTGGGCATGTACTCTGATGTCAAGGGGAGAAGAAGGATGTCGTACATTGTCTTACATCAATCAGTTTCTATTTTAGGCTTGATACTGTGAAGTTTGTGAATGGACGAGTCGAAGCCACAAACAAAGTCATGCAGAAGACGGTGCTGAAATTTGACAGATACAAGTTGTAAGCTTAAAAATTGAAACTTTTACAACTTATGTACGTATGTTTGTGTAATCTGCAAAGCATAGGGACACCTAAGGATCCCACTGTATGCTTGTCCCAACCTCCTTTTTCTGTTATTTTTCTATTTCTCTATCTATAATTTGTGAAGAGGGCAGCTTACTTCCTTACCATATAAAGCAATTGAATATTCATGAAATTCAATGTATGATAAGCATGTACATGTAGTAACTCATCCTCATGTAAGATGTAAGCATTTTAGTAGTCAAGGTGACCTTCAAGGTCAAATTTCTGATTGTAGCAGATATGCAGATTATTTATGGTTCAGCTGTTTTAAAATTGCAATTTTGGTACATGTGAGTGTGAATCTAAAAATTTTCATGTGAAATTGTAGTCAAATATTTATAAAATTGTTACTTTATGAATCTGCTAGTAACTGATGGCTCATGTATGCTTATGTATGATCAATCACATTGCTTGCAATGAAAAACAAAACAAATCTACAACTCATTGTTATTATGCCTCTTCCAGCAAGGACCTCCATGATGTGAGTATAGCGTCCAAAGACAACGTGATTATCCAATGTCATAAATGTGTATTGGTGGCCAGACTGGAATACTTCCACAGTATGTTGGCATCAGGATGGATGGAGGTACATGTAGGATAATACACAATGACGTAGCTCAATAGACAACTTACCAAAACTTATAATGGATGACAAAATGATTAAAAATGTCTAAGGCATATGTTACTTCACAATCACCTCATTAACAGTGATTTCACAATGAAAACTGATTATACCAAAAGATGTAGACTCTGACATTTTGAACTCTAAAACAAGATTGGAAAATTGTTTGTTGAAATTTGATCCAATAGAAGTTTTTTTAGCTCACCTGAGCCATAGGCTTAAGTGAGCTATTGTCATAGTGTTGCGTCTGTCGTCCGTCGTCGTCGTCGTCCGTCATCGTAAACTTTTCACATTTTAAACTTCTTCTCCAGAACGGCTGAAGGGATTTTGATGAAACTTAGTAGGTATGAAGTACTCATAGTCCTCTACAAGTGTTGTTGTTTTTCGTCCGGATCTGTCAACAGGTGGCGCCACCACAGCCAAAAGTAGGTCACGGGGGTTACCCTCCTTTGACAAACTTCTTCTTCAGAACCGAAGCATGTATCGACAAATCGAAAGCATCAGGATGATCTAGAGAGATGTCTTAAGAAGTGTTGTTATTTTTGGTTCCACTTCGAAGTCAAATTTTTGAAGCGTTTTTGACCTCTTTTCGGACTTAGTCAGAAATGCACATTTTTGCACTATCATACATGTGAACCTTTTGCCTCCACAAATCTGGAGGATTTTCAATTTTCATCTGGAGATTTGGCCTCTCGTCGGGAGGTTTTTGATTTTCATCGGGAGGATTTATCGGTATTCAGACCCCCCCCCCCCCCCCCCCCTTTTTTTTTTAACCTACGGACGAATTTTCTCTACTCGCTGATTCCGCTCTCATACAACAACAAAAACAATTCGGAGTTCCGAGAGTTGTCTCAATGATGTCCGTTGATTTCTTTTACCTTGCTTCTGCTACTTGAGTACACCTGTCCAGAAAATCAATAACTGCTCTTCATGGGGTTTAAACTGACCGCTCATCAGATTTAAATCCCATTGTTAGGAGAATAATAAACGAGACGGCCATTATCTGCCTCAGGTTATACACGCTTATACAGAGTACGTGAATTACATGACGTCGATTTTCCTACGCATTTATTTATTTATCAGCGAACTTTTACTGCATTTCCTCATTTTTTCATGTTATATATAAATATAAAATGATTTTACGGCATCAAGAAGATTCCCCAATTAACCTTGTACATCAATTTGGTACATAATTTTGACGACCCGTGTTAAGATGCACTGGGTATAATCCCCCGGGGAAGTCGACTTAGTCGAGTACCCGTGACGGTGAAGAGAACGCGACGCTAATTGCTTTGTTTTTCCAGCAATATACCTGTCACCTGTATAATTAGCACATATTAAATTGATTGTCTGGTAACTAAAGACGGCGTAATGCGTAAGGTAATACACAAATGGGGATTTTGCATTTCATCTGGAGAAATCTGGAGGATTTTTCGTTTTCGTCGGGAGGATTCTGTTTCGTCGGGAGGACTATTTTTCATCGGGAGGATCCTCGTTTCGTCGGGAGATTTCGTCCTCCCGCCGGGAGGTTCACATATATGCACTATTTCTTTAAATAACTCAATAAGTGTATGATTTTACACACTCATTTACTACATATTTATCATATTTAACTTACTTAATGCTTTGATATGTATTTTATGCTTAAATTTTATTTTTTTGATTTTTTATGAATTTTTTCCTTATGTAAAAAGGAAGGGGGGGGGGGGTGATTTTCATACATTTTCTGCTTCTTTTCTATAACCACTCTTCAGATTGTCATGACAATTTGTAGGTATGAGGTACTCATGCATGGTACCCTACAAGTGAAAGAATTTTTTCAAGATATCCACTTTTGGATTTTTAAGGAATATTTTTTAAGATTGTACATAGGTATAATGTATGTTTTCCATGCCCAATGTTTCAGGTGCAACTACAGGAAAAAAACCTTCTTTGTATGATTAATCATTTTTAGATTGACCTTTCATCCATAGTTACAGCTGATAATTCAACAAGTGACACATGCTTCAATGTCTTATTGATTGACCTTTTATGTGATATGATTCAATTTGTGACTGTTGGTGTATTGTGAATATATAACAGTCCAGCTAAACCACAAAACTGCATAAAAACCACGTCAAAGTTTTTAAGTTCAAGCTTTATTTCCAGTGTGTGGCCAATGATGAGTTTATACAGCAGATGAAATGGTGAAAAGCTACAAAAAATAAAAAGTTACAATGTAGCAAGCCATATGATTTTAACAATGATCAAATAAAATAAAATATCATTCCAACATCAATTCAACTTGACATTATTCATAATGCACAAAATTATTGAAATCTATCAACAATATTCAGTTATAAAGTTCTCTTGGAAATAATCCCAATTTTCAACAATATAGTTAATTAACAGGTAGTTATTATGTGTAATCAAATATATTCTTGGTGATCACAACCACAATAAGATGAAGGAAATACTGTAAAAACATGAGGCTATAGGTGGGAGTAAGATCAGGTAACTCTAGATACACTATTTATAGCACCTTCAATACACAAACAGGTTTTCAATACACAAATCTATTTATAGATCTTAGCTCATCAGCAAATTTCTCAATTAAGACAATTGCATACAAAATTAATGATTAAATAGAATCTCTGTAACGTGTAAATAAAGAAAAGAATAGTAAAAACATGCTTACATCGTGCTATCTGGAATTTCAAGAAGATGAAGAAAAGGAAAATAGTTACAATCTAACATGGCTGCCCGAAAATCAATACACAAAGCTTTAATAAAATAAAAACCTAAAACTTGACACAAAATTCCGGAAACATGTTACAATGTTATGGGGAAAGAAAGATAACTCTAACGTAGGACATCACACTCCCCGTCTGATATTGAAAATATCACCCTTAAATCACAAAAGGTAAAAAACAAATAATTATCAAAATTAATGCATCATAATAGACAAAGGAAATATTTTCAATTCAACAAAATAATCAAAATGATACGTATTAATTAAATGATCAAAAATCGATTTATGACAAAAATTCTATTGACTTCAACATGTTCAATGGACAAATGCATATTTATAAATTATTTATAGAAAGAATGAATTAATGTAAATGGAAAACATTCTATGAAATACATTTCAAGAGAAAATTTATGTAAATTGTCAAATACTAGTACTTATACCTGTTTACTTTAAATATCAATGATTAACTCTGAGAATCAATTTTCAAAAATCCCCAAAATACTTAAATTCAATTCAAAATTTAACCTTTATATGAACAAAAATCAAAGTTTTCAAAATTATGACACATATGTGTATCAATGACAAATATTAGTTTCATTCAAAGAAAAAATATCAAGTGCACCATACATGATTAATGCAAGCAGTCTCTCATATTTGTAATTAAATCACAAATTTCCACATTTTAAATCAAACAGTTCAAGAGTGATAACAACTTTCTGAGAAAAATGAGTTATTCAGACAATAGTAAAATTACTTCCTTCACTGGTCTAGTGTATATTTTGCGATCGCGTCCTAAGCGCACATCCACTTTTCGCACGCGATTGTCGGCACTTTCGTATGCTTTCACAATGATGCCAATAGGCCAGTCATTTCTGTGTTCGGAATTGTCACGCAAGACAACAATGTCACCTTCCTTCAAGTTAGTGCAATCCTGTTGCCACTTTTCACGAAACTGCAAAGTTGGCAAGTATTCGCGCTTCCATCGAGACCAAAACTGGTTAGCTAAGTGTTGAACGCGTCGCCATTGGTGTGTATACAAATCTCTAGGATTGAAGTCTTGAATGCGGAAACACTTTACAGACTGGTCGGACTTCATGTTTAGTAGGGTTGAAGGAGTCAACGGAAACGGAACTTCCGGGTCTGTTGTCAACGGAGTAAGAGGTCTCGCATTTATGATCGAAGTTACTTCAGCCATAAGCGTAGTAATGACATCATGGGTTAAGTGTTTCACATCCAATAGTATGGAATCCAAAATTCTTCTGGCCACGCCGATCATTCTCTCCCACACTCCCCCCATATGAGAGGAGTGAGGAGGGTTAAAGACCCAGTTGATGCCATGCTCCGTAAGATAGGACTTCACAGGTCTATCCTCTATGTTGATCACATTCGCATTGAGATCTTTGGTCGATCCTATAAAGTTTGTTCCACGGTCCGAATGAATGACCTTGACCTCACCTCGAAGAGCGCAAAAACGTCTAAGGGCATTTATAAAGCAAGACGATGACATTTCGTCTAGCACCTCTATGTGCACAGCACGCACTACCATGCATGTAAATATCAAACCCCAGCGTTTAGAGTTGACTTGACCCCCACGAGTTTTACGAGCAGATACAGTCCAAGGTCCAAAGACATCAATTCCAATATATGTGAAAGGTGGGGCCGGGTCAAGTCGTTCAAAAGGCAAATCGGCCATCCTTTGATCTGTCTGTCTGCCACGCAATCGTCTGCATCGAACACATTTATAAATGGAAGATGAAACAATACGTTTCCCTCCTATAAGCCAATACCCTGCATTTCGGATAGATCCTTCTGTGAGTGTGCGACCTTGGTGATATACCTTAGCATGATAATGACGGCAAATTAAGGTCGCGATATGGTGATTTGGTATGATCAAGGGGTTGGCTTCCTCTGATGATATATTTGCATTACTTATGCGTCCTCCTACACGCAATAAACCCGTAGAGTCTAAGTAAGGAGACAACTTCAGGATCTTGCTGTCCCTGGGTAACTTCCGGTTTTCCTGTAGAGCAATTATTTCGTCTGCAAATGCCTCTCTTTGTACTACTTTTATTATGAATTCCTCAGAATTTTGAGGAGAGGCAATTTCAGGGTCAGATTTACGTCGTTTTGCCACTTTACGGAGGAATGTAATAGCGTTAACCAAACTGGTCCAAGAGGAGTATTTCTCAAACCTCTCTGATCCAAAAATGTCCTTACTGACTAGAGTTGTTTTCAAACTTCTGATTTCAGAGTCGAGGTCCGGTGAAACGAGTGGAAATGACGAAAGAGGCTCACTCACTATCTCCTGATAAAAGTTACGAGGTCCGTTTAGCCACTGGCTATTTTGCAAATGTTCGGATGTGAATGGGCGAGTAGCCTCATCTGCCGGATTCTTAGATGAGGGAACGTACCTCCACTGTGCGGGTACAGTTGACTGGCGTATTCTGTCGACACGATTACGCACATAGATGTAAAATCTCTTAGTTTCATTGTGTATGTAGCCTAACACTACCTTACTGTCCGTATAAAAGGTAATGTTTTCAAAGGTAGTATTGAGCTCATCCCTGATTGTCTCATATAGATCAACTGCAAGTACTGCAGCGCACAACTCGAGTCTCGGAATGGTGTGGCCATTTTTAGGTGCCACTTTCGACTTTCCCATCACAAATCGATATTGTTCAGACTGACCGCACCTCGTATGAATAAACGCAACCGCCACAACAGCACTTTCTGACGCATCAGAAAATATAACTAAGTTCTTGATTTCATCAGAGCCAGTTCCAGTTAACGGCCTTGAAATATGAACATTTCGGAGCTCATTCAGTCCCTCTTTCCAAATTTGAAATTTTCTTCGAATATTCTCATGCACAGGCAAATCCCACTCACTGGTATCGACCTCTCTCAAAATAAGTTTGCCATGAATAGTGACCGGTGCCGCGAATCCAAGCGGATCATATATCCCATTGACGATAGAGAGCATGCCTCTACGAGTAAAGGGCATTTCTTCCTGAGAGACATTAAATGTAAATGCATCGAGACGCAAATCCCAACTAACACCTAAGCTGCGTTGCAAAGGTGGGTTGTCCGAGTCAAGGTTCAAATCCTTCAAGTCCTTTGCCAAATCGTCAGGATCAAAGGCTAACAAAACATCACTAGAGTTTGAACATATCTTATGTAATCGCAAACTGCCGTTGTCTTGGAGTGCACTTCTCGTTCTCGAAAGTAGGTCAATAGCCTCTGCACTGGTGTCATGTGATGACAAGGCATCATCAACATAGAAATTGCGATATATGTAATCTTTGACATCCTTGCCAGATGTCTCGCCGGCAATGTCCGCTGCTTTACGCAATCCAAAGGTAGCAATAGCTGGAGAGGGGCTATTGCCAAATACATGGACTTTCATTCTGTAATCCACAAGGGGTTTAGTCAGATCATTGTCCTCATGCCAAATGAAGCGAAGATAATCTCTGTGCTCAGGTTCCACATAAAAGCAATAAAACATTTGCTGTATATCCGCAATGATGGCAACGTTGCCACACCTAAACCTCATAAGCACTCCTAATAGGCTATTAACTAAATTTGGGCCAGACATGAGTACATCATTGAGCGAGACACCTTGATAACGAGCTGACGAGTCAAACACAATTCTGATGTGATCCCTTTTCCTCGGGTGATAGACCCCGAACAGTGGTAAAAACCAACACTCGGAGGAAGGTTCAATTTCCGGTGCACGTTCCGCATGGCCATTATCGAGGAGTTTTTGCATAAACTCTAAGACATGTTGTCTCTTGATCGAATCCTTTTGTATCGAAGAGTCAAAAATCTTAGCTCGCTTGAGAGCTTGTGTCCTGTTGTTCGGTAAACTAGGGCGTTGTTGCTTAAACGGCAATGGTGCTACCCAGTGATTATCATCATCAAGGTGCATTTCCTCCTCCATAATGTGCATAAATTGTTTATCCTCATACGACATACCGATCTTGTTGTCTTGTTTCGTCACTTGAAATAATGACTTCTCCGTGTTAGTGAAAGAAACGTGAAAGTGACTGCTACACGGTTCCAAAAATGAAGTTCTCCCATTCGACTGAACGTAAGTCTTCATGGTGTTCACTGTTGAAGGTATATGAGATCCATCCAAGCATGATTCGCCAATAATAACCCATCCCAGCTTTAATTTCTGCGCAAAGGGTTGATAAGGTAGTCCAATTCTCTGATCCTCGATATGAAGAGCTGCCGAAAGATCTCTTCCTATAAGAAGTAAAATATGTGCATTATCATCAATCGGCGGAATATGTTCAGCAATAGGCTTTAAATGTGAGTAGTTTTGCGCTACATTTCGTGTCGGAATCTCCTTACGGTTATTAGGTATGAATTGGCACTCGGTAAGCGTAGGTAACGTCAACTGCTCTCTTCCATCTAGCGATTGCACGAAAAATCCTTTGGCGCGTCTGCCGGTCATAGTTGCGGTTCCATTACAACTGTTAAGCGAATATTGACACGGTGTTCCAGTTACATCAAACTCATCCAAAAGATCGCCATGAACTAAAGAGTAATTACTCTGTTCATCGATAATAGCATAAATCCGCAATTTGATGTTTGGTCTAGATTCGTGAAAAACATCAACAAGTACGATTTTAGCGCATGATTTTCCAGTTCCTTCCTCGCACACTTCAGTACATCTTGATTCTACCGCAATGTCAACTACTTTAGGTTCTACGTCTTCCTGGCGTGCATCCGTGCATCGCGACTCTATCTGTATGCCTGCACTCTTAGGCTCCCCGCCGTGGTTTTCTGACCTTTCTGCGGAAATCTTCAGCTTCCACTTTGGATTATGCATTACCGTAACATGCTGCTTACTTTTACACACATCACATGTAACATCAACTCTACAATCTTCCTTTAAATGTTGGTTAGCGCAGCACTTGAAACAAACTCCATGCTGTTTGAGAAAGGCCTTTTTCTGATCAAAGGTTTTACGACGAAATAGAACGCAATTATCCAGCGAGTGATCAAGCTTATGAATCAAACACCTTGTAAGTTTTTTGTCCGGAGTTACTGTAGATTTTGCAGTGTTCACTTGCTGAGTACGTGCTCCGCTATTTTGTCTTGGAGTATTACTCTTCTGCTCTGCTCGAAAGTCAAATTCGAAACTAGGATCGTTAATCAATTCAGCCATCTCACGAATAAACTGCGCAAAAAATGAGAAAGGCGGAAATATAACATGATGTGTACGTTTGTAACTTGTTGCACGATCTCGCCATTTATTCTGTAGTTGGAGAGGTAACTTGGCAACTGTAGGGTTCACGCCAACAGAAGAATCGTAATAGCTAAATAGTGTCGTATAGTAAGGCTTTCCTTTAATAGCACTTATTTCTGCAAGAATGTCGGATAAATCATACATTTTCGCTTTATCCTTATATGTGATCTTAGGAAACGCATCTAATTTCCGTTTTAGTGCTTGCTCAACCTTCTCTGGCGAACCATATCGCAAGTCTAGACGTTCCCAGGCACGCACAAGTCCCAAACGAGGATTTCCAGCATTTGACGCTTTAATACTTATTACTTGCTTACTAGACTCAAATCCAGTCCACTTTAACAGTAAGTCCAGTTCTTCCATAGGCGAAGCACCAATATCCTGTACTACACATTTAAAGGTCTCTTTCCATGACACATAGTTTTCAGGTCGATCATCAAATTTGTGTAATCTCGAGGTAAGTAAATCTTTCTTCATTAGAAATTTCGCTAAGTCTGTTTCTGTATTCCTCAAAGAACCATAGTTATGCTGACCGAAATGAACGGGTGGAAGATGGCCAGACGGGTGCCAAAAACTAGGCTGAAATTCATTTTCTGAAGGTCTGTTATAAACAGGCGTTGAAAGCAATCCATCCACGTAGCTTTTTGTTCTATCATAAGTATCTTCAACTGGCAGTTGGGTGTCGTCAGGTAAGTTACCATTGTCTTCTTCTGCCTTTAATAAATCACATTCAACTTCCTCCTTTAACTTTAACAGTCCTATTTCTGTATCTAATTCCTTTTTCCTTCTTTCATTTTCTGCAGCCCGAATTTTCTCTTCCTGCTCAAGTTCCGCTCTTTTTCGCGTCAGTGCAGCTTCCTGTTCAGCAAACCTAAGCTTTGCCTTGGCAGTCTCAACCTTTACAGATTTAACCGAATGTCTAGATCCAATAGAAGGATGATGAGATTTCGTCTCCTCCTTTAGTACTTGAACTGTATGATCGAGTTTAGTACATACACTTTCCACTTTCGATTGAGTAGTCATGAAAATACCACCTTGGACTTCCAGTTCATGTGCACTGTCTTCTGTTCGGGTACCGTTTAAAAATGTACAAAACTTGTAATGGTCCACAGAGTAGCGCTTAAAATCGCCGTTCAGTTTTTTGTAGACGTTCTGCAGCACAGTAATATCGTTTTCACATGTTGCACTGTTGACTATAGAATCGTGTATTTCATTACATGTTTTAGATAATTTTGCCTTGTATGACTGCACAATACTATCATACTGTTCCTTTCCTTTAACCGTAAGTGTCCGGAATCTTTTTTCTGGTAACTCACCAGACTGACCATCATGATCATCCTTCGCTTCCGGAACAACTTCCGTAATGTCGCCATGTTCAGAAGCCATCTTGAGTTCCTGAGGTAGATCTTTTCACTGTGACTGTTGGTGTATTGTGAATATATAACAGTCCAGCTAAACCACAAAACTGCATAAAAACCACGTCAAAGTTTTTAAGTTCAAGCTTTATTTCCAGTGTGTGGCCAATGATGAGTTTATACAGCAGATGAAATGGTGAAAAGCTACAAAAAATAAAAAGTTACAATGTAGCAAGCCATATGATTTTAACAATGATCAAATAAAATAAAATATCATTCCAACATCAATTCAACTTGACATTATTCATAATGCACAAAATTATTGAAATCTATCAACAATATTCAGTTATAAAGTTCTCTTGGAAATAATCCCAATTTTCAACAATATAGTTAATTAACAGGTAGTTATTATGTGTAATCAAATATATTCTTGGTGATCACAACCACAATAAGATGAAGGAAATACTGTAAAAACATGAGGCTATAGGTGGGAGTAAGATCAGGTAACTCTAGATACACTATTTATAGCACCTTCAATACACAAACAGGTTTTCAATACACAAATCTATTTATAGATCTTAGCTCATCAGCAAATTTCTCAATTAAGACAATTGCATACAAAATTAATGATTAAATAGAATCTCTGTAACGTGTAAATAAAGAAAAGAATAGTAAAAACATGCTTACATCGTGCTATCTGGAATTTCAAGAAGATGAAGAAAAGGAAAATAGTTACAATCTAACATGGCTGCCCGAAAATCAATACACAAAGCTTTAATAAAATAAAAACCTAAAACTTGACACAAAATTCCGGAAACATGTTACAATGTTATGGGGAAAGAAAGATAACTCTAACGTAGGACATCACACTCCCCGTCTGATATTGAAAATATCACCCTTAAATCACAAAAGGTAAAAAACAAATAATTATCAAAATTAATGCATCATAATAGACAAAGGAAATATTTTCAATTCAACAAAATAATCAAAATGATACGTATTAATTAAATGATCAAAAATCGATTTATGACAAAAATTCTATTGACTTCAACATGTTCAATGGACAAATGCATATTTATAAATTATTTATAGAAAGAATGAATTAATGTAAATGGAAAACATTCTATGAAATACATTTCAAGAGAAAATTTATGTAAATTGTCAAATACTAGTACTTATACCTGTTTACTTTAAATATCAATGATTAACTCTGAGAATCAATTTTCAAAAATCCCCAAAATACTTAAATTCAATTCAAAATTTAACCTTTATATGAACAAAAATCAAAGTTTTCAAAATTATGACACATATGTGTATCAATGACAAATATTAGTTTCATTCAAAGAAAAAATATCAAGTGCACCATACATGATTAATGCAAGCAGTCTCTCATATTTGTAATTAAATCACAAATTTCCACATTTTAAATCAAACAGTTCAAGAGTGATAACAACTTTCTGAGAAAAATGAGTTATTCAGACAATAGTAAAATTACTTCCTTCACTGGTCTAGTGTATATTTTGCGATCGCGTCCTAAGCGCACATCCACTTTTCGCACGCGATTGTCGGCACTTTCGTATGCTTTCACAATGATGCCAATAGGCCAGTCATTTCTGTGTTCGGAATTGTCACGCAAGACAACAATGTCACCTTCCTTCAAGTTAGTGCAATCCTGTTGCCACTTTTCACGAAACTGCAAAGTTGGCAAGTATTCGCGCTTCCATCGAGACCAAAACTGGTTAGCTAAGTGTTGAACGCGTCGCCATTGGTGTGTATACAAATCTCTAGGATTGAAGTCTTGAATGCGGAAACACTTTACAGACTGGTCGGACTTCATGTTTAGTAGGGTTGAAGGAGTCAACGGAAACGGAACTTCCGGGTCTGTTGTCAACGGAGTAAGAGGTCTCGCATTTATGATCGAAGTTACTTCAGCCATAAGCGTAGTAATGACATCATGGGTTAAGTGTTTCACATCCAATAGTATGGAATCCAAAATTCTTCTGGCCACGCCGATCATTCTCTCCCACACTCCCCCCATATGAGAGGAGTGAGGAGGGTTAAAGACCCAGTTGATGCCATGCTCCGTAAGATAGGACTTCACAGGTCTATCCTCTATGTTGATCACATTCGCATTGAGATCTTTGGTCGATCCTATAAAGTTTGTTCCACGGTCCGAATGAATGACCTTGACCTCACCTCGAAGAGCGCAAAAACGTCTAAGGGCATTTATAAAGCAAGACGATGACATTTCGTCTAGCACCTCTATGTGCACAGCACGCACTACCATGCATGTAAATATCAAACCCCAGCGTTTAGAGTTGACTTGACCCCCACGAGTTTTACGAGCAGATACAGTCCAAGGTCCAAAGACATCAATTCCAATATATGTGAAAGGTGGGGCCGGGTCAAGTCGTTCAAAAGGCAAATCGGCCATCCTTTGATCTGTCTGTCTGCCACGCAATCGTCTGCATCGAACACATTTATAAATGGAAGATGAAACAATACGTTTCCCTCCTATAAGCCAATACCCTGCATTTCGGATAGATCCTTCTGTGAGTGTGCGACCTTGGTGATATACCTTAGCATGATAATGACGGCAAATTAAGGTCGCGATATGGTGATTTGGTATGATCAAGGGGTTGGCTTCCTCTGATGATATATTTGCATTACTTATGCGTCCTCCTACACGCAATAAACCCGTAGAGTCTAAGTAAGGAGACAACTTCAGGATCTTGCTGTCCCTGGGTAACTTCCGGTTTTCCTGTAGAGCAATTATTTCGTCTGCAAATGCCTCTCTTTGTACTACTTTTATTATGAATTCCTCAGAATTTTGAGGAGAGGCAATTTCAGGGTCAGATTTACGTCGTTTTGCCACTTTACGGAGGAATGTAATAGCGTTAACCAAACTGGTCCAAGAGGAGTATTTCTCAAACCTCTCTGATCCAAAAATGTCCTTACTGACTAGAGTTGTTTTCAAACTTCTGATTTCAGAGTCGAGGTCCGGTGAAACGAGTGGAAATGACGAAAGAGGCTCACTCACTATCTCCTGATAAAAGTTACGAGGTCCGTTTAGCCACTGGCTATTTTGCAAATGTTCGGATGTGAATGGGCGAGTAGCCTCATCTGCCGGATTCTTAGATGAGGGAATGTACCTCCACTGTGCGGGTACAGTTGACTGGCGTATTCTGTCGACACGATTACGCACATAGATGTAAAATCTCTTAGTTTCATTGTGTATGTAGCCTAACACTACCTTACTGTCCGTATAAAAGGTAATGTTTTCAAAGGTAGTATTGAGCTCATCCCTGATTGTCTCATATAGATCAACTGCAAGTACTGCAGCGCACAACTCGAGTCTCGGAATGGTGTGGCCATTTTTAGGTGCCACTTTCGACTTTCCCATCACAAATCGATATTGTTCAGACTGACCGCACCTCGTATGAATAAACGCAACCGCCGCAACAGCACTTTCTGACGCATCAGAAAATATAACTAAGTTCTTGATTTCATCAGAGCCAGTTCCAGTTAACGGCCTTGAAATATGAACATTTCGGAGCTCATTCAGTCCCTCTTTCCAAATTTGAAATTTTCTTCGAATATTCTCATGCACAGGCAAATCCCACTCACTGGTATCGACCTCTCTCAAAATAAGTTTGCCATGAATAGTGACCGGTGCCGCGAATCCAAGCGGATCATATATCCCATTGACGATAGAGAGCATGCCTCTACGAGTAAAGGGCATTTCTTCCTGAGAGACATTAAATGTAAATGCATCGAGACGCAAATCCCAACTAACACCTAAGCTGCGTTGCAAAGGTGGGTTGTCCGAGTCAAGGTTCAAATCCTTCAAGTCCTTTGCCAAATCGTCAGGATCAAAGGCTAACAAAACATCACTAGAGTTTGAACATATCTTATGTAATCGCAAACTGCCGTTGTCTTGGAGTGCACTTCTCGTTCTCGAAAGTAGGTCAATAGCCTCTGCACTGGTGTCATGTGATGACAAGGCATCATCAACATAGAAATTGCGATATATGTAATCTTTGACATCCTTGCCAGATGTCTCGCCGGCAATGTCCGCTGCTTTACGCAATCCAAAGGTAGCAATAGCTGGAGAGGGGCTATTGCCAAATACATGGACTTTCATTCTGTAATCCACAAGGGGTTTAGTCAGATCATTGTCCTCATGCCAAATGAAGCGAAGATAATCTCTGTGCTCAGGTTCCACATAAAAGCAATAAAACATTTGCTGTATATCCGCAATGATGGCAACGTTGCCACACCTAAACCTCATAAGCACTCCTAATAGGCTATTAACTAAATTTGGGCCAGACATGAGTACATCATTGAGCGAGACACCTTGATAACGAGCTGACGAGTCAAACACAATTCTGATGTGATCCCTTTTCCTCGGGTGATAGACCCCGAACAGTGGTAAAAACCAACACTCGGAGGAAGGTTCAATTTCCGGTGCACGTTCCGCATGGCCATTATCGAGGAGTTTTTGCATAAACTCTAAGACATGTTGTCTCTTGATCGAATCCTTTTGTATCGAAGAGTCAAAAATCTTAGCTCGCTTGAGAGCTTGTGTCCTGTTGTTCGGTAAACTAGGGCGTTGTTGCTTAAACGGCAATGGTGCTACCCAGTGATTATCATCATCAAGGTGCATTTCCTCCTCCATAATGTGCATAAATTGTTTATCCTCATACGACATACCGATCTTGTTGTCTTGTTTCGTCACTTGAAATAATGACTTCTCCGTGTTAGTGAAAGAAACGTGAAAGTGACTGCTACACGGTTCCAAAAATGAAGTTCTCCCATTCGACTGAACGTAAGTCTTCATGGTGTTCACTGTTGAAGGTATATGAGATCCATCCAAGCATGATTCGCCAATAATAACCCATCCCAGCTTTAATTTCTGCGCAAAGGGTTGATAAGGTAGTCCAATTCTCTGATCCTCGATATGAAGAGCTGCCGAAAGATCTCTTCCTATAAGAAGTAAAATATGTGCATTATCATCAATCGGCGGAATATGTTCAGCAATAGGCTTTAAATGTGAGTAGTTTTGCGCTACATTTCGTGTCGGAATCTCCTTACGGTTATTAGGTATGAATTGGCACTCGGTAAGCGTAGGTAACGTCAACTGCTCTCTTCCATCTAGCGATTGCACGAAAAATCCTTTGGCGCGTCTGCCGGTCATAGTTGCGGTTCCATTACAACTGTTAAGCGAATATTGACACGGTGTTCCAGTTACATCAAACTCATCCAAAAGATCGCCATGAACTAAAGAGTAATTACTCTGTTCATCGATAATAGCATAAATCCGCAATTTGATGTTTGGTCTAGATTCGTGAAAAACATCAACAAGTACGATTTTAGCGCATGATTTTCCAGTTCCTTCCTCGCACACTTCAGTACATCTTGATTCTACCGCAATGTCAACTACTTTAGGTTCTACGTCTTCCTGGCGTGCATCCGTGCATCGCGACTCTATCTGTATGCCTGCACTCTTAGGCTCCCCGCCGTGGTTTTCTGACCTTTCTGCGGAAATCTTCAGCTTCCACTTTGGATTATGCATTACCGTAACATGCTGCTTACTTTTACACACATCACATGTAACATCAACTCTACAATCTTCCTTTAAATGTTGGTTAGCGCAGCACTTGAAACAAACTCCATGCTGTTTGAGAAAGGCCTTTTTCTGATCAAAGGTTTTACGACGAAATAGAACGCAATTATCCAGCGAGTGATCAAGCTTATGAATCAAACACCTTGTAAGTTTTTTGTCCGGAGTTACTGTAGATTTTGCAGTGTTCACTTGCTGAGTACGTGCTCCGCTATTTTGTCTTGGAGTATTACTCTTCTGCTCTGCTCGAAAGTCAAATTCGAAACTAGGATCGTTAATCAATTCAGCCATCTCACGAATAAACTGCGCAAAAAATGAGAAAGGCGGAAATATAACATGATGTGTACGTTTGTAACTTGTTGCACGATCTCGCCATTTATTCTGTAGTTGGAGAGGTAACTTGGCAACTGTAGGGTTCACGCCAACAGAAGAATCGTAATAGCTAAATAGTGTCGTATAGTAAGGCTTTCCTTTAATAGCACTTATTTCTGCAAGAATGTCGGATAAATCATACATTTTCGCTTTATCCTTATATGTGATCTTAGGAAACGCATCTAATTTCCGTTTTAGTGCTTGCTCAACCTTCTCTGGCGAACCATATCGCAAGTCTAGACGTTCCCAGGCACGCACAAGTCCCAAACGAGGATTTCCAGCATTTGACGCTTTAATACTTATTACTTGCTTACTAGACTCAAATCCAGTCCACTTTAACAGTAAGTCCAGTTCTTCCATAGGCGAAGCACCAATATCCTGTACTACACATTTAAAGGTCTCTTTCCATGACACATAGTTTTCAGGTCGATCATCAAATTTGTGTAATCTCGAGGTAAGTAAATCTTTCTTCATTAGAAATTTCGCTAAGTCTGTTTCTGTATTCCTCAAAGAACCATAGTTATGCTGACCGAAATGAACGGGTGGAAGATGGCCAGACGGGTGCCAAAAACTAGGCTGAAATTCATTTTCTGAAGGTCTGTTATAAACAGGCGTTGAAAGCAATCCATCCACGTAGCTTTTTGTTCTATCATAAGTATCTTCAACTGGCAGTTGGGTGTCGTCAGGTAAGTTACCATTGTCTTCTTCTGCCTTTAATAAATCACATTCAACTTCCTCCTTTAACTTTAACAGTCCTATTTCTGTATCTAATTCCTTTTTCCTTCTTTCATTTTCTGCAGCCCGAATTTTCTCTTCCTGCTCAAGTTCCGCTCTTTTTCGCGTCAGTGCAGCTTCCTGTTCAGCAAACCTAAGCTTTGCCTTGGCAGTCTCAACCTTTACAGATTTAACCGAATGTCTAGATCCAATAGAAGGATGATGAGATTTCGTCTCCTCCTTTAGTACTTGAACTGTATGATCGAGTTTAGTACATACACTTTCCACTTTCGATTGAGTAGTCATGAAAATACCACCTTGGACTTCCAGTTCATGTGCACTGTCTTCTGTTCGGGTACCGTTTAAAAATGTACAAAACTTGTAATGGTCCACAGAGTAGCGCTTAAAATCGCCGTTCAGTTTTTTGTAGACGTTCTGCAGCACAGTAATATCGTTTTCACATGTTGCACTGTTGACTATAGAATCGTGTATTTCATTACATGTTTTAGATAATTTTGCCTTGTATGACTGCACAATACTATCATACTGTTCCTTTCCTTTAACCGTAAGTGTCCGGAATCTTTTTTCTGGTAACTCACCAGACTGACCATCATGATCATCCTTCGCTTCCGGAACAACTTCCGTAATGTCGCCATGTTCAGAAGCCATCTTGAGTTCCTGAGGTAGATCTTTTCACTGTGACTGTTGGTGTATTGTGAATATATAACAGTCCAGCTAAACCACAAAACTGCATAAAAACCACGTCAAAGTTTTTAAGTTCAAGCTTTATTTCCAGTGTGTGGCCAATGATGAGTTTATACAGCAGATGAAATGGTGAAAAGCTACAAAAAATAAAAAGTTACAATGTAGCAAGCCATATGATTTTAACAATGATCAAATAAAATAAAATATCATTCCAACATCAATTCAACTTGACATTATTCATAATGCACAAAATTATTGAAATCTATCAACAATATTCAGTTATAAAGTTCTCTTGGAAATAATCCCAATTTTCAACAATATAGTTAATTAACAGGTAGTTATTATGTGTAATCAAATATATTCTTGGTGATCACAACCACAATAAGATGAAGGAAATACTGTAAAAACATGAGGCTATAGGTGGGAGTAAGATCAGGTAACTCTAGATACACTATTTATAGCACCTTCAATACACAAACAGGTTTTCAATACACAAATCTATTTATAGATCTTAGCTCATCAGCAAATTTCTCAATTAAGACAATTGCATACAAAATTAATGATTAAATAGAATCTCTGTAACGTGTAAATAAAGAAAAGAATAGTAAAAACATGCTTACATCGTGCTATCTGGAATTTCAAGAAGATGAAGAAAAGGAAAATAGTTACAATCTAACATGGCTGCCCGAAAATCAATACACAAAGCTTTAATAAAATAAAAACCTAAAACTTGACACAAAATTCCGGAAACATGTTACAATGTTATGGGGAAAGAAAGATAACTCTAACGTAGGACATCACACAATTATTTAAATTCTTTATACTTATTTAGAATTTCATTTTTAAAGTTGGGAACAAGATTTCAAAAGCGGCCATGTTTTGCCGTGTACCCGAAGGGGATTCCCCATGTAGAAATGTGATACCTTTAGTACTGCGATACATTTCAGGAGATACAGTGCAAACGGAATAGATTTTTATTTAATGTGCATTATACTTGGAACACTTTCATAATGGTCCTCATTCATGTACTTGGAACACTTGCATATACTTGTTATCATGTATAAAGTTTGCTCGAATTTCCTCTGTCTTAGACTCTCTTAGATGAAGTAATTTACGGACTGATTTCTTGAAGAAACGTCTAATGAGTAATCTCTTCCTCTGGATTTTGAGAATGCATAGGACATCTAATATCTGAAATTCTTGAAATAAATAATTCACTTCAGAGTTCCTGAAATCTTTCTATGAAATGTTGGACCACAGAAAGCTGTTGTTTAAATAGAGAAAATAAATTATTATTTACAACCATAAGCCACTGTGTTCGACATCTTGTATGTATGATATTTCTAAGAGGAACACAGAGGCCTGAGGTTGTGAATAATAAAACATTTTCTCTCATAAAATGACTAGTTCCTTTGATAAGACATTTGGGAATTTTTATCTGTTCAAATAATAGATACATGATGAGTTTTTATCGGACCAAATAACTTTTTGTCGGCAAATCCTATGCAACCGATACATTTCATGAACTCTCTCCGCTAACAACTTGTCCGTGTAACAGTCCTTTGATGAGGTAAAACAATTTGTTAACAGTAAATAAGACGTCGTAGGTCTGCTAGTTGGACAAGCTTAGCAATTTCATGGGCCTTTTAATTTGTTTCAAACTATGAAACCTAGAGAAACCACTTGAGTTGTTGAACAGCATATGCTGAAATGCGACGCTCCTTCTCGCTGTTGAAATATGCATAGGCAAGAAGCGCCGCATTTCAGCATATTCACTGAAAATTATTTGTTCAAGTGGCTTCACTGGGTCATGAGGTTTGATACACCATACACTGCTTTTTGGAAAACAAACTGGTCCAATTTCTGCACAACTCACTTGAATTGATAAATATTGGATTAAAACGATTTTAACTGTACGTTTCATGTATTTGAGATGAAATCAATACTATTCAAAAGCATTCATAGATTTCAGTATACTTTAATATGAATAAAGGCAAAACCGAAAAATCTTTGTTTTTTATGCCCCTGGAATAAAAGATTCGGGAGCATATAGTTTTTGGCCTGTCCGTCTGTCTGTTTGTCTGTCTGTTTTCCAAAAAACTTTAACATTGGGCATAACTTTTAAATGGAAGCTGGTGATAGAGGTTTCATATTTCACATGTGTATTCCTTGTGACAATACCTTTCCATTGATACCAAAATTTTTGACCTCGTGACCATAACCTTGACCTTTGACGTACTTCTCAAAAACTTTAACATTGGGCATAACTTTTGAATGGTTAATGATAGAGGTTTCAATTTTTACATGTGTATTCCTTGTGACAAGATCTTTCCATTGATACCAATATTACGCTGACCCTGACCTCTCACATTCTTAACAGAAAATGGCCTTTATACTAACAAAGATGCCGCCGGGGTGCATTCTCGTTTCACAAACACAGGCTTTATAATTTCTGGCATGCTAGCTATCAGTAATGAAAGGTTTTGTGTTCAATTTTAAATAAACTTAATTTATGAAATCATTTCATTGTTTTATTCTTTTTCTGCTGCACATTAATGTACAATATGATTTTATTTTTGATGTTGCATAATTGAACTATACTAGCTGGGCATATGACGTTGGACCACTTTATCGGTCTTTTCAAATCAGTAAAAGAGTTATTGTTTTGAAATGTGACTATTTTTTCTTTTTTGTACTTTTATAGGTTGTCTGAAAAAAAAAACTTCTCTGCATCCGGCAAAAATCTTTTTAGAAAGGTTGTGGGCTAAAATCCTGGTACTGGCACTATCAGTATTCAATGTCAGTATGTCATTTAGAGCGTGCATGGGTATCAGGTGAGCGTTGTGCCCCCTGGGGCTCTTGTTTTTGTTAAGGTAAAGTATAGACCCTTTCACATTATCTAAATTTGATATTTGAGGCTCATTTCCAGGGGACGAACGGTATAATGGACATGAATGAGTGATGTCTTTTCAAAGCTCCAAGCCTTTCAAAAACAAAAAATGATTTCTCACAAATCATTTATAATAATCAAATTATGTCACAAGCCCATTGGTTGTCCTCCAGAACTTAGCTTGAAACTTTTTCTTGAAAGAGATTTTGATTTTCTCTGTCTCATATTGTGTATGTAGAGTTCAGTCTTGAATTTGCTTTCTTACAAATCTTTAATATAAGATTAAAGACAAAGAAAAAACATTATTATCATAGACTTTTTAGCTCGCCGGGACGAATGTCCGGAGAGCTATTGTCATACCCCCGGCGTCGGCGTCTGCGTCGGCGTCTGCGTCTGCGTCTGCGTCTGCGTCTGCGTGCGCGTGCACAAAAACTTTAACCTTGCTTATAACTTTTAAACCAATACAGATTGGGCTTTCATATTTCACATGTGCATTCCTTGTGACAAGACCTTTCCATGGATACCAAAATTTTTGACCTTGTGACCTTGACCTTGGAGATTGACCTTCTTTTGAAAAACTTTAACCTTGGCCATATTTTTGGAATGGTAAGTGATAGGGCTTTGATATTTCACATGTGTATTCCTTGTGACAAGACCTTTCCATGGATACCAAAATTTTTGACCTTGTGACCTTGACCTTGGAGATTGACCTACTTTTGAAAAACTTTAACCTTGGCCATATTTTTGGAATGGTAAGTGATAGGGCTTTGATATTTCACATGTGTATTCCTTGTGACAAGACCTTTCCATGGATACCAAAATTTTTGACCTTGTGACCTTGACCTTGGAGATTGACCTACTTTTGAAAAACTTTAACCTTGGCCATATTTTTGGAATGGTAAGTGATAGGGCTTTGATATTTCACATGTGTATTCCTTGTGACAAGACCTTTCCATGGATACCAAAATTTTTGACCTTGTGACCTCGACCTTGGAGATTGACCTACTTTTGAAAAACTTTAACCTTGGTCATATTTTTGGAATGGTAAGTGATAGGGCTTTGATATTTCACATGTGTATTCCTTGTGACAAGACCTTTCCATGGATACCAAAATTTTTGACCTTGTGACCTTGCCCTTGGAGATGATTGACCTACTTTTGAAAAACTTTAACCTTGGCCATATTTTTGGAATGGTAAGTGATAGGGCTTTGATATTTCACATGTGTATTCCTTGTGACAAGACCTTTCCATGGATACCAAAATTTTTGACCTTGTGACCTTGACCTTGGAGATGATTGACCTACTTTTGAAAAACTTTAACCTTGGCCATATTTTTTGAATGGTTAGTGATAGGGCTTTGATATTTCACATGTGCATTCCTTGTGATAAGACCTTTTTTATTGTTGTTGTTGCAATTTACATATGGTTGCCACCGGCGAGCTATGTTGTCATTCTGACAAGTCTGGTTGTCTTGTTACAATGATCATAATTCATATATTTTTCAGACATCTAACAGTCAGTCCCTCAGTCTTCCTGTACCAGGTGACATTCTAGAAGTCCTTATAGGATATTTGTACACAGATGATGCAAGCAAAGTACTAGGTACATGTTTACTATATACTTAATCATGTACATTGTATATCAGAGATTATTTGGGGTTGATCGTACATGTTTACATATAATGTAAGTACATGTACATGTAGTTGTTGGATTACCAATAGTTTTTTTGGAACCTTGCACCTGTTTGCATACTTTTTGGGTCATCTGCAACGCAAGGGAGGCATATAGGGATCACTTTGTCCGTTATCCATCTGTCTGTCTGTCTGTCCATCTGCATGTCTGGTAGTCACACTTTCACATATTTGGCAGTAACTCTTGTTGTACATCCGACATCTTTCAATTTTGAAGGGATGGTAAAGCATGATGAGACTCACCACTTAATATAGGTCAAGGTCACTTTCAAGGTCATTGTTACATATTTAGGATCAAACATGCAACAGGCGACATTCCTGTTCTTGAACAGTTCTGTTTCATATTATGATCATGTCAGAAGCATAAAGGATTTCTAGACGTTCCGTCCACAAGTCGATTCGTCCCCAGATTATCCGTCCCTAGACGATCCGTTCCCTTGGTTATTCCGTCCACGGAACCCATAGATGATCCGTCCCCAGTTTAATTATCCTAATTAAATCATTACAATTATTTTGTTTAGCCGTCTACTTGCTAATTGACATAATAAAACTTAAACACTGGAAAATAATAGTCCAAATAAAGAAAATTTTGAGCGATTAAAATTGAAAATTGTTGATAAGATATATAAACCTCATTTTCAATATACTTCTTTATTTTTTTATATCATAAGTTGTATAACCTGTTTGACGGACATTGCAAAAGAATTACTAGTACGTTCTTTCTATTGTTCTTTTCCAGTTTTTTTTTCGTTTAAAATATTCTTGTATTATCACATATCTTGTATCAAAGCATAAAATTTTCAAATTTTACTTAAAATATGAAAATTATTTCTTTCATCGTTTACTTTAATTCTATGTTCCTTTTTTATTTCTTTCTTTTCTCTTCTCTTTCTTTTCTTTTCTCCTTCTTTTCCGTTCTCTTTCTTTTCTGTTCTCTTTCTTTTCTGTTCTCCTTCTTCGTTCGTTTCTCTTTCTTTTTATGCCCCCGGAATCACAGATTCAGGGGCATATAGTTTTTGGCCTGTCCGTCTGTTTGTCTGTCTGTCTGTCTGTTTGTCCGTTTGTCTGTTTGTCTGTTTGTCCGAACTAAAAACTTTAACATTGGGCATAACTTTTGAATGGGAAGTGATAGGGCTTTCATATTTCACATGTGTATTCCTTGTGACAAGACCTTTCCATTGATACCAAAATTTTTGACCTCGTAACCTTGACCTTGACATTTGACCTACTTTTCAAAAACTTTAACATTGGGCATAACTTTTGAATGGTAAGTGATAGGGCTTTCATATTTCACATGTGTATTCCTTGTGACAAGACCTTTCCATTGATACCAAAATTTTTGACCTCGTAACCTTGACCTTGACATTTGACCTACTTTTCAAAAACTTTAACATTGGGTATAACTTTTGAATGGTAAGTGATAGGGCTTTCATATTTCACATGTGTATTCCTTGTGACAAGACCTTTCCATTAATACCAAAATTTTTGACCTCGTGACCATGACCTTGACCTTTGACCTACTTTTCAAAAACTTTAACATTGGGTAAAATTTTTGAATGGTAAGTGATAGGGCTTTCATATTTCACATGTGTATTCTTTGTGACAAGACCTTTCCATTGATACCGAAATTTTTGACTTCGTGACCTTGACCTTTGACCTACTGTTCAAAAAACTTTAACATTGGGCATAACTTTTGAATGGTAAGTGTTAAGACTTTCATATTTCACATGTGTATTCCTTGTGACAAGACCTTTCCACTGATACCAAAATTTTTGACCTCGTGACCTTGACCTTAACCTTTGACCTACTTTTCAAAAACTTTAACATTTGGCATAACTTTTGAATAGTAAGTGATAGGGCTTTCATATTTCACATGTGTATTCCTTGTGAGAAGACCATTACATTGATAGCAAAAAGTTTTGACTTCGTCACCTTGACTTTGACCTTTCATGTACTCAACAGAAAATGGTGTTTATACTAACAAAGATGCCACCTGGGGCATTCGTGTTTCACAAACACAGGCTTTATTTTAAATAATAATTTGTGCATATTTCTTATTTGATTTTACATGATGAAGGAACATTGTCAGTGTTGTAAGAGTGTATATGGGTGGGAAGTGGGGAGAGGGGTTGTGCCACAATTTGATAGCAATTATTCTATTGAGTTCAATTGAAAAATGAGAAATCTTTTTAAAAAGCATTGAAATCGGTGGTTTCTGGAGTGTCTTTTTGAACAGTGGATTGCTATAAATTCATATCCCTCCTTCTTTTGGCCATTGCCGGGGAGACACTTTCTCATTCATTTATTTTATTTTTTTGCGAAAACGATCTTCACGTTTTTGCGTACAATGTTATTAAAAGTACAATATTGGTTCGATATGGAGCGGAAAAAAGTAGAAAATTCTAGTATCATAATGATAGATTTAGGTGGTTTTTTTTTTTTACTTTAGTTCATGTTATTTTATATTTTTGGATCGACGAATTAGAAAAACTTGCTTAATTATAGGCCCCCGGGGCATATTTGAGCTATACTCCGATGTTAAATATTTGCCCATTTTCCCGATTATTCTAAAGTATCTTTTAAACAAAATTTGTAAACGACTAAAAAAAAAAAAAAAAAATAGAATGAAATAAAAAAAAAGAAAGAAACTTAAATGTGTAAGTTCCGATGACCGTACCATTTACATTTATTGATTGTTTAACGCACATTCGGGTTTTGCACATTGTAACATGTTTATATTATAATAGTATTTGTAAATTTCCGGTAATATTTAGAAATTGTGATAAAAGATACAATAACTATTTGGAATAAGGACCCATTTTCGGACATAAAAAATAAACAGAAAACCCCCTCTACGACATACATTACAAAAACTTCGTGGTTGTCTATACGAATCCATAAATACTCCAATTAATACGGAATGGAATCGAAGAAAATATATCAGAAAATTTGTGATACAATATGCATGTTTACAAAACATCTTAACTATCTTTCGTGTCAACATTTCTTTATCTTCCATCATTTCACTCCATATCTATTTCAAAATAATGAAAAAAAAACAGGTTTTAATTTGAGGTAAATTAATTTTGTTGATGGAAGGACCAGAATCGTCTGCAGTTTTTCATTTTTAATGTCTTATATTGACTATGTTTTACGTCTTGAATAGTTAGTAACCCCCACCTCAACCCAATCTGCTTTCTTCGAAAATGAAAAAAAGCTACAAAGAAACAAAGATGAAAATACACAACTTTTTTCTTTTTTAACCATTCTTAAACGTCTCTCCTAGAGCTTTGTCTTGTAACTTTTTAAAAGTTAAAAGGACGTAAAACATGCATACAATAAGAGATACTATTTCGGATAAATAACATACTCCAATGCACAAAACCACAGGAAAGTATCCCCAATTAAGTACTACTAATTGTCAAACTAATCGTAGAAGGTGATGGAAAACAACATAATTAGTTGTTTTATGGATAATTATCACTTTATCCTACATATTCATTGTGGACGGATCATCTGGGGACGGATCGTCTTGGGGATGGAAAGACCTGGGGACAGATTTATTTGTGGACAGACCGTCCTGCTACATGCATAAAGCACAGTCTTATGCAGTGTGTGGTTGTGTTCAAAAAGGATTTGACAATCCCTTATTGTAACTGTGAGTGCACGTTCAGAAATAAATCAAAATTGTAAAAATTTCTTTTTGACCTGATTTTTCGAAGAAAAATTTTGATGCTGTTTGATTTATCTCAATTTCCCATTACTGTAAAGGACTTAATATTCGCGTGACCTTATTTTCATGACAACTCGACTACATATAAATTCGTGTGACTTTAATTTCGCGAGCCCAACATCTGATTCAAGAAATCGACCTTACTAGATTTGTAGACCGGATGCTGTCAATAGGAGAAAGCTCCTAATTGAGTCCGTCAGATTCCACAATGCAACATTGAATTATCCTTATGAAAGAAACGTTTTCGTGACTAGTGAAAAACACGTGACCAGAGACAGACATTCCCATGACCTCCCACTTTATCCACTTCACAAAAATAGGACATGTCGTCATGACAACGCTTAGGTATCGCAATTATGAATTTAGATATTGCGGATGAAAGTAATATCTGCATATTTTTTCTTTAGCAATATTTACTTTCAGACCAGTTAGTGAGTGATACAGTGAACGCTATGCCTGCAAAATTCCTATGATCAACATTTCTGGATCCTTGGATCCATTGCAACAAAGAAATACGCAATCACAACGTATGCCAGGGGTGCCAGTGGGCTAAAAAGTTTCTAACCGTCCATCCAACTAAGCTTTTTCTCGTTAAGGATATACCACTTTGTTTGTTTGTTTATTTTCTTACCAAAGACAAATTGATAAATGAAACAAAGAAATTAATGAGCAATAAAGAAAAATCGACAAGACTGTACGAGTCACAAAATTTGATTGAACTTTTTAGAAGTGTCCCCTTATTTCCCTCCAAATTCTTATACATGTAATCGGAACTCTCCACTTTTCCCGCGAATACACCCAGAAAGGCTTTTGATTGGTCAATATGTGTTATAATGGAATTTTCCTACGGATCAAACAATTTCTGAATGGATATATGAACTGAAGAGTGTTGCATCTTGAGTTGTCCAGTGTAAATGTATCCATTTTCTAACTTGTCAGAATTATAAAGGCATACGTTTCTATAAGTACTATACTCTTTAGTCTTTATTTTAAGAGTAACAATTTTTACCTATGTCGACGAAAAAAATTATTGCGTGATTAAAGAAATGTTGATATCGACCAAGCTTTTTAGCTCACCTGAGCCATAGGCTCAAGTGAGCTATTGTCATAGTGTTGCGTCTGTCGTCCATCGTCCGTCGTCGTCCGTCGTCGTCGTAAACTTTTCACATTTTAAACTTCTTCTCCAGAACGGCTGAAGGGATTTTGATGAAACTTGGTAGGTATGAAGTACTCATGGTCCCCTACAAGTGTTGTTGTTTTTCGTCCGGATCTGTCAACAGGTGGCGCCACCACAGCCAAAAGTAGGTCACGGGGGGTACCCTCCTTTGACAAACTTCTTCTTCAGAACCGTAGCATGTATCGACAAACCGAAAGCATCAGGATGATCTAGAGAGATGTCTTAAGAAGTGTTGTTATTTTTGGTTCCACTTCAAAGTCAAATTTTTGACGCGTTTTTGACGTCTTTTCGGACTTAGTCAGAAATGCACATTTTTGCACTATTTCTTTAAATAACTCAATAAGTGTATGATTTTACACACTCATTTACTACATATTTATCATATTTAACTTACTTAATGCTTTGATATGTATTTTATGCTTAAATTTTATTTTTTTGATTTTTTATGAATTTTTTTCTTATGTAAAAAGGAAGGGGGGGGTTGATTTTCATACATTTTCTGCTTCTTTTCTATAACCACTCTTCAGATTGTCATGACAATTTGTAGGTATGAGGTACTCATGCATGGTACCCTACAAGTGAAAGAATTTTGTCAAGATATCCACTTTTGGATTTTTAAGGAATATTTTTTAAGATTGTACATAGGTATAATGTATGTTTTCCATGCCCAATGGACCCATAGGGAGTAGCTTCAAACCCCGGCGGGACCCCAACAAAATTTTTTTTCCCTTTTTAGCTCACCTGAGCCATAGGCTCAATGAGCTATTGTCATAGTGTTGCGTCTGTCATGCGTCGTCCGTCGGCGTCATCGTCGTCGTCCATCGTCGTAAACTTTTCACATTTTTAAACTTCTTCTCCAGAACGGCTGAAGGGATTTTGATGAAACTTGGTAGGTATGAAGTACTCATGGTCTCCTACAAGTGTTGTTGTTTTTCGTCCGGATCTGTCAACAGGTGGCGCCACCACAGCCAAAAGTAGGTCACGGGGGTACCCTCCTTTGACAAACTTCTTCTTCAGAACCGAAGCATGTATCGACAAACCGAAAGCATCAGGATGATCTAGAGAGATGTCTTAAGAAGTGTTGTTATTTTTGGTTCCACTTCGAAGTCAAATTTTTGACGTCTTTTCGGACTTAGTCAGAAATGCACATTTTTGCACTATTTCTTTAAATAACTCAATAAGTGTATGATTTTACACACTCATTTACTACATATTAATCATATTTAACTTACTTAATGCTTTGATATGTATTTTATGCTTAAATTTTATTTTGTTGATTTTTTATGAATTTTTTTCTTATGTAAAAAGGAAGGGGGGGGGGGGGGTGATTTTCATACATTTTCTGCTACTCTTCAGATTGTCATGACAATTTGTAGGTATGAGGTACTCATGCATGGTACCCTACAAGTGAAAGAATTTCGTCAAGATATCCACTTTTGGATTTTTTATGCCCCCGGAATCACAGATTCGGGGGCATATAGTTTTTGGCCTGTCTGTCTGTTTGTCTGTTTGTCTGTTTGTCCGAACTAAAAACTTTAACATTGGGCATAACTTTTGAATGGTAAGTGATAGGGCTTTCATATTTCACATGTGTATTCCTTGTGACAAGACCTTTCCATTGATACCAAAATTTTTGACCTCGTGACCTTGACCTTGACCTTTGACCTACTTTTCCAAAACTTTAACATTGAGCATAACTTTTGAATGGTAAGTGATAGGGCTTTCATATTTCACATGTGTATTCCTTGTGACAAGACCTTTCCATTGATACCAACATTTTTGACCTGTGACCTTGACCTTGACTTTTGACCTACTTTTCAAAAACTTTAACATTGGGCATAACTTTTGAATGGTAAGTGATAAGGCTTTCATATTACACATGTGTATTCCTTGTGACAAGACCTTTCCATTGATACCAAAATTTTTGACCTCGTGACCTTGACCTTGATCTTTGACCTACTTTTCAAAAACTTTAACATTGGGCATAACTTTTGAACGGTAAGTGATAGGGCTTTCATATTTCACATGTGTATTCCTTGTGACAAGACCTTTCCATTGATACCAACATTTTTGACCTCGTGACCTTGACCTTGACCTTTGACCTACTTTTCAAAAACTTTAACATTAGGCATAACTTTTGAATGGTAAGTGATAGGGCTTTCATATTTCACATGTGTATTCCTTGTGACAAGACCTTTCCATTGATACCAACATTTTTGACCCTGTGACCTTGACCTTGACCTTTGACCTACTTTTCAAAAACTTTAACATTGGGCATAACTTTTGAATGGTAAGTGATAGGGCTTTCATATTTCACATGTGTATTCCTTGTGACAAGACCTTTCCATTGATACCAACATTTTTGACCTCGTGACCTTGACCTTGACCTTTGACCTACTTTTCAAAAACTTTAACATTGGGCATAACTTTTGAATGGTAAGTGATAGGGCTTTCATATTTCACATGTGTATTCCTTGTGACAAGACCTTTCCATTGATACCAAATTTTTTGACCTCGTGACCTTGACCTTGAATTTTGACCTACTTTTCAAAAACTTTAACATTGGGCATAACTTTTGAATGGTAAGTGATAGGGCTTTCATATTTCACATGTGTATTCCTTGTGACAAGACCTTTCCATTGATACCAAAAGTTTTGTCCTCGTGACCTTGACCTTTGACCTACTTTTCGAAAAACTTTAACATTGGGCATAACTTTTGAATAGTAAGTGATAGGGCTTTCATATTTCACATGTGTATTCCTTGTGAGAAGACCATTTCATTGATAGCAAAAAAACTTTTGACTTCGTCACCTTGACTTTGACCTTTCACGTACTCAACAGAAAATGGCGTTTATACTAACAAAGATGCCACCGGGGGCATTCGTGTTTCACAAACACAGGCTTTATTAAGGAATATTTTTTAAGATTGTACATAGGTATAATGTATGTTTTCCATGCCCAATGTTACAGGTGCAACTACAGGCAAAAAACCTGCTTTGTATGATTAATCATTTTTAGATCGACCTTTCATCCATAGTTACAGCTGATAATTCAACAAGTGACACATGCTTCAATGTGTTATTGATTGACCTTTTATGTGATATGATTCAATTATTTAAATTCTTTATACTTATTTAGAATTTTATTTTTAAAGTCGGGAACAAGATTTCAAAAGCGGCCATGATTTGCCGTGTACCCGAAGGGGATTCCCCTGTGATAGAGGTTTCGTATTTCACATGTGTATTCCTTGTGACAATACCTTTCCATTGATACCAAAATTTTTGACCTCGTGACCATAACCTTGACCTTTGACATACTTCTCAAAAACTTTAACATTGGGCATAACTTTTGAATGCTTAGTGATAGAGGTTTCAATTTTTACATGTGTATTCCTTGTGACAAGATCTTTCCATTGATACCAATATTACGCTGACCCTGACCTCTCACATACTTAACAGAAAATGGCGTTTATACTAACAAAGATGCCGCCGGGGGCATTCTCGTATCACAAACACAGGCTTTATGATTTCTGGCATGCTAGCTATCAATAATGAAAGGTTTTGTGTTCAATTTTAAATAAACTTAATTTATGAAATCATTTCATTCTTTTATTCTTTTTCTGCTGCACATTAATGTGGAATTTTACAATATGATTTTATTTTTGATGTTGCATAATTAAACTATACTAGCTGGGCATATGACCTTGGACCACTTTATCCGTCTTTTCAAATCAGTAAAAAAAGTTATTGTTTGAAATGTGACTATTTTTTCTTTTTTGTACTTTTAAAGGTTGTCTGAAAAAAAAAAAAACTTCTCTGCATCTGGCAAAAATCTTTTTAGAAAGGTTGTGGGCTAAAATCCTGGTACTGTCACTATCAGTATTCAATGTCAGTATGTCAATTAGAGTGTGCATGGGTATCAGGTGAGCGTTGTGCCCCCCTGGGGCTCTTGTTTGGAAAGCTAATGCTTGTTTTTTTATTAGTTCCTTTTTGTGTCGCCTGCGAAGCATAGCGACACTTAGGGATCACTTTGTCCGTCTGTCTGTCCGTCTGTCAGTCTGTCTGTCTGTCACACTTTGGGTGTCACAGCCCATAACTTTTGATTGGTAAGTGTTAGGGCTTTGATATTTCACATGTGTATTAAAAATGGATATATCTTTTGATTGGTAAGTGTTAGGACTTTGATATTTCACATATGCAATCCTTGTGGCAAGACCTTTCTACACATACCATTATTTTTTACCTTGTGACCTTGACCTCGATATTTGACCTACTTTTGAAAAAAAGATAAGATTCACTATATCTTTTGATTGGTGGGTAATAGGGCTTTGATATTTCACATGTATTTTCCTTGTAACAATGCCATTCTACACATACTATAATTTTTTACCTTTTGACCTTGACCTAGCTATTTGACCTTCTTTTCTAAGGTTGTATATATCTTTTAATTGGTAGGTGAAAGGTCTTTAATATTTCTTGTGATGAGACCTTTTTGTTACCAATTTTTACATAGTGACCTTGACCTAGATGATGACACTCTTTTCTTTTAATTTGTAATTAAGAGGTCTGATATTTCAAATGAATTTCATTTGACAAGACTTTTCTACTGATACCAATAATTTTGATCGACTTTCTAGAATAATAATCAAACCGCTTCCCAGGCGACACAAGCATTCCTTGGATTGCTATTTTTCTGTTTATATATATATTTCATTTCCTTGTCACCCTCTCTTAATTGCTTAAATGCTTACTTCAAATAAGCTGAAATTAGAGGTTTCATATCGTCATATCGGTGTCTTCCTGTTTCTCCCACTTTTGTAAAAAATATATATTGAAGGTTGGAATTGAGGTGGGAAGAACAGGAATAATTACTTAGATAACGGGGTTGCTAGAATCACATAATTAACCAATTAACTAATTAGTACTGAAATTTTACCTGTATTTTGTGCAAGTTTACCTGAATTTTTCTATATTTCTAGCTTATTATCACCTCGTAGACGTACTTGTAGTAAGGCCATCTTTCGTGTGTGTGTGTGTGTGTGTGTAGCGGAGGGGGGGGGAGGGGGGGGGGGGTTGCAAAACTGTGGTCACTCTGGAGACAGTTAACTTTAGATTGTCATCGAACTTTGCCTTATGATTTGCCCATTGGAAGTGGATTAAACCTTGATTTTCAACTTCAAAACATAGATAGGATTCAAAATGGCAATAATTTTAAGAAACCTCTTCAATAGAATTTCCACTAAAAACTTATTATATCCCAGAAGGATTTTATTGAAGGTCGTATGTCAGTGATCAAGGTCACAGATCGATGATTTTTCAAGGCTGTATTTGAGGCCAATTGTCACGATTATTGGACTCATTCCCGAAGCAGAAATGACCAATATATATTTTCCTAATATTTGAAGGAAATTTCCCATTATCAAATATTTTAATAAAGTGTCTTTTTCTAACTTTCAGAATATTCATGCGTTCACTTTTAATGTTTCAGAATTGAAAGTTAGAAACAGACAGTAGTATTACATTCTATAATTTAGGCATTGTATGATAATCAGTACCATGTGCGGATATGTACTTTAAATTGAAAAGAACTTTGGAATATTTTGGAGCGGAAAATGCATTTTTATATGTGTTTGTATTTTTTTTTCTTTTCTCAAAATACGTCGCCACCCAAGACGTAAAAACAAAATATCATTACTACAGTCTTATACTTTTATCACAATACAATATCATATTGAGACAACAGAATGTATTTTTCATATTCCTTTGGTGTAGTATGTCGTATAAAGATGAAAGAAACCTGCTGATTTACTTTTACAGTACGGTTGTCAAGGAAACGGCTTTTTTTGTATTTTCGACGCCCGATTATCCATTTTACGATACGGATTATACTGAAAGAGGGCGATTTTTAGCTCTACTGGTCTCAGACCAGTCGAGCTTATGCAATCACCCTTCGTCCGGCGTCCGTCCGTCTGTCCGTCTGTCCGTCTGTCCGTCTGTCTGTCTGTCCGTCTGTCCGTAAACAATTCTTGTCCGGACAACTCCTCTGAAACTGTTAGAGATAGAAACTTAATTCTTTTTGTATTTTACTTGGTCCATGGTCTAGTTGTGCACCTGACATTCAGTTTCAGTCCCTGACTCCCAGGGTCTTAGAAAATGGGCGTGGTCATTAAATTCTATGTAATTTTGTCCGGATAGCTCTTCTATCACTATAAATGATAGAGACATAATTCTTTTTGCAATATGATGGGTCTGTAGTCTAGTTGTGCACCTGATATTTTGTTTGAGCCAATGACCCCCAGGGTCTTAGAAAAGGGTGTGGCCATTTTCTTTTATATTATTCCATATAATCTTATGCTTACAGCGCTGACACTATAAATAATGGAGACTAAATTCTTTATGCAATATGATTGGTCTGTAATCTCGTTGTCCACCTCATATTTTGTTTGAGTCTCTGACCCCAAGGGTCTTAGAAAATGGGTGTGGTTGTTTTCTCTCTATTAAACTACATGTGATCTCATGATAGCTAATTTCCCAGAATTTATGGATAATAGTTAATTGATTTATTCCAAAATATTATCGGTTTGCAGTTTAGATGTCATTACAGTATTTTACTTCAGTCCCTGTTCCCTAGGATTCTGGAAAATGGGTATATGGCTATTTTCTCTTACCCTATCTACATGCATTTAGAGTACATAAGTGACAGAAACTATAAATAAACAAAGATATTGCAATTTTACAATATTATCATAGATGAGTCTGTAATTAAGTTTTTCTCATATTTTATTTGGGACCTGACCCAGGATTTTATCTTCAATTCTATAGAAACGCTAGGGGATAGTTTCGGAATTTCCTCTGATCAATCAATCAACCTGAAAATCTTTTCTATAGTGTTTATACAGTGCAAGAAAGATATCAAATAGTCAAAATGCATGTATTTCTCACTTATTTTTATTTGTTTAACATGTTTAAGGTGTAAGATTTTTGGGGAGAGTAGTGAGAATTTTTGTTGCAAGAGTAGAATGTCCGAAGTGATCACAGACTTGAGCTGTGCTTTCTGTTAAATGGGAACACCAGAATCACAAAGATTGATCATTTTATCAAATAAAATAGCAATAATGCATCCTTCACATTACCAAATGAAAGGAATATTGTGCTTGTGTAAGCTTTTTTTGGGAGGGGGGAGAGGGGGGAGGTAACTAGAATGTCCTAAGTGATCACAGACTTGAGCTGTGCTTTCTGTTAAATGGGAACACCAGAATCACAAAGATTGATCATTTTATCAAATAAAATAGCAATAATGCATCCTTCACATTGCCAAATGAAAGGAATATTGTGCTTGTGTAAGCTTTTTTTTGGGGGGGAGAGGGGGGAGGTAACTCTTACATCTTTCTTCTTATAAATTCCTCCACTGCTTGGAGTACCACCCCCAATGGGATGTAAAACTGTGTGGTTTGATAAAATTCTTCATAATGTTTACATTAAAGCAAGTGACATATGTTTTAATAGAAGATAATATAACAAGAGATGCCTTATTGGCATATCTACTATGTGTTAATCAAATTTAAAAAAAATTAAAATAAAATACTAAAAAAAAATCATTTGTAAAAGCCGACTCATACAAAAATATTTCAACCCAGGAAAACTTCTACCAAAATTTTCCTTTATTGCCATTTGACAATATTATCATAGATGAGTCTGAAATTTAGTTTTTCTCATATTTTATTTGGGGCCTGACCCAGGATTTTACCTTCAATTTTATAGAAACGCTAGGGGATAGTTTCGGAATTTCCTCTGATCAATCTATCAACTTCAAAATCTTTTCTATTATGTTTATACAGTTCAAGAAAGATAACAAACAATCAAAATGCATGTATTTCTTACTTATTTTTTAATTTTTTAAGGTGTAAGATTTTTAGAGAGAGTAGTGAGACTTTTTGTTGCAAGAGTAGAATGTCCTAAGTGATCACGGACTTGAGCTGTGCTTTCTGATAAATGGAAACACCAGAATCACAAAGATTGATCATTTTATCAAATAAAATAGCAATAATGCATCCTTCACATTGCCAAATGAAAGGTGCTTGTGTAAGTTATAGAAGTTGAATTTGTAACAGGAGAGGGAGAGATGTGACTGTACCGGGAATCGAACCCGAGATCTTCTGCTATCAAGGCAGACGCTCTTACCAACTGAGCTGTCTGGGCACGATGCCCGTTCCTGCCACACTCCTCTCTACCAAATTTTCAGGTTTCCATGCACTGGAAACCTCACACAAAACTCCACTTCACCTTGAGTCATTTAGTTTGGTGCCTATTCTGTAACAGGAGAGGAAAAGATGTGACCGAACCGTGAATTGAACCCGAGACCTTCTGCTATCTGGGCAGACGCTCTTACCAACTGAGCTATCTGGGTACGATACCTGTTCCTGCCATAAATTAATGGTAATAAACTAATGTTTCAGGCCTTTTTGTCAATTGGACCTCGAGTCATTTTGTCCTTTTAAAATTTGACCAATCAAAAACATCATTTCAACCTCATGCAGATTTTGAAATATTTTTCTGAACTGGGATATATGGTAGAAATGTTTTCTATAGAGGATCAAATATTTCATACCGGTATGTAAAAATATTTTGTATTATATTTTAATAATTAGCTTCTGTCTACATTAATAATACCACATTCGCCCTAAAAGTTCATGTTCTTCGTTCAATATTCTATTTACATTGTTTTACATTTTCTAAATAAATAGCCTAAAACCTTTTTAGGTTTTAGAACAAAATGGCCGATACTTTTAAAATTTCACTCGGTAGGCCACATGTCCTATTATATTTAATTTCAATCTGAAACTGCCTGATTACTTGATCTAAGTATTTTCACTGGTCAGTATAACCCGTATGAAATGTTTAGACGGACTCCAGCAGGAATTGAAGCGGACTTTGAGCGAAATTAGGAGGAATCCGCCTAATTTCAGGCGAACTTTAGGCGAACTATATTTTCCGCCTATAACCATTAAGAAGAATTCGCTTAAATTCTTAAGCGTATTTCTGCTAATGCTTAGACGGAATTCTGAAAGTCATTTCTGAGAAATATCTTAAGCGTATTCTTGCTAATGCTTAGACGGAATTCTGAAAGCTGATGACTAAGCTATTGCATCTTGGGAAATCAATTTAAATTTGGCTCCAAGTGAAAACTAAGACACTGATGAAATTTACAATATGATAGGCCAAGATGTGTTTGGAATCATAATTTTATTGAACAAAAGTAAGTAATTTTGTTTCATTATCATCTTAATATGTCCCTTGACACATGAATGAAATCTAAATTGATATTTATTGTAGAATTGTTCAATTTAGTCTGATTGTGTTCTGACCAACTGAAATTTGAGTGATTCAGACACTAATTCCAGACTACACTGCAGCAATTTTAAGTTAAGCCTCATTAAATTATAATACCATGTACACTAAAAGATTAACATCTAGGTTATAAAGAAAAGTTAATACATGTACATTCAACATGTCACAAGTTAATTTTTCTTCATAATTATTATTGAAATTAGACTTAGGTGCATGAGAGTTTGAGAGGAATTTTTAGGCGGATTCTTTAAGCGGGTTCAATGCAGGATTTTAGGCGTAATATTTTTAGGCGGATTCTTTAAGCGGGTTTTAAGCAGGATTTTAGGCGGAATATTTTTAGGCGTAAAAAATTTGCATATTAACTTTGCTATTTTCCGTCTAAATTCCGCCTAATTTCCTCCTAAGTTCCTCCTAACTTCCGCCTAAGTTCCGTCTAAGCAGTATTTTACGTGTATTTCAGAATAAGATAACATTCTGCCTGAAATCCCCCTAAAAATTACGCTTGTATTCCATCTAAAGTACGCCTGAATTTTTTCGTACGGGATCCCGTACGAAAAAATTCAGGCGTACTTTAGATGGAATACAAGCGTAATTTTTAGGGGGATTTCAGGCGGAATTTATCTTATTCTGAAATACACGTAAAATACTGCTTAGATGGAACTTAGACGGAACTTAGGCGGAAGTTAGGAGGAACTTAGGAGGAAATTAGGCGGAATTTAGACGGAAAATAGCAAAGTTAATATGCAAATTTTTTACGCCTAAAAATATTCCGCCTAAAATCCTGCTTAAAACCCGCTTAAAGAATCCGCCTAAAAATATTACGCCTAAAATCCTGCATTGAACCCGCTTAAAGAATCCGCCTAAAAATTCCTCTCAAACTCTCATGCACCTAAGTCTAATTTCAATAATAATTATGAAGAAAAATTAACTTGTAACATGATGAATGTACATGTATTAACTTTTCTTTATAACCTAGATGTTAATCTTTTAGTGTACATGGTATTATAATTTAATAAGGCTTAACTTTGCTGCAGCTTAAGTGTAGTCTGGAATTAGTGTCTGAATCACTCAAATTTCAGTTGGTCAGAACACAATCAGACTAAATCGAACAATTCTACAATAAATATCAATTTAGATTTCATTCATGTGTCAAGGGACATATTAAGATGATAATGAAACAAAATTACTTACTTTTGTTCAATAAAATTATGATTCCAAACATATCTAAGTAAATGGCCTATCATTGTAAATTTCATCAGTGTCTTAGTTTTCACTTGGAGCCAAATTTAAATTGATTTCCCAAGATGCAATAGCTTAGTCATCAGCTTTCAGAATTCCGTCTAAGCATTAGCAAGAATACGCTTAAGATATTTCTCAGAAATGACGTTCAGAATTCCGTCTAAGCATTAGCAGAAATACGCTTAAGAATTTAAGCGAATTCTTCTTAATGGTTAAGCGGAAAATATAGTTCGCCTAAAGTTCGCCTGAAATTAGGCGGATTCCTCCTAATTTCGCTCAAAGTCCGCTTGAATTCCTGCTGGAGTCCGTCTAAACATTTCATACGGGATATATTGCATGCCTATGAACCTTGAGAAGGCTCATCTTTTGGAGCCAAATTTTTAACCTTTGACCCCATCACTGACCTTTGACCCACATTTTTTGAAAAATAAAAACATCTGTTATTTTAGTTTTGATACATATGGTATGTTATACATGTTGTATATACACATTTTTAGTAATTCTCTCACATTCTAGAGAAATCTAAGGCACGGTCCATTTGATATTCTTGGGGGGGGGGGGGACTCCGTTTTTTTCAAAAAAATAAATTTTGCTCTGAATTTTGATGAAAAAAATTAATTAGGAATTGATGGATATGCATTGGCATGTGGTTGTTGGTTCTAATAAAAAAAACCTTGATACACATTTATCCCGCCTCTGGCAAATTTCTTGCAATCTGATTGGTCGAGAAGAACCAAATATTATGTTGTATTATTTTACTAACAGAATATTATTTTGATATCCTGCTTCTACTAAGATGCTTTATGCTTTTGACGTCACGAAAATGCTTTAGAATATGTTGACGTAACATACACAAACCAAAAGCGATTCAGCGGGATAAATTCGTTATAGAGTGTTTTACAGGGGGGATACAGAAATATATTGGGTCGATGAAAAAAGTGGTATTAGGCAAGGTGAAGTCCAGCATTCATTCTCTTGAGTGTATATGTACAAATCAACCAGGAGAGCTTCAGTCTCATCAGAGACTTCTGGTTTTCTAGTAGAACTAGCTGTTTATGATTTCTTATCTGGTAAGGCTTATGACTCGGAGAAGATACTTCATACATGTGCCTACTGATCTTCAAAATCATGCGCCCAAGGTCATTCTGAGAAATCCTTATACAGCATACAGGACTCCTTAAGGAGTCAAAAATAAATATATATTCTGACTCTGAGCAAGGACTTATAAACATCTGTTTTTAAGTCCTTGCTCTGAGTTGCAGGAAAATGAGTATTATCTGGGCGGTTCTTCATTAGAAATAAATAATCTGACCCAGAAAAATTGCCAGCCTCCACCCCCTCCCCTTAGAATCAGATTGTCGTCCGCTCATACCATAATAATATTACGAGAAGATGCCCTAGTTTGAAAAAAAAATTCTGCAATTTATCTTCAGTAAAACGTTTTCATGAAAATACTTTTTCTTAAAAAGCTAGATTTTCACCAGTCACAAGATGTTTTTACACTAATTAGTATCAACTAGATAAACACTATTAAGTTAATTACTTTCTTTTGTTATATGAAGTGGGAGAAACAGGAATATATATTTTTCAAAAGTGGGAAAAACGGGAAGTAACCGTCATATCTTTGCGGACTAATTTGCATACCAATCATACAAACACGTCATTTCGTCTCTGAAAACGGGATGATTACACATACAAATGTATAAAGAAATGCGCCATGATTATTTCTTCTAAAAGATTTTACAGTTCTTTAGTATATTGTTTGTCTGGATAATTAAGGCTAATTGATTAATTGCTATGTTTGTTAATCAAACATCCTAACATCGACGTGTATGGCCGCCTCTTGTCTAATTAAGGGTAATTAATTGTCACTGAAAGGGAAAGTTAAAATAAGACGCTTTTGAATTTTGTCAAATTTGATCTTCTATTTATCTTTTGGACGGACTTTTTATTAGCGAGGTCTTTATTTTCGCGTATGACCAAGCTCGCGAAATAATGCGAAAATAAAGTCCCCGCTAATAAAAAGTTGTTTACAGTATTTATCTCTAAAGTTCAATGATCATAAGTACTACATACCATATTATATGCACAAATGTCATGTACTTTAGTGTACAAGAACTGTATATTGATTTCTGTAGCGCATTTTCAAATGTTAAATTCTGTACCTTGTTGGCAACATTATTCATAAACTCACTGCTTAACATTGTGATTTTCACAACAATATGAACATAGAAAATGTTGCATCCAATATCAATCCTGTATAATATGTAAAAGGTGTACTGAAAAAAGTAAAGTGAATTACCGGTAATTTGTACTCAAATAAATATAATTCATGAGATAATTATGCTTTTACAGAGAGTGGTAATGCTGAGTTACTATGTAACGTGTTAGTGGTGGCTGATCAGATGTTAGTCACCAGACTGAAGGAGATGTGTGAAACAGCCATTACCTGTCTCAGTATGTATTATACTATACTCTAAGAAATGTTTGTACTCATCTCTGTTTTATCTATGCCCTTTAGCACTCTAACCCTAGGCAAAATTGATCACGAGCAAATTAAAATTACGAAATCAGGAAAATGACTGCATGAACAATTCTGTGATTGATCCCTCCAAAAACCCTGGCAATGATGTCATGGATTTAATTTATAGATTATGAAAACTGGCAAAAGCTGTTTTCTGTGAAAAGTTAAATGTCTCAAATTGGTTTCCTTAGTAATAGTTATTTAAATGAGTTGAAACTTGCTGTTAACATTCACTTTGTCAGTACATGTATCATATTTTGCCTTTTATTCACTTAAAGGGGTAGGGCCACAAGCCCGATATTGGCCCTAATTATGAACATTGTACTTCATAGAATTTTGAACTGTGATTTGACATTTTGAAACATTCTCTGCTGAATCACGAATCTTTCCTTTGTAAACATTGCGTTTATCAATAACTTTTTGCTCTTTGAAAAGACCAAAATAGGTCATATTCCGCAAAATTGAAGCAAAAACTACATACATGTACTTCTATGAAATTTGCAATGCATGCATTAACTATGATGAAAAATTTACATGTGAAAGATTATCATATTATATCCTTTTGTCGTAAATGTTTTATTTCAGTAAACACAAGCAGCCACATTGAATTCCTTCACAAAAGACAAATTTCCCAGCAATTTTTCGCCATATTTTGTCAATAATGTCTAATTGACGTCACTTCATGATGTCGCACTTTGTTTGGTGATATTTTTCTTTTCATTATAAGCGGTAAACATACATGTATTTCCATGAGAGATATCAAGTATTTCTCATGAAATATATTTCTAGAGAAAAATTGAGGACCGATTTAGGGGTCTCATGGCTTTACCCCTTTAGATGTATCAGAATGAGAATAACTAGGTTCTGATCTGTTTATGACAGGTTAAAATTTACAAGACATTACCTTTTTAATATAGCCATATTTGTCACCAAAGATGTACTGAAAGCCCAGGGATTTTTTGTTCTCTTTTTATCATCAACATTGTCAAGTATATTACTTAGTATTTTAAAACACCATCTGCAATTAGAAGTAGAATTGCTAAGTTTATTATTTAACTCCATGTGCTACTATATATAATTCTCTCTTACTACATGCATATGAATGTATTTCTTTACTTCTTTCCAGTAACTTTGAAGAATGTTGGAGAGCTGTTAGAGTTTTCCTCTGTTTACAATGCAGAGCAGTTACATGCAGCATGTCAGCAGTACATACATATCAATATGGCAGCTCTCATGGAAAGCAGGTAATCATGTTAAAAAAAAAGAAGAAAATTCTCAAAAATTCCACATGTAAAATTTTTAAGGGGAGCGAAACTGTTTACTCTATATTCATGATCTTATGTGGAAATGTAGGCCTGAAGGATTATAATTTTCTCTTACCAGGAGGGTTAGATTATTTATTTTCAATGTTTTCTTGTAAATTGAAAACACTTACATGTACTTGTAGATGAAACATTTTTGCATGAGAAAAAAACTATTCAGATATAGATAACATTAATATGAATCAAGGCAGAGCCTTTTTGTGCGAGCGGAGAGAAAATAGATATGATTATATAAAATAAAAAAAGATCTTTTCTTTCTTTTTAGCTCGCCGGGACGAATGTCCGGAGAGCTATTGTCATACCCCCGGTGTCGGCGTTGGCGTTGGCGTTGGCGTCTGCGTGCGCGTGCACAAAAACTTTAACCTTGCTTATAACTTTTAAACCAATACAGATTGGGCTTTCATATTTCACATGTGCATTCCTTGTGAGAAGACCTTTCCATGGATACCAAAATTTTTGACCTTGTGACCTTGACCTTGGAGATTGACCTACTTTTGAAAAACTTTAACCTTGGCCATATTTTTGGAATGGTAAGTGAAAGGGCTTTGATATTTCACATGTGTATTCCTTGTGACAAGACCTTTCCATGGATACCAAAATTTTTGACCTTGTGACCTTGACCTTGGAGATTGACCTACTTTTGAAAAACTTTAACCTTGGCCATATTTTTGAAATGGTAAGTGATAGGGCTTTGATATTTCACATGTGTATTCCTTGTGACAAGACGTTTCCATGGATACCAAAATTTTTGACCTTGTGACCTTGACCTTGGAGATTGACCTACTTTTGAAAAACTTTAACTTTGGCCATATTTTTGGAATGGTAAGTGATAGGGCTTTGATATTTCACATGTGTATTCCTTGTGACAAGACCTTTCCATGGATACCAAAATTTTTGACCTTGTGACCTCGACCTTGGAGATTGACCTACTTTTTAGCTCGCTGGGACGAATGTCCGGAGAGCTATTGTCATACCCCCGGCGTCGGCGTCTGCGTCTGCGTGCGCGTGCACAAAAACTTTAACCTTGCTTATAACTTTTAAACCAATACAGATTGGGCTTTCATATTTCACATGTGCATTCCTTGTGACAAGACCTTTCCATGGATACCAAAATTTTTGACCTTGTGACCTTGACCTTGGAGATTGACCTACTTTTGAAAAACTTTAACCTTGGCCATATTTTTAGAATGGTAAGTGATAGGGCTTTGATATTTCACATGTGTATTCCTTGTGACAAGACCTTTCCATGGATACCAAAATTTTTGACCTTGTGACCTTGACCTTGGAGATTGACCTACTTTTGAAAAACTTTAACCTTGGCCATATTTTTGGAATGGTAAGTGATAGGGCTTTGATATTTCACATGTGTATTCCTTGTGACAAGACCTTTCCATGGATACCAAAATTTTTGACCTTGTGACCTCGACCTTGGAGATTGACCTACTTTTGAAAAACTTTAACCTTGGTCATATTTTTGGAATGGTAAGTGATAGGGCTTTGATATTTCACATGTGTATTCCTTGTGACAAGACGTTTCCATGGATACCAAAATTTTTGACCTTGTAACCTTGACCTTGGAGATGATTGACCTACTTTTGAAAAACTTTAACCTTGGCCATATTTTTAGAATGGTAAGTGATAGGGCTTTGATATTTCACATGTGTATTCCTTGTGACAAGACCTTTCCATGGATACCAAAATTTTTGACCTTGTGACCTTGACCTTGGAGATGATTGACCTACTTTTGAAAAACTTTAACCTTGGCCATATTTTTTGAATGGTTAGTGATAGGGCTTTGATATTTCACATGTGCATTCCTTGTGATAAGACCTTTTTTATTGTTGTTGTTGCAATTTACATATGGTTGCCACCGGCGAGCTATGTTGTCATTCTGACAAGTCTGGTTTATTGTTGTTGTTGCAATTTACATATGGTTGCCACCGGCGAGCTATGTTGTCATTCTGACAAGTCTGGTTAAAAACTTTAACCTTGGCCATATTTTTGGAATGGTAAGTGATAGGGCTTTGATATTTCACATGTGTATTCCTTGTGACAAGACGTTTCCATGGATACCAAAATTTTTGACCTTGTGACCTTGACCTTGGAGATGATCGACCTACTTTTTAAAAACTTTAACCTTGGCCATATTTTTGGAATGGTAAGTGATAGGGCTTTCATATTTCACATGTGTATTCCTTGTGACAAGACCTTTCCATGGATACCAAAATTTTTGACCTTGTGACCTCGACCTTGGAGATTGACCTACTTTTTAAAAACTTTAACCTTGGCCATATTTTTGGAATGGTAAGTGATAGGGCTTTGATATTTCACATGTGTATTCCTTGTGACAAGACGTTTCCATGGATACCAAAATTTTTGACCTTGTGACCTTGACCTTGGAGATGATTGACCTACTTTTTAAAAACTTTAACCTTGGCCATATTTTTGGAATGGTAAGTGATAGGGCTTTCATATTTCACATGTGTATTCCTTGTGACAAGACGTTTCCATGGATACCAAAATTTTTGACCTTGTGACCTTGACCTTGGAGATGATTGACCTACTTTTGAAAAACTTTAACCTTGGTCATATTTTTTGAATGGTAAGTGATAGGGCTTTGATATTTCACATGTGCATTCCTTGTGATAAGACCTTTTTTATTGTTGTTGTTGTAATTTACATATGGTTGCCACTGGCGAGCTATGTTGTCATTCTGACAAGTCTGGTTTATTTTGACTATGATGGTTTATCTTATCTTATAAAACTTTCTGTTTGATGATTGCCAAAAAAGGTAGTATAAAGCGAGTGGAAACACGCAAACATTTGTAAAATTGATCTAGACCAGCAGATGAACATTTTAAGGGGGGGGGGGGGGGGCTTAAAATATGGTTCTTTATAATTCATTTTTATTTTGTAAGAATAATGTTTAGGCTAGCGGAAAATAAATTACTTAAGAACAAAAGAAAAAACAAACATATTCCGACTTCTGACAGTACGAAACCACACGAGACGAGAAAAGCAATCGGAGCGAAACGTCTCGTTTAAAACCGGAAATGTCGGATTTCCCGTGGTTACGCCGTCTTGTTGATGCTTTATCGTTACCTGATTTACGAAAAATGTTTTCAATAAATTTAACTTATAAACAAAAATTGAGTATAACATATACGTCTACTTGGAGTCTTAAAAAATTTAAATGGAAATATCCAGCATCTCCTCAGCAACTCTGTCTGCGAGGGGACGAAAGTTTTTGAAAGCATAGTAGTACATTCTCATTCTTTGATTCAGCATATTTTCTCAATAAGAAATGTGTATACGCGTTACCATAAGGGCGAGCTTCGCTCGCTATTAATTGACAACATTGAAAGGAATAGGTGTGGTAATCTGCCATTTCGGCCCTATTTTCAAAGTTGCTTATATATTCATAATTTTCTAGTTTATAAAATGTCAAATGTATGGTGAATCCATATCAGGAAAGCCACAGTTTAGATTTCACTGTCCTATACTGAATCCTACTACGCTCAAAACATAAAAAAACGTAGAAATCATTGAATATATCAATAAATGAGCGAAATTTCAATACAAAATTATGAAATCAAGTAGCGCGCTAGGCCTTGTCCATGATAATTTTTGTATCAATCGATGGATTTCTGATTGGCCTTTTAATTTGCATAAAAAATATTGTGGACGAGACCTGGCACGTAGATGAGTTTTGAAGATTTGTGTGCCAAATACGACAATTTTTAGCTCTACTGGTCTCAGACCAGTCAAGCTTATGCGATACCCCGTTGTGCGGCGTCTGTAAACAATTCTTGTGCTCGCAACTCCTCTGAAACCATAGGTGATAGAAAGTAGTTCTTTTTGCATCCTACTTGGTATGTGATCTAGTTGTGTACCTGACATTTGGTTTCAGCCCCTGACCCCCAGGGTCTTAGAAAATGGGCGTGGTTATGAAAATCAATGTAATCTTGTGCTCACAACTCCTCTGACACTATAAATGATGGAGACTTCATTCTTTTTGCAATATGATGGGTCTGTGGTCTAGTTGTGCACCTGATATTTTGTTTGAGCCCCTGGCCCCCAGGGTCTTAGAAAATGGGTGTGGTCATTTTCTCCTCTATAACTCAATTTAATCTTGTGCTCGCAACTCCTCTGGCACTATAATTGATGGAGACTTCATTCTTTTTGCAATATGATGGGTCTGTGGTCTAGTTGTGGACCTGATATTTTGCTTGAGCCCCTGACCCCCAGGGTCTTTGAAAATGGATGTGGTCATTTTCTCCTATATAACTCCATGTAATCTTGTGCTTGCAACTCCTCTGGCACTATAATTGATGGAGACTTCATTCTTTTTGCAATATGATGGGTCTGTGGTTTAGTTGTGCACCTGATATTTTATTTGAGCCCCTGACCCCCAGGGTCTAAGAGAATGGTTGGTGGTCACTTTCGCCAATATAACTCAATGTAATCTTGTGCTCGCAACTTCTCTGACACTATAAATGATGAAGACTTAATTCTTTTTGCAATATGATGGGTCTGTGGTCTAGTTGTGCACCTGTTATTTTGTTTGAGCCCTAGACCCCCAGGGTCCTAGAAAATGGGTGTGGTAATTTTTTCCTATATAATTGTGCTCTCTAATTAATTTTTTATGCAATATTTTGGATCTGTAGTCTTGTTGTGTCATTGATAGCTCATTTGCGCTAGCAGCCCCTGGCCTGTAGGATCTTGGAAAATGGGTGCGGCATTCTTTTTTGAAGTACTACATCTCGGATGTTATGAATTATATGAGTGATATTCCAGTTGCAGTCTAATGGATATGTTGTTTTGTTGTGCTACTTATAATTTGTTAGAAAGCCTGCTCCCTATGGTCTTTGGTTTTTAAAAAATTGATGTTTAAAAAAAAACAACCAGGTGAGCTAAAGTCTCGTCAGAGACTTCTGGTTTCTTTCGTTTTGTGTCATTCAGGGCTAATGACGTCAGAACATGATGTCATACATCACGGGCGTGACGTTACGAGGGCTCAAAATTTTGACGCTGTATTTTCTCAAACATTCAACATTGCAAAAAGTGAACATTAATGATTTGTTTATCAAAAGCAATTTTTGTCAAAATTATAAGGCCGATTGGAGGGGTTAGCGCACCTAGTCTCTAGTATGATTTACATAATATGTATATTATATGATCTATGTTCATAACATTTAGAGTGTACACAATTATATTCCTTTGACAGGTTACTAGATGTACTAAGTGAAGAGGTCATGGCTTCCCTTACTTCCTATTACAGAGAAAAGGTAACAAAACAGGAACTCTGAATTCAAGATCTAGATGATTAGATATACATCATTAAATTGATATTCTAGCTAATGCACTTCGTTTGTAATGCACATTCTGATTGTTAATGAGCGATTAAAATACTGCAAGGGGATTCACATTTCACTGCTGTTTTTCTGATTGTTAATGAGCGATTAAAACACTGCAAGGGGATTCACATATCACTGCTGTTTTTCTGATTGGTAATGAGCGATTAAAACACTGCAAGGGGATTCACATTTCACTGCTGTTTTTCTGATTGGTAATGAGCGATTAAAACACTGCAAGGGGATTCACATTTTACTGCTGTTTTTGCTGTGACATCACACGTTCCTATGGCAACTTTGTCAAAAGCAGATGTTTTCTAACTCAACTAAGAGATAACATTACTGACCAACGTATTAGAATAGGGTTACGATACTGATGATTTACAAAAACTGACAGGGATTGCAGGAAGTAAATTTAGCACTCGTCCAGTCGCATTGGTGACCATTTTCATGACTGGGCGATTAAAACTTTGACCAGCAGTACCCCAGATGGCGAGTACGACATATCCGTAAATGTCAGTTTTCAATTATACATAGCACTTTTCTCTATACTTTGTTAAGTGAGTACTTATTCACACCTTTCTGACCACAGGTATAGATTTAAATCCATTCCCTACGATCGGGTGTCTGACAGTAGCGCTCAGCTCTCAAGTGGCCTAACAATAAGATTAAAGTGATTTCCTGATCATGTTACTGTTATATTAACTGGACAGCAAACAATTTTTTAGAAATTCAATCTTTGAAACTTTTAGAAAGAAATTTGTTTTACAAAGGATTTACAACTAAGCAATTGCCGGCCCAAATGGCAATCAAGCGTGGATAACAGGACCCTCCCTTAATTGCCAAAAAATCTTTATGGTTTATTTTTCAGGGGTGGGGTGAGGAAGCGGGGTTGGGACCCCTTGGAATTTACCTAGAAATTCCTATTCTTAATGGGGGAGTATGAGTCCCTGGAATTTGCCTAAAAATCCTTATTGTTTAGGGTAGGATCCCCCGAGAGTTTACCTAAAGTTCTTTATTCTTTTTTTCAGATTTAACCTATTAAGAATGCACCCTGACAAAAAGTTTGGCCCCTAACTTTAAAGCTGTGCCCCTAAATTCTACTTTCTAGAGGCTCAACTGGCCCCCTAGGTTCTGCACCAATTTTACTCCCTGGATTGGCTGATACTCTGTCAGTTTTTGTAAAAAACACGCATTGTAACCCCTAATTCATAATTATCATCAAATATGTACTGTACAATAAAGGACTAGGTGTGCTAAACCTGCAAATTGGCCCTATAATTTCAATGAAAATTAATTATTTTTTCATTGCTATAATTACAGTAATTGTGAGGAAAACTTTTTATGCATATTGAAAGGTTGATCAGATATCTATCAATCTGCATAAAAATTATCATGGGCGAGGGCTGGCGCATTACTTAATTTCATAGCTTTGTAAAGAAATTTCGCCTGTTTAGTGATGTTTTTTTTAATTATTTCACTATTTGCAGATATTTTGAATGTCTTCGTACTGTAAACGACTTTTTATTAGCAAGGACTTTATTTTAGCGTTATTTCGCGACCTTGATCAAACACGAAAATAAAGTCCTCACTAATAAAAAGTCAGTCCAAAAGAAAAAAAGTTGTCAAATTCTACAAAATTCAAAAGCGTCTTATTTTCCAATTCCATTAGAATTAATTACCCTAATTAGACAACGGACAATCATATGCGTTAATGTTAGGGATGTTTGAATTACAAACATAGCAATTAATCAATTAGCCTTAATTACCCTGACAAACAAAATACTAAAGAACTGTAAAATCTTTTAAAAGAAGTAATCATGGCACATTTCTTTATATTTTTGAATATCCCATTTTCAATGAATTTCAACAAGAGACGAAAAAGTAAACAAATAACGTGTTTATAAGATTAGTACGCAAAGATATGACGATATGAAACATCTAATTTCAGCTTATTTGAAGTAAGCATTCCAGCAATTAATAAAGGGTGATAAGGAAATGAAATATAGTATAAAGAAAAAAGGAACTAATAAAATAAATTCAGATGATGAGCTCGCAAAATTAAAGTCCCACAAATTAATCTATCGTCGTGAAAATAAGGTCATGCGAATGAATATAAAGTCGTTTACAGTATTCAGTATAGGGCTGTGAAATCAAACCAAATCGGTTCTTCCCTCATTCAGATTTTCCATACATTTGACTTTTTGTAAACTAGAAAATTATGAATAATATCTGAACATTGTAAAAAAGTTAGGGCTGAAATGATAGGTTACCTTCTCCTTTAGATTTCCATGTATTATCTTTGTTCCCAGGTACCAGGGATGTGTAGAAGGCAAATCACTCCTTATGCAGAGGGTCCCAGCAGAGACTTCATACAGAGTCTAGTGTCTGATGGCTCAAAACCTGAATCTGTCGCCACAGAGGGCAGTTCTAAGAAATCCAAGTCCAAAAAGAAAAGGAACCGACAGAAAAGTGTCTGTGAAGATGGAGAGAAGGTGTCGGAGGGGAGGAGGAGGACAGAGAGACAGGTTTCTGTGAGCTCTGTCACGAGTCTTGTGTCTGATGATGGCGAGGAGGAGCCTTTTACACCAGGTGCTCCTCAAACGTTACAGAAGGTACGATACATGTCCATTCACATTTATTCCTTTACTGTACATTTTGCACTTGATGTTAGTATAAAATTAATTGGTATGACACTTTACAGTTCAGTTGGTTGTGCTTGCATTTTAAATATCTACCATTTATTTAATAGAATCTGCCTGTATAGGATATGAATGAATTGGCAATACTTTAAGTGCAGTTACTGTAAGAACTTCTTCTTAAACAATCAAATAGCTGAAAAAATATGTATAACGGGTACTCAAAATCTAAGCTGCTTGAAACTTAAATTTATTATACATGTACATGTATTACTCAGAAATGAATAATGTAAACACATACCGTACTACCTAGCTGGTTTGATAACCCTATTACCGTAACTCACATGGCAGAGAGGCATTTGTCTTATAGATTTAATGCTGGTTCAGGCTTTGCTAAATTCCATTCCTATCGAACTTGATGCAGATTCCATTTAAATTTGACCTCACAAAGTTGGAAATACATGTAGAATTGCTATTTTCTAGGAATCTTCCTCAAAACCAATAGGAATTCCTGGACTTGAAAGATGTGCTGAGACAATATCTGAAGACAGTATCCTGGCATCCCCACCCACTCCCTCCTGGGGGTGGGTGGGACCAGCCTCTCCCTCCTCCCCTGCCTTGCCAGTAACCACGCCTACCTCACCCACAGCGGGATCTGTGGACCTACGTCAGATTATGAGGGAAGAAGACAAGAAGCAGGCTCAGTCGTTAGTTTTACATTTTATTATTTTTTATGCCCCCGGAATCAAAGATTCGGGGGCATATAGTTTTTGGCCTGTCCGTCTGTTTGTGTGTTTATCTGTTTGTCTGTTTGTCTGTTTGTCTGTCTGTTTGTCCGAAAAACTTTAACATTGGACATAACTTTTGAATGGAAAATGATAGGGCTTTCATATTTCACATGTGTATTCCTTTTGACAAGACCTTTCCATTGATACCAAAATTTTTGACCTCGTGACCTTGACCTTTGACCTACTTTTCAAAAACTTTAACATTGGGCATAACTTTTGAATGGGAAGTGATAGGGCTTTCATATTTCACATGTGTATTCCTTTTGACAAGACCTTTCCATTGATACCAAAATTTTTGACCTCGTGACCTTGACCTTGACCTTTGACCTACTTTTCAACAACTTTAACATTGGGCATAACTTTTGAATGGGAAGTGATAGGGCTTTCATATTTCACATGTGTATTCCTTGTGACAAGACCTTTCCATTGATACCAAAATTTTTGACCTCGTGACCTTGACCTTGACCTTTGACCTACTTTTCAAAAACTTTAACATTGGGCATAACTTTTGAATGGTAAGTGATAGGGCTTTCATATTTCACATGTGTATTCCTTGTAACAAGACCTTTCCATTGATACCAAAATTTTTGACCTCGTTACCTTGACCTTTGACCTTTTAACCCAGTGACCTCACATACATGTACTTAACAGAAAATAGTGTTCATACTAACAAAGATGCCACCGGGGGCATTCGTGTTTCACAAACACAGGCTTTATTAACCCTGACCTTGACCTTTCACATGCTTAACAGAAAATGGTGTTTATACTTACAAAGATGCCACCGGGGGCATTCGTGTTTCACAAACACAGGCTTTATTACAATTATTATTTTTCATAACTTTGATTTCTATTTACTAATATTATTTCAGGAGTCAAAAGAAAATGCCAAAGAATGTGAAGTTTTCCTGGAAAGATGTCAAGAAGCAGCAACAACTACAACAAAAACAGCAGCAGCAGCAGTCCATAACTATAGACAAGTCACCTGACCACGGTGATAAGGATCATACACCACCTAAGTCTGCATGTCCTTGGTAAGAATTTCCGTCACTAGTGTAAATTTTTATATCCCACTCAGGGGATCATGAAAGAAACCTACATGTATAAATCTAAAACACCCTGAGCGAGGGAGGGAGGAGAGGAGTTAATACGCAAGATCGCATATACAGCGCATGCAGTCTGTCTGTTCTGAGTTTTCATTTTAGTCACCTACCTAAACCATTGTTCAAAACTTGGGCAACTTTTCTGCCCAGGTAAATTGATATGACGTAATAACAGTGGAGAACAATAGAGGAGTGCGCGAAAACATTTGTATGGTCTTGTTTAGAAGTATTTGCGATCTTCTGTATTCTCAATTAGAGTTTACAAAATTTTGTGAGTTCATGACTATAGGCTTGATGAATCATGGACAAGCTTTATTTTGTACATGAGGGTTAAGAATCGCCATCCTTCTCTCACAGTGTTGTTTAATTGTTTCCTATCATATCAACATAAAGAACTTAAACTTATGGTTTTTTATGCCCCCGGAATCAAAGATTCGGGGGCATATAGTTTTTGGCCTGTCCGTCTGTTTGTCTGTTTATCTGTTTGTCTGTTTGTCTGTTTGTCTGTTTGTCCGAAAAACTTTAACATTGGACATAACTTTTGAATGGGAAGTGATAGGGCTTTCATATTTCACATGTGTATTCCTTGTGACAAGACCTTTCCATTGATACCAAAATTTTTGACCTCGTGACCTTGACCTTGACCTTTGACCTACTTTTTAAAAACTTTAACATTGGGCATAACTTTTGAATGGGAAGTGATAGGGCTTTCATATTTCACATGTGTATTCCTTGTGACAAGACCTTTCCATTGATACCAAAATTTTTGACCTCGTGACCTTGACCTTTGACCTACTTTTCAAAAACTTTAACATTTGGCATAACTTTTGAATGGTAAGTGATAGGGCTTTCATATTTCACATGTGTATTCCTTGTGACAAGACCTTTCCATTGATACCAAAATTTTTGACCTCGTGACCTTGACCTTTGACCTTTTAACCCAGTGACCTCACATACATGTACTTAACAGAAAATAGTGTTCATACTCACAAAGATGCCACCGGGGGCATTCGTGTTTCACGAACACAGGCTTTATGTTATATTAAAAGCCGCTTGTTATCTTATTTCAAGAACATTGCTTTGATAACCATATATAGTGATGAGATCAATGACTGCAGAGTGTAAGATTTTATCTCACCTCAGAAAAAGTTGAGAGACCTGAGTCTGAATTGGGAGATTAATAGGACCTCAAACCATGTTCGAGAATGGTCAAAGAAATCTTTATTCCAGTGCCTGTGACAATTGATATCTGTGACTTATCTTGCTGAGTCATGAATTTCAGTCGGCATGGGCAAAAGAATGGGCATTCATGTATCACAATACATCTTTTTATTTAAGGTAGTCGATCCATAACTGCAAGTGCCTTTTTACATCACATTACAATTCATTACATTGATGTAATTTTATGAAATTGTATGAATTTAATTTTTCTAACAAGCCTCATTAATGTTATATCTTTGAAAAGGTCTTTCCCAGGTGGACATTTTGAAATTTATTTGAACGAAATCGGACTTACAAAAAAAGTTATTAGCAAAAAGAACTTTGATTACCAACAAAAAGTGTACCGATCGTTTCCTAATATCAATATACCATTAGCAATTATCATTAGTCATCGGCAAAAGGTGTAATTTTGAGCAGAAGTTGGCAGTAATGGGTTTACAAGTACCTTAACACCAAAAGAATAGAGGTATGCCCAATTATTATATATGGGCATCTGGTTTTCAATTAAGGTACATCTACTAGTAGTGTTTTATTCCAAAAGAATAGAATTATGCCCCTTGAAACCCTTTTTGTCTTGTTTACTAGGACTTGCCTGTACAGATTGAAACTGTTGTGAGTACCAACCATCTATATACATGTGCTTTCATGTTAGCTTGATTGTTGTGGTGTTTTGTAGGGGACAAGTGAAACAGGAGTCTTCAGTGACATCTTTACGAGATGTTATGTCCGAAGACAAATTAAAGAAAGAAACTGTGCTCCCATTTGAAAAGATCAGCACACAGGAGTCAAAAGGAAAATCTCAAATTGTCAGGTATGGGTATAAATTGCTGTGATAAATTTTGATTCTCAAGAGGATTTATCAAATTTTATTTATTATACAGAAGAAGAAAAAAAAATCTCATTTTGTATTTGTTTGGTCAAGATGATCACATTTCAATAAAAGGTGCTGCTCTTAAGTAAAGCCGGGCTTCCACTGCCGCGAATGAAGAGGGGAATAAGCTACGATCAGAGGGGAATGAACAATCGTGTAACACTCTTGTCTGTTCTCTTGAAGCAATAGGCACATGATAGCGCCACGAATGCAACAAGAATATGCTACAAGTCTGCTACGATAGTGAGGCGAGTGTTATAAGAATATAGAAGAATGCAACATGAATGTGCCATGATAAAAAGACACTGAGGCAAATGAGAGGCGAATGCAGGAGATTGAGACACAACTTTAACCGGAATCATAGCACCGCGATCATGACAAGAATGTGACAAGTATGTGACAAGAACAAAACCAAAATCATTTGACATATCCAGGAGCATCAATACCCTTGGTTGACTTTGACCTCTTTCCAGGTTTTTTTCCTTTTTGGAGGCATTGTCAAAGTTTTCAAAATACTAATCCACACACTTTAACATCAATTCTGAGAGTACTATCATGGAAATATGTCAAGATCATGGCTGATCTGCGCCTTTTTTTTTTCATACACATTTGTGGCGCATTCACATCACATTTGTGCCAGATTCATTCTTGTCGGGGGTCTATCGTGGCTCATTCTCCTCCACCTTAGGAACAAGAATGCACGCCAATGTGAGGAGAACGTGCTGCGAATGGAAGAGAATGCAATGCGAATGAAGTGTGCATGTGCCGTGAATGTGAGTTGAATAAAAATTCAGACGCGAATGTCTTAAACAGTTTAAAATATTGGTGTCAATGTCGCGAACAGAGGAGAACGCAGGAGGATATGACATGATTGTGACACAATGAGACAAGAATGCCCGCAATTGAGAGGAGAATGCACTACGATTAAAATTAAACAGAATCACCTAATCGTAGCTCTATTGCCTCTGCATTCGCGACAGTTGAAGCCCAGATTAATTGCTTTGAATTTTTGCAAGTTTGCAATTTAGAATAACAACTAAAATTTGTTTTCGACATCTTACGTTTTCTGGATTATTGTCAATTCTGTATTCCTTATTTTATCTTCCAAGTTTGGATTGACCTTAGGGATGTATTTGGAAAATAGTAAGAAGTACTGGTATACATTTTAATTCACAGAATAAACATATTAAAAGATGTAATAACTTACATTCATCTTTATACCAAAGTAGCAACTACTTGATAATTACAGCTGGGGATTGCCAACAAGCAGAGTAAAGGGTACAAAAAAGGGGGCATGCACAGGGGCTTCATCTACAGAGGAATTACAGAGCCCCCCTACATCTAGAAGCCAAGAGAATCCCTGGAAGGTCATCACCCCCGTGAAGAGCCCTGTAGACAGCTCTGTCAGCTTCTCCGACATTGTGGAGGACGAGCTACAGAAACATGAGACGTTTACAAGGACCACCACCAAGCCTCTACATCTTATACAGGTACGTCTGTGGTAGAACAGTCTGGGAGGAAGAAATTTTAAGAGGAAGAAATAATAATTTATTCTCCCCTCTCTGAAATAGGATTAATACATAGTGATTTTTTTTTCCATAGTCATAGTCATATTTAAGTCAAAATCACAATTTTGAAACACGTAAATATCATTGTGCTATAAATGTTCTTTTTTTAACAGGTTTTGCCCAAACTTGTTTTATATAATTTGAGATGTGAAATTATTCACAGAATTCTGACCTTGACCTAGATAGTGGATAATTTTTTTCCCACTATACAAGACTGTACATTTATACCTCTATGTTTTCCTATTCATGTATTTGCTGGAAATATTATTACAGATAGAAGAACGGGCTATACAAGATTTACTACAGCATTACAAGGCTGAGGAGAACTACGATGAAGTGATCACGGTTGAACGTGTTCCGCAAGCCATGGCGGCTCCTGTGTGGGCGGCGAAACAGCAGACAAAGCAGATTGTCAGAGAGGGATGAAAATGATCTCACAAAGGGAAACGAAGCATGTATTAATTATAATTTGTTTGTTGGAAACTAACAAGAAAACGAGGGATTCAGCAAATTGTGATTAGTTATAAGCTGTCATTTAGATATATATTTATGTAATTTGCAATGTTTGAGTAATATGGGATATTAATTCACCTGTTGGGGCTATTTAATAGGGATTTTTCAGTGATGCTAGTGTTCAAACTGTCCACATTGATCATATATGTTTTCATCCTGTGAGGTTTCTTGGGATTGAGTTTGAGAGATTTGATGTGAAAAATACTACCCATAATTCCTCGGCCAAAATGGCAGTAAATCCTCGGCAGCTTTGAATTTGTTAAATTTTTTCCGAATGTTATCAGTGTAATCATTGTTTTAATTTTGAATATGTGAATGTGATGCGAGTTATTTATTTATAGAGTCAATGATATTATTGTATCATATGAATGAATGTTCTCGAAAAAGAGTGTTTTTCTACTTAAGTATCTAATGATAAGATTATGTCACAAAGTAAAGCTATGACTGACATCTTACATTGTTATACAAATGTGTATTTTTACAAGTATGTATTTCTTGATGGTGCAAATTTGATATGAGATGAAAATCATTCCATTCATCATCATCTGGTGGGTGAATTTTCATTAAAGTGCTGAAAAATTTAAATACATGTATAATGAAAAGAAAAAAGAAATTGCAAACAATCAATTTCAAAAAGTGCCAGTGACTAGAAGCAGTATTTTAAAACTACACGTCACTATGTATTCACATGCATGCATCAATTGTGCTAAATATAATGAATTTTTCATGAGTTATATGAGTTTGTTACATTGTAAGTTTCATACAATCATGAATGTTGAATTTTAATGAATAAAATTATGCAGAGGTAATTAATACTGTGCTGTGCTAATTTATTTATCATCCCTGCATTCACATGAAAGAGTTGTACGTGCCATTGGATTTGTGTACATGCATGTAGCTTACGTTGTACTACACTGCTTCATCCTTGTTGTAATCAGGCTCTGAATTTTTACTTTTCTGCTATAAAATACAAAATTAATGTGAAGGATAAATACTGATACGTAAATTTATGCAAGGTAAATTCAAGGTCTGCATGATGAAAACTTTGAGAGATTTCTTTTTTGCAATCACTGCAACAGCAAGGCTTGGAGAAAGCATGTATAATAAAGCTCCAGTCTTGGTACTTTTAAAAGTTTTTCATTAATACAAATAGATGACATGCATTGGATCTGATTGGCCCACATTTTCAACTCCACCTTTGCAGTGAAACCCTACAGGAAGTATAATTTCATGTTTAGCTCTACTGGTCTCCGACCAGTCGAGCTTATGCGATCACCCTTCGTCCGGCGTCCGTCCGTCTGTCCGTCTGTCTGTCCATCTGTCTGTCCGTCTGTCCGTAAACAATTCTTGTCCGGACAACTCCTCTGAAACTGTTAGAGATAGAAAGTTAATTCTTTTTGCATTTGACTTGGACCATGGTCTAGTTGTGCACCTGACATTTAGTTTCAGTCCCTGACCCCCAGGGTCTTAGATAATGGGTGTGGTCATTAAATTCTATGTAATCTTTTCCGGACAAATCCTCTGAAACTGTTAGAGATAGAAAGTTAATTCTTTTTGCATTTTACTCGGTCCATGGTCTAGTTGTGCACCTGACATTTAGTTTCAGTCCCTGACCCCCAGGGTCTTAGAAATTGGGCGTGGTCATTAAATTCTATGTAATCTTGTCCGGACAACTCCTCTGACACTATAAATTATGGAGACTTAATTCTTTTTGCAATATGATGGGTCTGTGGTCTTGTTGTGCACCTGATATTTTGTTTGAGCCCCTGACCCCCAGGGTCTTAGAAATGGGTGTGGTCATTTTCTCCTATATAACTGTATGAAATCTTGTGCTTGCAACTCCACTGACACTATAAATGATGGAGACTTAATTCTTTTTGCAATGTGATGGGTCTGTAGTCTAGTTGTGCACCTGATATTTTGTTTGAGCCCCTGACCCCCATGGTCATAGAAATAGGTGTGGTCATTTTCTCCTATATAACTGTATGAAATCTTGTGCTCGCAACTCCTCTGACACTATAATGATGGAGACTAAATTCTCATTGAAATATGATGGGTCTCTGGTCTAGTTGTGCACCTGATATTATGTTTTAGCCCCTGACCCTTAGAGTCTCAGAAATGGGTGTGGTCATTTTCTCCTATATACATGTAACTCTATGTAATCTTGTGTTCGCAACTCCTCTGACACTATAAATGATGGAGACTTAATTCTTTTTGCAATGTGATGGATCTGTGGTCTGGTTGTGCACCTGATATATTTTGTTTGAGCCCCTGACCTCCAGGGTCTTAGAAATGGGTGTGGTCATTTTGTCGTATATAACTCTATGTAATCTTGTGCTTGCAACTCCTCTGACACTATAAATGATGTAGAATTAATTCTTTTTGCAATGATTGGTCTGTGGCATAGTTGTGCACCTGATATTTTGTTTAAGCCCTATACCCCCAGGGTCTTTGAAAATGGGTGTGGAAATTTTTCCTATATAGTTGTGCTCTCTACTCGTTTAAAGCTATTAATGATGAGGAGTTAATTCTTTATCCAATATTATGGATCTGTAGTCTTGATGTGTCATTGATGAATGATGGAGACTTAATTCTTTTTGCAATATGAATGGTCTGTAGTCTAGTTGTGCACCTGATAATATGTTTGAGCCCCTGACCCCCAGGGTCTTAGAAATGGGTGTGGTTATTTTCTCCTATATTACTCTATATAATCTTGTGCTCGCAACTCCTCTAACAATATAAATGATGGAGACTTGATTCTTTTTGCAATATGATGGGTCTGTGGTCTTGTTGTGCCCCTGATATTTTGTTTGAGCCCCTGACCCCCAGGGTCTTAGAAATGGGTGTGGTCATTTTCTCCTATATAACTCTATGTAATCTTGTGCTCGCAACTCCTCTGACACTATAAATGATGGAGACTTAATTCTTTTTGCAATGTGATGGGTCTGTGGTCTGGTTGTGCTGATATTTTGTTTGAGCCCCTGACCCCCATGGTCTTAGAAATGGGTGTGGTCATTTTCTCCTATATAACTCTATGTAATCTTGTGCTCGCAACTCCTCTGACACTATTAATGATGGAGACTAAATTCTTATTGCAATATTATGGGTCTCTGGTCTAGTTGTGCACCTGATATTATGTTTTAGCCCCTGACCTTTAGGGTCTCAGAAATGGGTGTGGTCATTTTCTCCTATATAAGTTAATGTAATCTTGTGCTTGCAACTCCTCTGACACTATAAATGATGTAGAATTAATTCTTTTTGCAATGATTGGTCTGTGGCATAGTTGTGCACCTGATATTTTGTTTAAGCCCTATACCCCCAGGGTCTTTGAAAATGGGTGTGGAAATTTTTCCTATATAGTTGTGCTCTCTACTCGTTTAAAGCTATTAATGATGAGGAGTTAATTCTTTATCCAATATTATGGATCTGTAGTCTTGATGTGTCATTGATAGTTCATTTGAGCTAGCAGCCCTTGGCCCCTAGGATATTGGAAAATGGGTGTGACATTCTTTTTAGAGATACTTTATCTCGGATATTATGAATTATATGAGTGCTATTATAGTTGCAGTATAATGGATATGTACTTTGTCATGCTACTTATAATTTGTTAGAGTGCCTGCTCCCTATGGTCTTGGTTTAAAAAAAAAAGAAAGGAAATTGATGTTTTAGAAAAAACAACCAGGAGAGCTACAGTCTCGTCAGAGACTTATGGTTTTAAAAGTGTTTTACCAAAAGTATGTTCTTTGACCCATTTAACCATGAAACTAGATGGATGCATCTGGATCTGATTGGCTTACACATTTTCATTTTCTCTCATAGGCAGAGGTCAATTTTTTACAAAAAATGTTGGATTTTTGGGCACATTTGGGTCACTGGCAGCTAGAAGACAAAGGAATTATCATGGAAAGATCAAACCTTAAAACTGTTCCCCATTTGGAGAGGATATGAGTCATAATATTGATTTTAACGCTCAAGGTCACAGAGGACTTGGGCTTAAAATCCTTGTGAATAGTAAAGAAGACAAATTGATCATCATAGGATCACTGAACCTTTCACAAGTGCTCCCCTTTTAGAAGAGGATGAACCCTATTGATTTTGAAGGTCAAGGTCAAAGTAGACTTGGACTAATAATCCTTGGGCATAGCATAGAAGACAAAGCAATCATCATACTAGGATCTTCTATACTTCTTCAAACACTGTCTCTGATGGGAGAGGATGAACCCTATTGGTGTTGAAGGTCAAGGTCAAATTAGAATTAGATTAAAAATCCTTGTTAACAGCATAGAAGACAAAGCATTTGTCATTATAAGAATCACAAATCTTCTGCAAATGTTCCCTGTTAGGAGAGGATGAACCCTATAAATTTTCAATGTCAAGAGTCAAAGCTAGGTCATTGTGGACTTGGGCTTAATTAACATCCTAATTGTGATCAGCATAAACTTAATATCCTTGTGAAAAAATAGAATACCATGCAGGTATTCATCACAGGATCATCAAATCTTCCAAGAATGCTCAACATGGAGAGAGGATGAATCATATTAATCTTTTACTAGTATGTTAAGGGTCATAGGTCAAGGTCACTTATAATGAACTTGATATTTTTTAAAACTTCTTTTGGACGTGGTAGCATAGAACAGGCAGTTGCAATTAAGGGAATTTAGGGAGCAAGTATACAGACTAGGCCCATAAACAAAAATGTTGTCCCTTTCCAATAGCCACAAAGAATGCCAGGAGATCATATTTGGTATTTTCAAAGTGATAGTAGTATTGAAGCCTAAGTAGTTGGTCACCTCTTGTTTCATGACAGCTGCTGACAGGGGACATTCATGTTTCATAGACACGTCTTGTTTCTCTTCCTTTCTCACAGATAAAAAAGAAAATAAAAAAATGTGTTTGTGAAACATGTATGCCCCTGTTGGCATCTTTGTCGCTAAACAGCTGAAAAGTAGTTCACATTTTGAGGTCAGGGTCACAAAGTCAAATTTGGTATCCATGGAAAGGTCTTGCCACAAGAAATTCATATATGAAATATGAAAGCCCTTTCACTAAACTCTAAAGTTTAGATTTTCGAAAGTAGGTTAAACGTCAAGGTCACAACTTAGGTCAAAAAGATATCCATGTAAAGGTCTTGTCACAAGGAATACACACGTGAAATATGAAAGTCCTATCACTTATGATTCAAAAGTTATGTTTCAAAAGTAGGTCAAACTCCAAGGTCAAGGTCACAAGGTCAAAAATGTTGGTATCCATGGAAAGGTCTTGTCACAATTAAGGAATACACATGTGAAATATGAAAGCCCTATCACATACCATTAAAAGAATATGGCCAAGGTTAAAGTTTTTCAAAAGAAGGTCAAACTCCAAGGTCAAGGTAAAAAAGTTTGGTATCCATGCATGTAAAGGTCTTGTCACAAGGAGTACACATGTGAAATATGAAAGCCCTATCACTTACCATTTAAAAGTTATGGCCAAGGTTAAGTTTTTCAAAAGTAGGTCAAACTCCAAGGTCAAGGTCATAAGGTCAAAAATTTTGGTATCCATGGAAACGTCTGGTCACAAGGAATACACATGTAAAATATGAAAGCCCTATCACATACCATTCAAAAGTTATGGTCAATGTTAAAGTTTTTCAAAAGTAGGTCAAACTGTAAGGTCAAGGTCACAAGGTCAAAACATTTTGTATCCATTGAAAGGATTGGTCACAAGGAATACACATGTGAAATATGAAAGCCCTATCACTTAATTACCATTCAAAAAGTTATGGCCAAGGTTAAAGGTTTTGCGGACAAACAGAACCACAGACGGACTGACCAAAAACTACATGCCTCCGAATCTTCGATTATGGGGGCATGAAAATCAAGGTATAAGAAAGGTTTTCGGCATTTTGTCTCAGAAGGGGGCGGGGCGCGGACGTTGTGATGAAGAACGAATTGTAGTTTTATTGAAACAACCCCAACAGTTATACTTTTACATTTTTAGAGATGATTGAGCATTATAATTATATTCGATAACAGATATACTCCTTTCTTAGAACAAAGGTAAAGGCACTCAGTTTTACCAGACAAATCAAGCAAAAACTAGAGATGAATTTTGAGCTAACTCGATAGAATTTCCTCTGACCGTACGTACACAATGAATCGGTTACGTTTCTTGATGACAAGAAGTATCTCGCAGAGTTTACGAATGAGACCAAAAATCCACAGGACATTTGTCCTGTGGTTTTATGAAATTTCTTAAAATCTACCAGACAAAGCTAAAAAATATATCGGACAATTACAAAATGGTTTAATTATTACAAATTTGTTGTTTGTATTTTTAGTAAAAATCTGAGAGAGATCAACTGAACAGTATACAAACTTTAAAAAAAAATTCAAGATGTAGTACTCATTAACATTATTTGAATATCCGTGACACGTTATGGCATGTGGTCAGTATCTCTATATTGTCAATGGGTACAAGTTATCGATACAATTTTCTCTAGAATTATGATGATTTACAAAATGTGAATAAAGTGAGCATGTAAGCATTATATTGTGACAATTCATAACGCATGCCGTTACCTGTAAAATGACTCGTGATGCAATGCTGAAAAATACATGGGTTACACTGATTTCACTGAAATATCTATCGTTATAGACAGATCTTAGTCGGGGCAATGTAATTTCTTTTAAACATGTTCACAAGTTTACTGGCAGAGTATTCATAAAGTTGAAGGTGGCCAGAGCAAGGAAGAAGAAGAAGAAGAATAAAATTATAATACTATTGAATACTTTAAATTTCACCAACGATCGATAATGTGACAATATGACAGATACTTTTTATTCTGAAATTTATTTAAGGAGGTATTGAACACTTTGATGCAAAATTCAATTTTTCTCAAAATTTCTGAAATTATTCATTTCTAGTCTGTCCTTCATCATACAAACTTACATTTGATTCTATCCACAGGAAAAATTTCTATGAGACTTTGAAATATGCATTTTTCAACGTATCCGTGAATTTCTTGATGAAGTCATAATATTAAAAGTGTCATTCCGGTTCTCTTAATGCTAATGGAAATTAATTTTGATTTAACTTCCAAAATATTCATAAATGTATTGCTCTTACATAAGGAAAATATTAAATGAATTGTGTTATAAACAAAGGCAGGATACTGGAATAATAGATGACACAGTCGCTCAAAAAATTGCAATTTCGAGCCAATTGACTTTAGTTGATAGGTGATTATTAGAAATCCTGTGGATCAATCCTTGTCAAAAACTAAAAGAATGATCAACAATGTACAGAGATGATTTCATGATTAAATGAGAAAAATTAAATTTGGGATAAAAATTTTACGAAGCTATTTATTTTCCAATTTTTTCTTCCAAATTCGTCCATTTTCAAAGAAGTGACATCCGCTTCCTTGTTATGTAAATTTGTCAACGAATTCACTAAAATAAAAATTGAATTTACTATTTTATACATGTAAAGTTTCAATGCAATATGTTTTGAATTCATGTTTTAATTGCATTTTGAATGCGATCGTTTGTGACGCCATTTTCCCCCGATAACGTCGAAATGACGTCATGGTTGGATCATGGATAAAACTCCCAAAATCCACAATTTTGAAAAACGCTATAATTTCTTCAAATTACGTCGGAAATTATTCAAACTTCATCAGGATACTCAAATATGTATATCAATCAGTGTATCAAATGCTTTAAGGGTGTAAGGACTGTACTTTTCCTAGGACGTGAGAAAAACAAATAATGCCGCCGCCATCTTGGTGTTGAATCCCTCCTTAAGAGCGCGTCGATGTCAGAGAAACAAATTATTTTACATGGACATAAATGTCTTTATTGAAAATCAATTAAATATTGCATGTGTTAAAAGGAAAATGAGATATTATTATCTTGGAACAAAAAATCATCGCACATTTTGTCCGGATCAGAAACTGTCGGACATTTGAAAAATCCACCGGAGATCGCCAGCAATACGGCGCTTTTCGTAAACTCTGATCTCTGCAACGGGCTCACCCTACTTCCGGCCTTAACTAGTCCCTCCTTGAAATACTTGCAATTGTCTGACATTTTCTCCTTTATCTGATGTCTTTTGTGCATATCAATAATAAAAAATTGCAATAAAAATTAGATTCCAACAATAATTAATCAAACACGTTTTGTCGAGAGAATACGTTACTTCTTTTACCTGCAGCGTTATCAAAATTGTAAGATATTAGATAAGATAAGATTTATTTATAGTCGGCATGTAGATAAAACATGTGAACATAAGCTCTCAAGAGCTTTTGACCGACATATAGTAACATATAAAACAACATATAATAACAAAGACCCCCATAAGCGTCAAGAAAAGTGACAAATAGATGTGTGACATTTCAAAAGCTATGCATTGCTAAATCTAATCCAGAATACCTCAAATCAAGAAGATGTAAATGTAAACTTTTCCATGGACTAATGGTAAAAAGTCTTTTTACTCCAATCTTATTATGAAAACGTGTAGTGGCCATTTTGAAGTAGTCTGTTTACAGTTGCTACGTTGTGACGTCGTGTGAAGCTCATTGATCCACAAGACTTCACATGCTCTCCTACCGGTAGCAATATCATGTCATTGGTTTTCTCTTTTACGTTTAGGCCCCAACAGGGATAATTTTATGAATCTCAATGTAAAAGAGAGTGACAATGAATGTCATGTCAGCTTCGGCATTTGTGGCTCTTGTTTATATGAGAAACTTTAACTGGATGAACGCGATTTTGACAACTTAATCATGCAAAAATTTAAATGGAATTTATACCTGCATCCAATAGATCTTGCTTAGTCGTAAATTTTTATACATTTTGTATAAGTTATAGGATAGTCAGTGCACGCAATTAAAGTTTATAGGCAAAACAAGTTTTAGACAGGACATTTTCCATGACATCATCAAGGCACTCCGTAGGCTCAATGTTAAACTCGGCAAAGTCACGCTGAAATTTAACATTGAAAATGCCTCAATAGAAATCAGATCTACTTTGCCTGTTTAATATGATTGCATTATAAACCCTCGAGTAACATATACCAAAATTTACAACTAAGCGAGAATTCTATTCAATGATATAGATTTTATTTTAATCTTTGCATGACAAAGCTATCAAATTGCGTTTATCCAGTTTCGGAAGTGACAGTAGTTGTATCAATTGTATTGATTGGTCTAATCTCGCTTGAGATTCATGCACGCGTCAGTATAGTATTTACTTAATATGCTATTGTTTTAACACTAGTCCATGTAGTCTATGCTAACTTGTGTTAGCATGTACATGTAGTAGTAAACAATAGCAATAGTAAATAGAGTTGCTTGTACAAATCTTAGTCGAGATTTTGGTGCGTCATGGGCAATCAAGTACGAAAACAAACACTGGTTTATATATCTATATACAGCTTGTGGCCAAAATATGCCCTCTCTGCTAGCATTCTTCATTTAATTTTCCATATGTTTATGTGACCCCATGCTAATTGTGTCATAGTGTGACAATGGCATATGGTACCTGTACATGTATATAGTCGTCAAATTGGACGGTGATTGAAGGTACATGTGACAAAATATCAATTTGTAAATTCCCCGGCTTGGTACATGTAAGCTATGAAGTCAGCTAATCTCTTTTGAGGTTCTGTCGTACTACATGCATGTAACCTAATCTATATTTGGGGATGATGAGTCATACTAAGGTACATGAATCTCATAAGTCAGTAAATATATAGTATGGTATGATTTCATCAATCATGTTAATTACAAAAATATTCTTACAAATAAAGTGCAAGGGTTCCAACTCTATACTTTCTTGTAGAAAATTTCAAACCAATTTTTTATGCACCAGACATGTGTTTCGGATATGAAATCCTCATCAGTGATGTTTCCAACTAAAGTGCTTTTATAAGCTGCCAAAATTCATTTCTCTGGTTTAAGTTTTAGAATTTAAATTTGTGTATTTACTTTACAGAGAGTATGCGGCTCCAAATTTCCTGTAGGATTGATTCAGTAGCATATCCAAATAAAATCTATGTTCAAAATATCATTGGAGGGATTCACAAAGCTGAAAGTTCCAAATTTCTCTACCATAAAATGTTTGACATTGTCCAAAATTTTCCCATTTTCACTTGACCTGAAAAAAACTAAAGTGTGAAGCTATACCCTGAAGACTATGTAACTGAAAGTGAAAGGAAGTCAGATTTTCTTGCCTGTTCTTTTTTTGCTTTAATTGTGATATTATTTCTACATTACAGGATTTAGTGAATTATGGCCTCTATCTTGGATCAGTATGAAGAGGTGACCCAACGACAAGCAGCTGGCAGTCATGTTACACCACTTCAAGGACCTGTAAGTATAGCAGTATTTAAAGGAAACACGTCTCCTCACTGTTATACAGGTACATTTTCTAGTACTATAAGTTTATCTGAGTCTGACTCTGTTTTGATACATACGTCAGGGCTGTGTGACCAGTGAATCAGACCATTTTCTTTGGAAATTTTCGCTTTATTCCCAGTAGAAGGTATTTTTCATTTTTCTTGAATATTATTATGGTATAGTGTCATCAATCTACATGTTCAAGATTAGTCTGGGCTTTGTTTATGATTTGTTATTATATCTCCATTATTTCAGATTTTCAGTTTGATCATTGATTGTTATCGATATTTCTATTTTATAGCATACACATGTATATTTCAGATTGGTCCAGGGTTTATTGATGCCAGATTAGACAATGATGTTCCTATCTTCAATAAAAAGAAAGTTAATTTCAAGTAAGTGAACAACATTACGCTAAACATTTGTGCAACTTACTATTTGCAGTGACAAATTCCTATTTATGTGTGTATTAATTGTGCTGTAATTTACATTAAACATTTTAAAGCTACCAGTGCAATAAAATTATAACTAACATAAACTCATTTAAATTGATTTTTATGTCAGGAAAAACTTCCACAATTTCCTAACCCATTTAGTAAACAACTTTCAAATGTGCATGATCATTACACAGCCAATTGTGCCTCATATGAAATTCATGTGAAATTTACATGAACTTTACATGAAAGTTCACATGAAATTTATGTGAAACGAGCGCGAACATGAAATTTACATGAAATTTTTCACATAAAATTCATGTGAAGATTTTTTCATGGATGTTATGTGAATTCAGTTTACCTGTGGAGGTCACTTAGAAAAATTCATGTGAAATTCATGTGAAGGAAATTTATGTGAAATTCATGTGAAATATTTTTCACATTAATCTTATGTGAAATTTATATGAATTTTACATGAACTTTCATGTGAAATTCACATGATGCTCATTTCATATGAATTCAATGTGAGGCACAATTGGCTGTGTACATGTATATGATATACAGCAATAAAAATTTTCTGCAGATCAGCTGATTTCTGCCTTTTTAAAAAGTTAAATTGATGTTATGAAATCTGAATTTCCATAAAAAAGACTGATTCTCTGCTATTTTCCACCTTTTACATACATGTAACAATCTTATATCACATCTGTTGATACATTTTACTATGTTTAATTCTTCTTTATTGTAGACCCCCTGATCCAATCACACATCTAGCCGTTTGCAACAATTTTCTTGTAATGGCCATGTCAAATAACGTATTACTACGCCTGGACTTGGAGCACCCTGATCAACCTGATGGTAAACTATGGGATTGTAAAAAAAGATGTTATGTTTGAAATGTTTTGTTTGCATGGAATTTTTGAAGAAGTACAGATACAGACATTTAAATTTTAAAGTTAGAAAAATTACTGGAGACTAAGATAAGATATTCACTAATCAAACTTCATTCTCTATATGTTGCCTTTGTGTTCTCTTATGACAAAACCATAATGTGCCCTGAAAAAAGGAAAAGAACCTTTGACAATAATTTTATGATAAAAAACAAAACAAAGAGAGAGAAAAAAAAACATCAATCTAGGGATTTGGTTACATACATGTATACTGAAAATGGAACACAGTTGAGAAAACTGTATTCAATTTTATTTCATTACTAACAGTGACATCTTGCTTATTGATACAATTTGGTTTAGAGATAGAGCTTTTTATACATTTTGTATTTCATGAGAACATAAATGTACATGTAATTAAAAGAAAATTTCGTTTATAGAGGTGGAGTTACCTAAGGTAGGGGATGACAGAGTCCACAGGTTGTTCCTAGATCCCACGGGAAGGCACTTACTAATTAGTATGAAATCTACAGAAAACTACTACCTGTCCCGCAATTCAAAGAAAGGCAGACCTATTGCAAGACTGAAGGTAATAATATTTACTTAAATGTTCGAAACTGAAAGATTTTCAAAAAATAGGTCTTTACCATATTACCTATGACATGAAATTATTTTTGAAATACTGTAAAATCATAAGTTTTCTTTACGGATTAAATTTCGTTATTTTCATGGATGGTAAAAAACAACAAAATTAAATCCATGACGAAAATTTGCTTGACTTTGATGGATATAATAAATACGTAATTGACATTTTACTAACCATGACCTTTGTTATTGACACATGTTTTTTACCTTTATTCTTAGCGTAAAATGTGCTCCGTTTTAGAAATGTTCATCTACAACTAGTGTTGTAACGATTATCACCGACATCGGCGACATCATCGCTAATACCCTTTGATTTCGATCAATCGATTATGTTTCTAAGAATCGATTATAATCGGAAATATTCAACGTGGAAAAGAATGACATAGTTTTCTGTTGAATTCGTGTATGACAAGTATGAATAAAATTAAAGTGGATCAAAGATCATTTCTACGAGTTAAAGTTCCGGACGCAGTGTAAATAATTTGATAAGGATACACTTTCTAAAGCACACAATGGATGGAATTAGGATTCTCATTGAATTTAATGGTAGTGACAAGTACTCTTATAGAAAACTTCAACGTCAGATGCGATATGGGCCTGGGATTATGTCAATATCTACTTGTCTAGAAAAAAAAAAACCTTTTTAGGTTTTATGCCGAACTCCAACTCCTGAGCTGACCTTCGTAAGGGACAAGGTCAGTGAATTTCACAGTATTGTTAGCCTAAACTCCACGAATATATTGCTTCATTCCTTGAATGAACTCTTGGTTAGTATGGACCCCCCCCCCCCCCCCCCCCCCCCCCCCATCCCTGCATCTGCCGTAAAGAGTTGTCAACTTTTACAAATACATATTTGTTTTGACTTCATTACTGCTGTGATGTTGACAAAATTTTTCATTTACTAGACAGTTTTTTTTTTCATTCTGTGGTTGGAGTTCTTTCTAGACATTTTACAATGTATATTAGCGTAAGATTTAGTAAATTTTTATTCATTACTTGTCATATTATTTTCTGTAAAAACAAGAAAGAATTGTTTCCGATTAAATCGAAATAATCGATTAAAATCCTCTCCGATTATAAACCGATAATCGATTATGCAATTTTTCCGATTATACAACACTATCTACAACTCTCGAATGCGTAGTAACAGCCGGAGATATCGGTCTCTTTAAAAATTCCACATACCTATATTGCATGAACATGGTACTAGAATCGCAACACTTGAAAATCAAACAACTGTTAGTATATTTGAAAGGTCATTAGCAATGAAGCCAAACTTTCTAATTACGGTCGTTGCCAAACAAACAATTAAATGGGCAAGACGGAAACAAATCTGACAATGCGAGGACAAGCTTATAAATTAAACAAGATAAAGCTAAAGGTAGCAAGTTTTATCCATTCTCACACTATACAAATTCATTTTCAACTTTCCGGACGTATCTTTTATCGTTGCTACGTATTCTATTACGAGAACGCGGACTCGGCAAAGAAGCATTTCAATAAAGATTATTTTCTGCCAATATTTCAATTGAAATTTTGTTAAATCGGTCGGTGATTATTGTCTGAGAAAAATGATAAGCATAAAAACATAATATGACCTTGCAAAAAGTACAGCTATGGTGACATATTATTTTACTCGTTTATATATGTTTTTGAAAGACAGAAACAGTTGAAATTAAATGTCAACGAAAACAGTTTCAGCCCCTAAACCACAAAATTTTAAACCCACGAATATAAATGATTTTACAGTAGATTGTTATATGACTTGAATATTTAAATAATATATTGAGTAATTAATTGTAATTAAATTTTGAATTTTCTTTATGATGAATAATTTTCAATTATGCATAGGGACATCTCATTGATTCAGTTGGATGGAATTTACAAAACGCAAATGAGAACACCACAGGTGCTATACTATTAGGAACCAATAAAGGTATGTCATGTATTCTATATAAGTACATGTTTATTTATTAATCACCGAATGAAAGGATAAATAATTTCTTTATTTTCTCAAGAGTATTGCATGATCTGTTTACCAGATTGTACAGGGACATGGAAATTCTTCATTAGTATCAAAGATTTGCACGAAACTACAGGGCTTTTCAATGTAAGCCTTTGATAATTGAGTGGGAATCCCTGTCTGTACAAATTGTTGATACATGTACGTCAATTTTCTTTCTTAGGTAATATTAATCTTGAAAAAGTCAAGCCTTACAAAAGAATTTTAAATGCAGCATGTGTATCCCCTACTTATCTAATAGACCTTTTCCCAATTATCAGAATTACTGTTCCGAACCTAGATTTTATAATGTAAAAGACCTGACATGACATAATTTTGCAGACTTGTGAATTTTGATCTCACAAATGATAGCAGGTGCTTCGACATGGCTTTCTTGATTTCCAAGGATTTATCTATGACGTCATAGATAAATGTTTGCCAAAATACGTCATGTCGGGTCTAATGAATTATTGGAAGATTGACTATTACATGAATTAATAAATCTACATGTATTATTTCTCCTATACATGTAATTTATTTATGAACTTGTTTGCAGGTTTGTTATTTGAGACCGAGTTAGTGGACAGTGGAGATAGTAGGTTCTTCCAAGGCAGCTTAGAGCAGTATCTAAAACAGGTAATATTGGGCTAATGACTTCAGCTGGCATTACTTGTACCTTAGATGTATTATGGGTGGAAATATTTGATATTAACAATGGACAAAATGTTCATAAATAGAAAGGGGGAACAATCTTCAAATGCAAGATTTTTTTTTCCTTTCGTGATAAATATATACAACACACATATACATTTATACATGTAAATAGAAGACAAACAGTCTTCTGTTTTCATGGTCAGAAGTACAAGTGATAAAGAAAATGTTCTGTCCTGTGGAGGATCATGAAGATCACACCTTCCTACAGCATACAAGCCAGATTTTTTTCAGCCATTCAGGGACATTTATGAAAATTTTCTGGGACAAATGACAAAATTCTGGGACAAAATTTTTTAAATTCTGGGACACATTCCGGGACATTTTTCTGACTTATAAACATAATGTTATCATATTGTCATGTTCGCAATCTTGTCCCTTACTCCTTGTGTTTCACATGACAAGGACTCGTCGTTTTATTTTCCGGTTGGGTCCACTAAGTTGGTCTTAAAATGACACATAACGTTTGTCTCCCGGAGTGGAATGGATATTTTACAGCATTAAAAATCGAAAGATTTAGGTTAACATTAATTAAAGCACTTCTCAGTCATATGTAATGTACTCGTGTTATTCAAGTTAGCTTACGGACGTTTCTTTATTGGTTGTCGGCAGAGACCGGTCTTCTTCGCGAGCCATAATCTATTGACTGGAAGAGGGGCACGTGGCTGAGTCGTCAACGGGTACAACTGATTGACATTATCTTACATGCGTGAATAAAGTCTGGACGTAAGCATATTCTATCGCAAGCCTGACGTAAAATTACTCGTAACGTCACATTTTTTTTAAAATACTGGACGCCCTGTGATTACTGAAATATATAATAGGATAACATATTTTCCTTTAAATAAATTGATACTTATAAATTTAACCAGCGATGAGGCAGGACGGATATTTTATCTGAAGAAAAAAGTCTCGTCTATGTAAAATCGTAGCGGGGGCGGTGTCTGAGAAACAACCAATCGGCCTAAGATAATCACTATCAAAACATGTTTCACACCTATAATCTCAGGTACACTGTATGTTAGATCCGTTGATCAGCTGTTTAGCCGACAATTACGTGAATCTCTTTGAACAATGAAAGAAAAAGTTGACTTTGCACTGAAATACGGGACATTTAGGGACAAATTTTAATTTTAGGGGAATTTTCGTGTCCTGGCATGACAGATTTTTTAGGTATGATTTTCTGGGACATTTCTGTTCCGCCGGGACATCTGGCATGTATGTCCTACAGTACTATCATAGAAATATGATTAAGTTAGGTACATGTAAATGTACTTATACATTTATACTGTATATCATAGAGATATGATTAAGTTAGGTACATGTATATGTACATACTTATAAATTTATACTGTATATGTAGAATCATTTGCACTGAATTAATCTTCGCTACTTTCGTGGTCATCTTGGAACCACAAAAGTTTGTCACAGTGAATTTGAATTCCACATTCATGACTCAATACTAGCAAGCACATATCCGCAAATCATTGTCCATGCGAAATGGTTTACTTTCATAAGACCTTGAAAGAAAGTACCACCGAATGATTCTACTTATACAGTACATACTTGTTGTATACTTTATGGCCATACCCTTTGTAAAGAGTTATATGTAAATATGACCATGTATTTAACAAAATACACAATCATTTTAGGACTTATAAAATCAGTAATCCACGCTTATTTCCGTGATGTGAATATAAGACTCTGTAATGCTACTTGTATAATTTCTTGTATTTTCTAGTTATTCAACTTGGGAAGGGAGAGAATTGTACCCATTACAGGGTTAGAATTTGACCGTATGCCTACTGAGTCCATGACAGAGTATCGCTACTACATTCTGGCTACTACACCTGCGTAAGTTTTGGGAACCAATATTATTCTGTTCATCGAATTAATTTACAACTGAACATCGGAACTATTAGAATTGTTCAAAGTAACTTTCTATGCTACATATAAATCAATCAGCCGTTTAAAACCAATTCTACATGTAGAGCCAATCCTACATGTAAAAACCAATCCTACATGTTAAACCAATTTTATATGTAAAACTAATTCTACATGTAAAACCAATGCTATATGTAAATCTAACTCTAAATGTAAAACCAATCCTACATATAAAACCGATTCTACATGTGAAAACCAAATCTATATGTAAAACTAATTCTAAGTGTAAAACAAATTCTATATGTAAAACTAATCCTACATATTAAGCCAACCCTACATATTAAACCAATCCTACTTGTAAAACCAATCCTACGTGTAAAACCAATTCAACATGTTAAACCAATCCTACATGTAAAACCAATCCTACATGTAAAACCAATCTTACATGTAAAACCAGCCCTACATGTTAAACCAACCCTACATGTTAAACCAATCCTACATGTAAAAACAAATCCTATATGTAAAAGTTATCCTATATATAAAAGTCAATCCTATATGTAAAACTAATCCTACATGTAAAACCAGCCCTACATATAAAACAAATTCTACATGTAAAACCAATCCTACATGTAAAAACAAATCCTATATGTAAAAGTTATCCTACATATAAAAGTCAATCCTATATGTAAAACTAATCCTGCATGTAAAACCAGCCCTACATGTAAAACAAATCCTACATGTAAAACCAGTCCTACATGTAAAACCAATCCTACGTGTAAAACCAATTCTACATGTTAAACCAATCCTAAATGTAAAACAAATCCTATATGTAAAACCAATCCTACATGTAAAACCAGCCCTACATGTAAAACCAGTCCTACATGTAAAAACAAATCCTATATGTAAAAGTAATCCTACATGTAAAAATCAATCCTATATGTAAAACTAATCCTACTTGTAAAAACCAATCTTATATGTAAAACTAACCCTACATGTTAAACCTGCCCTATGTGTAAAACCAATTCTACATGTTAAACCTATCTAATACATTTAAAACCAATCTTACATGTAAAACAACTTTACATGTAAACCAGTCTGATATGTAACAACCAATTCTACATATAGAACAAATCCTACATGTAAAACCAATCTCACATGTAAAACAAATCCTACATGTCAAGACCATTTCTACATGTACAATCAATCTTACATGTGAAGCCATTTCAACATAAAAAACTAATCCTACATGTAAAATTAATCATACATGTTAAGCTGGTCCTACATGTAAAACCAATTCTACATGTTAACCAATTCTACATGTAAAACCAATTCTACATGAAATGCCAATCATTGTAGGATTTACATGTAGTACATGTGAATCCACTTCTATATGTAAATCTATTTTTGTGTCGCCTGCGAAGCATAGCGACACTTAGGGATCACTTTGTCCGTTGTCCGTCTGTCCGTCTGTCCGTCCGTCTGTCAGTCTGTCTGTCTGTCACACTTTAGGTGTCACAGCCCATAACTTTTGATTGGTAAGTGATAGGGCTTTGATATTTCACATGTGTATTCCTTGTGACAAGACCTTCCTACACATACCATAATTTTTGACCTAGTGACCTTGACCTACATAGTTGACCTGCTTTTCAAAAAAATTAAGAATGGATATATCTTTTGATTGGTAGGTGATAGGGCTTTGATATTTCACATGTGCAATCCTTGTGGCAAGACCTTTCAACACATACCATAATTTTTGAACTTGTGACCTTGACCTAGATATTTGACCTACTTTTAAAAAAAAAAGATAAGATTCGCTATACCTTTTGATTGGTAAGTGATAGGGGTTTGATATTTCACATGTGTATTCCTTGTGACAAGACCTTCGTACACATACCATAATTTTTGACCTAGTGACCTTGACCTACATATTTGACCTACTTTTCAAAAAAAAATTAAGAATAGATATATCTTTTGATTGGTAGGTGATAGGGCTTTGATATTTCACATGTGCAATCCTTGTGGCAAGACCTTTCTACACATACCATAATTTTTGACCTTGTGACCTTGACCTAGATATTTGACCTACTTTTGAAAAAAAGATAAGATTCGCTATATCTTTTGATTGGTAAGTGATAGGGCTTTGGTGTTTCACATGTGTAATCCTTGTGACAAGACCTTCCTACACAAACAATAATTTTTGACCTAGTGACCTTGACCTACATATTTGACCTACTTTAAAAAAAAATTAAGAATAGATATATCTTTTTATCGGTAAGTGATAGGGCTTTGATATTTCACATAAGTATTCCTTGTGACAAGACCTTTCTACACAGACCATAAAATTTGACCTGTTGACCTTGATCTAGATATTTGACCTACTTTTCAAGAAAAGTAATATTGGCTATATCTTTTGATTGGTAGGTGATAGGACTTTGATATTTCACATGTATTTTCCTTGTAACAATGCCATTCTACACATATCATAATTTTTTTACCTTTTGACCTTGACCTACATATTTGACCTACTTTTAAAAAAAATAAGAATGGATATATCTTTTGATTGGTAAGTGATAGGGCTTTGGTATTTCACATGTGTATTCCTTGTGACAAGACCTTTCTACACAGACCATAAAATTTGACCTTTTGACCTTGATCTAGATATTTGACCTACTTTTCAAGAAAAGTAATATTGGCTATATCTTTTGATTGGTAGGTGATAGGACTTTGATATTTCACATGTATTTTCCTTGTAACAATGCCATTCTAAACATACCATAATTTTTTTACCTTTTGACCTTGACCTGGCTATTTGACCTTCTTTTCTAAGGTTGTATATATCTTTTGATTGGTATGTGATAGGTCTTTAATATTTCTTATGATGAGACCTTTTTGTTACCAATTTTTACATAGTGACCTTGACCTAGATGATTGACACTCTTTTCTGAAAATTTGATAATGACCATATCTTTTAATTTGTAATTAAGAGGTCTGATATTTCAAATGAATTTCATATGACAAGACTTTTCTACTGATACCAATAATTTTGATCCACTTTCTAGAATAATAATCAAACTGCTTCGCAGGCGACACAAGCATTCCTTGGATTGCTATTTTTCACATGTAAAACCAATCCTACATGTAAAACAGATACCTCAAATTTGTTTCTCGGTGCTTCTAAAATTACTTATTATTTTGATGTTAACAGGAAAATTTATCCCTTTATAGGGTATTTAGCTGCTTCATAACTTCTATTTTATTTTTGATTATTAAAGGAGAATTTACCAGTTTATAGGGAATGTATCTAAGTCAGCAGAGCCACCTATGTTTCAACATCTATTTCAGCAGTATGAATCAGGAGCAGGTAACTCTTGTTATGCATGTAACTTTATGTTGACACATAAAAAAATTCATTATTCTGAACAAGACCTACAAAATTAATTGTTTCAATGACTTGTAGATTTTACCCTATTTGCAAATTTTGATGATATTATGTACAATGTCATGTAGATTAAGTATAGATATCAAAGCCATTTAGAAATGAAGTTTCACATACATCGATATTTTCATATTGAACTCAGTGTTCAGAAAAAAAACTTATCTGAATTACTTCCTGTAGTATAAATCAATTATTCCATTTGACAAATGTAATTTGATTGTAAATTTCACTTCATACAAGTACATCAAAGGCTTAGATATAATGCACATGTACCTTCATTTAGATATAACATTTTTATGTCACCTGCAAGGCAAGAGCGACATATAGGGATAACTTTGTCCAGTGTCCGTCTGTCTGGTAGTCACACTTTCACATATTTTGCTATAACTTACTTCGTATACATCAGACATCTTTCAAACTTGCAGGGATGATAAAGCATGATGAGACTCAGCACCCAATATAGGTCAAGGTCACTTTCTAGGTCAAGGTCATGTACTAAGGGTCAAACATGCAACAGGCGACATTCCTGTTCTTGAACAGTGCTATTTTATTTATAAAATGAAATTTTGTTTTGGAATTCAAGAAAAATATAATGAAACCATATAAATCCCATTGAAATACAAAAAAAATGCATCAGTTATTGAACTGCTGTACACATACCTACATGTGTTTTAGTGCAACCAAATTTTAGTGGAAACATTGGATAGGTAAAGTGGCATGATTATTCGCTATTTTTGAAAACCAGAGTTACTTCCCATTTTAGACGGTATCTGACGTAGACTGATTATGACGTCATCAAATTGTATTGAAACAGTCCTAAAAGTGTGGGAAATGATGATATAAAATCGATGTTACCATACCATTTTCATGACGTCATAATGGTTTTACGTCAGATACCGTCTGTGAGGGGATAAAACTCTGTATTCTGCAAATACTCGATAGCATAAACTAGTGTACATAATTTTCCTAGTAAAATTTACCTAGTATGAATTAATACTAAAATAGAAATTGGCGTAGTTTTGAATTAGGGCGTTCTAGATAGAGCAAATTCTGCTTAAATCTTAATTCTGCTAAAATAAGTAAGCATATTGTATCAAAACTCTTAAATTTTACTTTGAGATTTGTTTTCCACAATTATAGATCCCAGAAACCATGGATAATTCTTGTAATAAATAGGTTATACATGTAATTATATTTTGTAGGACAGTTCACAGAGTTGCCGGGGGACTTTGGTTACAGTGAACTTAAATTATACCTTCCAAAATTCAGAGGTCAAGCACAGACTTTTGCTTGGATGACAGGTAAAAAATTGATGAAGCTAGAACAAATACATGTAATACATGTGCAATCATTGTAAATGAATGCAGTTCAAACAGATGGCTAATGTACACTAAAATGGATGACTGTCAACTCACTTTAACTTATCAGATGAAAAATAAAAGTGTGACACATATGTATTTATTTCGTTTGAATTTTTGAATTGTGCTGTTCAATCTTAATACAATGTATGCCTTTTTGATATCTTAACATAAATTGTACTATTTACATTTTAAGACCTTTTCACATTTTCTCCTTTAAGACCCTTTCACATTTTCTCCCATACAAAAGAACTAGGTGTGCTAACCCCTCATGTTGGCCCTATAATTTCGACAAAAAATGCTTTGAATACACGAATTAGTAATTATCACTTTTTGCAATGTTGAATGTTTGAGAAAATATCGTGTCTTAATTTTGAGTCCTCGTAATGTCACGCGCATGATGTATAACGTCTTGATCTGACGTCATTTTCCCCGAATAACGCAAAACAAAGGAAAATCACTGCATTTTACACACAAATCTTCAAACTTCATTTATGCTCCAGGCCTCGCCCACAATATTTTTTATGCAAATTAAAAGGCCGATCAGAAATCCATCGATTGGTATAAAAAATATCATGGGCAAGGCCTGGCGCGCTACTTAATTTCATAATTTTGTATCGAAATTTCATTCATTTATTGATATTTCAATGATTTCAATGTTTGTAGATGTTTTGAGCGTCGTAGTATTCAGTATAGGACTGTGAAATCAAAAAAGGCTTTCCTGATTTGGATTCACCTTACATTTGACATTTTATAAGCTAGAATATTAGGCCAAGAAATATTAAAATTTCGTTTGACGGGCACCGCTTAAAACCCGCTGCATTTACGATTTTTATCGCGTGTTTTACCATAATTTTAAAGTAGTCAATTGAACATCGCCGTGCTAATACAAATTGTTTGTTTACATATTCTTTACTTCACTAAATACATGTATATAAATTGTAAAGCTGTAACTCAATACTTGTTTACATAAAATAGTATTATTTACCCAAGCTACCGTATTCAATTGTTGGTTGTACGGTAATCGCGACCACGCGTATATTCCATATCACAGACGAGGTAACGTAACGTAAAATGATACTGGACTCTGTTGTGATAATATGCAAGAGCATTATATACTTCTTTATTAGTTGAATTATTAATTTATTAGAAATTTGAAAACGTTTTTGTTTAGAACTCACAGTTTACGTCAGATTGATCGGCCGGGAACGCCGGTGACGGGATCGAGGGGAGGGGCAGAAATACTACGCGATCCTAATTTCGTTACGAATAAACTGGCCAATTAAACCCTTAGCACATCGCAGAAACTTCAAAATTTCCACGGGATAGAATTTCAAATTTTCAGACCGGCAATGAAAAGTGATGACGTATCGATCAGGGTACCCTTGTGTAATCGTTGTTAAAATTCAAACTAAATTGTCAGACATGCAGTGATCGGGAAGGCAAACTTGCTCAATTGGACTATGGCACCTTCCACTTGGACTTCAATGGATCATTCTCAAAAACAATGGACCATCTTTCCTCACGAAAGGGCCATTCCAAAAATGATCAATTTTCGAAAAGCTTTGCATATGCATGTATGTATAATAAATTAGACGTTAGCGCATTTTTTGGTCGCGAGATTCCCAATTTTACCGTTTCCAATGAGTAATTTACAGTACATTTTTTTACTTAAATTTGTACCCATTGACTGACCACTTGATAACGAGGATAAAAAAGAATGTCGGAGAAAAATCAATATTGTATCAAAATAGCAAAGAATCTTTCAATCTTTCAATTGTCAGTGGACAGAAGAATTTTGTGCTTCTGACTGGCCATGTACAGAAAGCTGCGATCTCTGTATTACTGCTCCTGGTGTAGATCTACGTTACAACGTAAATACGAGAACAGAACTTTTAGATTTAAAAACCAAAAATGGACGCCGTAGAATAATGGCACCAGGGCGCAGCGAGTTGCCGATTTTATGGGCCATTTTCTATCAGAATGGGCCTTCCCAATCCCTGGACATGTTTCTTTGTATTTTTCCTACTCTTTTGCCGACGCCAAGGGTCAAATTTTCGGTCTAAGCACTGAGCAACAATTACGATTTTCACTCACTTAGTTGCACATAAAAGAAGTAGTTCACAAAATGTTTACGTCATTTGAAGTTTTAACCTTACACAGGGCAACAGTTAGAGATTGGTGTTCTTTTTAGCATAATTTAGATGTACAACATGCATGTATTTTAAGTCTACATCTTCATACTGGTCTGTCATAGGACATCGTCATATGATAATATAATAGGTGTGACCAAATCACAGACTATCTAGCAAACTACAGATTTGGAAATGCAATTACTATATTACAGGAAGACATTGGGTTATCTTGTTAATCAATGCACTAAACATCACCACCTTTTTTCTCAAAAAGTGCCCATCAAACAAAACATTAATTTTGTATGGCCTTATGGATATATGAACAACTTTGAAAATAGGGCCAAAATGGCAGGTTAACGCACCAGCTACTCCATTGAAGTTCAGTTCTTGAGGACATACAACACCTAGTCCTTTGTGCTGATTTCAATGGAACAAACAATCATATACATGTATTACAGGTTAAGCATATACAAGTGATGTACTGTAAATGAGGAAATTTTCGCACAGGGGAATTTTTCCCGATGTCCAAAGATTAGTGAAAAACGCGAAAATTACCCCCACACGAAAATATCCACATTTACAGTACATCACTTGTATATGCAGTTAACATGAACATGAAAGGGTCTCTTGGTTACACTGTTGCAGGAATATGATATCTACGTATATTGGCAGGTCCTGGTGTATACTACGGTAAATTAGACCTGGGTACATCGCTAGCTGTAGATACAGTCATGGCTGACTGTAGACTGATACCATACCCCAAGGAAGGTGAAGAGAAACCCCAGAGTCCTATGTCCATGGTCCTCACTGAATTCCATGTCCTTCTTCTCCATCAAGACAGGTATGTATGCCTTCATAACTCCCATACCCCCCCCCCCCCCCCACACACACACATACTGTGATGGCTGACTGTAGACTGATACTGTACCACAAGAAAGATGAGGAGCAATCCCAGAGTCCTATGTCTATGGTCCTCACTGAATTCCATGGCCTCCTTCTTCATCAAGACAGGTATGTTTGCTTTCATAATCCCATTCCCCCCTTTCCCGTACACACAAGCATATCGTCATGGCTGACTGCAGACTGATACTGTACCCCAAGGAAGGCGAGGAGAAACCCCATAGTCCTATGTCCATGATTCTCACTAAATTCTATGTCCTCCTTCTTCATCAATACAGGTATGATTGCTTTCATGACCTCCCCCCCCCCCCCCTTTTCCCCTACACACACGCATACCGTCATAGCTGACTGCAGACTGATACCGAACCCAAAGGAAGGTGAGGAGAAATCCCAGAGTCCTATGTCTATGGTCCTCACTGAATTCCATATCCTCCTTCTTCATCAAGGCAGATATATTTGGTATGTTTGCCTTCATAACCCCCCTTTACCCCGCACACACACACACACTCCCTCTCTCACATGAAAACACACAGTGTTTTGTTCAATGTCTATTTAATATCCATACTTAATTTACAAATTCATTTTGTATTTCACAGTCTTAAAAATCTCAATAGCAATTGGTCTATGTTTGACTTTAAATTGTCACTTTCGTCTGCGTTATCCAAAACTCGCTGTTGATTTTAAATATTGTTTACAACGCGGCAGCGATGGCGGTTAATTCGTCAGCATGAATTGATGACATAAAATTGGCAATGGCAATGAATAGGAAGATTCAACAATTTGATTCTCTGTTATTCTTTATTTTTTTCCCTGTCACCCTGCTGTGAAGGGCGCATATGGCCCTCTGAGTGTAAATTTCGGCAGTGCGGTCAAATCTATTTGTGAAAATCAAACTCTTTGGAGTAATTATCTTATCTGAGACAGTGTATATTTAAAACAACAATTAATTTGTATTAGAGAATGCCTTATTACCTGGATAATTACCTTGTTTGGCGGTATTTATGGAGGCATTAACAGTTGTTTGTACCTTTACACAAGTGGCGGATGGCGGTATGCGGATTCGGCATCATAATGGGGGATTTATACATGTATAGGGAGAATTCTGTTCTTCACAAAATTGTGGCGGTATGTGAGTTTGGCGCCATAACGGGGCGATATAGCGGGGGAGGAGTGTATACAAGAATGATCATTGGACGAAATGTTCAAACCAACTTGTATCTACGTTTAGCAAACTAAGAGCTAAGTTTTAAGTCCAACTTAGTACATGTATTTCTATCAAACTTTGGACTTCAGAATTACAATTTACAATTCATAACACACATGCACTACTGAGTTTTGTTTAAGTACTGGGAAAGAAACTAAGGAATGTTCTTGTTTCATTTCAGACTGAAAGTAATGTGTGTATTGAATGAACAGCTGATATTCGATGATATTTATGCCGAGGTTAGTAGGAATATACTTTTCTTGTAAATAAAGTTACCTTTTTGCAACAGAAAACTTGAGAAAAGAATAGTTCAAATTTCACTGTACATGCGCCATGATCCAGATGCAGATTCTAATTTTATTGATTTTCAAAAAATAGAAAAATTTGCATTTATCATCACCTTGATCTACACTTTAGCCAATTTTCCACATTTTGTTTTAGCTAAATAGATCCATATTTTTCTGCTTTGATTCCTTTCCATTTATAATATTGGAAAAATGAAAATAAAGATATTGGAAATCCATTGTAGATCACCATTGTTTGTCGTATACAATCATATATTCTTGAAACTTTTGTCCAAAAAGAAAGTAGAAGAACAATCAGTGAAGATACATCTTATAGTATATTTATCAACTCAGTATGTTTAATCAATTTACTAATTTCTGTCACAAAAGGGCAGTACAAGCATACACATTAAACGTTACATGTTTATGAAGTGTAATTGTTTAAGATTATACTCTTGAAATCAATTACAGGATAAAAGATGGAAAATTCGGAATACTCGAGATACTTCTAAATGAGAGTAAATAATTCGTGAAAACATAAATTTTGACCCCTGAGAATGAAAAAAATGTTTAGTATAATACAATGTATGTGCTGTGTATAATATTATCAGCACTATTTTCACAATCTTCTTATTTTGATTTCCGTAAATGTGGCTTAATTGTGCTTGTGATTTTTGATTGGCAGAGATTTGGCAAGCTGATTGGTTTATGTAAAGATCCAATCAGGGGCAGTATATGGGCATTCACTTCACAGAATGTGTTTAAGTACAAGGTCACAAGGGAGGATAGGTAAGGAGCGATATTATTTAGAATATTTTATTTAAATGATTATGCAAATGTTTGAAATGCATGGATTTTTCCCTTATTTGATTGTGAACTACAAAACAATCTGATGCACCTGGACAGTCTTAATGTAACTTTTTTTCAGCAGATTAAATGTTCTGCTTATTGTATAATTTCCACCCTTTAAAGTTATACCATGAAATTCTGTGATTTACAAATGTACAGTACATGTAGATGTAAATTGTTAATTTTTCTCACTACGCAGGAAAAGCACTCAATTTACCAATACTCCCACATTTTCCTCCGTCTAAATCACAATGTTTTCTTTAACATAAATTTCTAAAATTTCCCATTTGATCACTCAATTTTCCTTATTCTTTCTCTTTTCAACAATCTGTTTTCATCTCTATTTTTTGTGTTACAGAGATGTATGGCAGATGTATTTAGACAGAGATGAGTTTGAACTTGCTAAAGATTATTGTAAAGTAAGTAAAATCTTTGCTATGTTATTTATTTATGCTATACATATAGGATCTCAAATGAATTTTCATTTCATACGATGTATTATGAAACGAGTTGTGTGTTTTATATCCCCGAGCCTTGGCGAGGGGATATAAAACGCACAACAAGTTTCATAATACATCGTATTAAATGAAAATTCATTTGAGATTCTTTTTATCACATGATATTGCCTAAAAATGTGTATTTCTAACGTGAAATCAACGTTTCCGAGAACTACAGTATAGAGGCGAACCACGCCGTGTTCTATGGTCGTCTGCTACGCCATGAGAAGTAGTGTCCCCATCGTATTCGATATTCTGTGCGTAAGAAAAAAGTATTTCAATTTTGAATAGTATTTTAATGCAAGAATTATTTAACAACAACAATTTTCATCATTGATATTGACTCTGGGTCTGAATTTAACAGTTGACCAATATTTGAAAGGTCACATTTGTCAAGGTTTATGTGATGAGGTTCCAACCTTGACCAATCGCATTGAAGCAGAGCGATATGTAACGTGTTATCATATCATATATTTATGAAATGGCTGTATGAAACTGCATAACGGGTGTATCATGTGATAAATGTATGTATATGAAAATGGTGCAAAATTTTGAATCTAACTATTATGGTTTTCAAGAGTCAACAAATTAGTTTAACATCTTTATACCCGCCCCAATAAAATGGTGCGGGTATATAGTGATGCAGTTGTTTAAAATATCTTTATAATGTATCTCTTTTGATAACTTCTACAGAAAAGTAAGATTTATTTTTACAAAATTGCACATTTATATCATAATTTTATATATTAAAATTCTGTTTTATTTCTACCTCAGGGAAATGCAGCTCAGCTTGACAGAGTTTTAACGAAACAAGCAGAATTCTTGTTTGATCACAGAAAGTAAGGGATTCCTATCATCTTTCTATTACATTTATACAAATATAAAGAGAAAGACAGAGATTTGCAGCATTCATTTGTCTTTTCCTTGTAATTTTAGTTATTTCCATGTGATTTTAAATATTTCCATGTGATTTGAGATGTTTCCTTGTAATTCTAATTATTTCCATGTAATTTTAAATATTTCTATGTAATTTGGGATGTTTCCCTGTAATTTTAATCATTTCCATGTAATTTGAGTTATTTCTAATTGATTCAGTGTAACATTTTTTGGGTTGTATGCTTTAACTTTTATGAATGCTAATTCCTTGGTACCAAAGTTTTCATTTGGTTGAGACCTTGACCTTGGACTATGATCCTCTATGATAAACTTTTACCTATGCTATATTTTTGGATTAAAAATATTGCAATAAGATATTTCACATAGAGATTCCTCGTTATGACATGTAGAGCTGTCATGTATGATACCATGACCTATGGACTAGAGCTTTGATCTGCTGAAGTTGTCGTTTTCAAACATATGCGTAGCATATATTTTTGTTGTCTTCTTACATACATGTAAAACTCGCATACTGTATATGTGAAATTTTTTGTGTGGGTAAAATTTTTGCAAATTTCAAGAATCAAGAGATTTCCCTCAAAAATAACTCTGCTGCATTCTTACAAAATCAGCTATGTTTATATCGCAAATATATACCCCAAGCATAAAAATCGTAAAAATTTTCCTCAGAAAAAAAATAACCATGTTAACAGTACTTTTATTCTGTGTTTCTGATATAGCTACAAAGAGAGTGCAGAAATGTATGCTCAGACACAGAATTCATTTGAGGAGATAGCCTTAAAATTCATTAAACTGGATAGAAAAGATGCATTAAAGTCATTCATCCAGAGGAAACTGATAGCTCTAAGGCAACAAGTATGGCTTTTATTAAAAGATTAATTGAAATATAAAAAAAAGGAGAGAAAACTGCATTATTTGTGTAATGCATACTTTTTCCATTTAATTTAGGTGTTGATATCTCCGTCAACCAAAAAAACAAAATTCATAATCATTGATTTCTTACCATTATACTGAATGTATCTCTACACTTTTTACATAGAAAAAATGAAATCGAGTTCTCTCAAATTCATGTAGTGTAAAAATGAACTGTGTCTAGCCTCTCGCATATTCTTGATAAAACAAGAACTTGACAGTGATACAGGTTTCTACTAGATGTATGAATGATAAAAATCACAACTTTCAATGTAAATGATAAAATTCTACGTAACCCTGAATAAATCAATATCAATTGTGATCCAATCACTAATTATAGGACAAGACCCAGACAACTATGCTTGTAACATGGTTAATCGAGATCTACCTGAACCAGCTTGGTGAGATGAAGGAGTTAGACCAGGGTGAGACTCAGCCAGAGTATACTGAAACACAGGAAGAATTCAGACAGTTCCTGGCTAATACAAGAATTAAGGTGAGGTTATATACATGTATATATAACAGAGATCTACCTGAACCAGCTTGGTGAGATGAAGGAGTTAGACCAGGGTGAGACTCAGCCAGAGTATACTGAAACACAGGAAGAATTCAGACAGTTCCTGGCTAATACAAGGATAAAGGTGAGGGTATATACATGTATATATAACAGAGATCTACCTGAACCAGCTTGGTGAGATGAAGGAGTTAGACCAGGGTGAGACTCAGCCAGAGTATACTGAAACACAGGAAGAATTCAGACAGTTCCTGGCTAATACAAGAATTAAGGTGAGGTTATATACATGTATATATAACAGAGATCTACCTGAACCAGCTTGGTGAGATGAAGGAGTTAGACCAGGGTGAGACTCAGCCAGAGTATACTGAAACACAGGAAGAATTCAGACAGTTCCTGGCTAATACAAGAATTAAGGTGAGGTTATATACATGTATATATAACAGAGATCTACCTGAACCAGCTTGGTGAGATGAAGGAGTTAGACCAGGGTGAGACTCAGCCAGAGTATACTGAAACACAGGAAGAATTCAGACAGTTCCTGGCTAATACAAGAATTAAGGTGAGGGTATATACATGTACATGTATATATAACATAAATCTATGTGAATTAGCTTGGTGAGATGAAGGAGTTAGACCAGGGGGAGACTCAGCCTGATTATACTGAAACACAGGAAGAATTCAGACAGTTCCTGGCTAATACAAGAATAAAGGTGAGGTTATATTAAAACATGGTTGTAATGAACATTGAAGAAGGACTCCAACAAGACAGAGTTGTAGGGAAAGCAGGAATCACAGAAGCATAAAACTGTTACAGTGAAACACGCTTACTACGAAGTCCTAGGGACCACACGTTTCAGTTCGCTATAAGTATAGTTCGCACTATGCATATACCGAATTTTACTGTATTTATATAAAAAATTTGTACTATGCGTGTTATTAAAGAAACAACACATGTATAGATGTAACAGAAACTTCAAACGTATTTATACTTTATTTTTGGTACTTGCGTTTTTGAAGTGCCATTTTTGCATCGAATTTGCGGATCCATTCTACGAAGATATCCGAAGTCATCCAATCTTCTGGTTCCATCTGTAATCTACCGGGAGTGACTTTACCCCTTTAAACACCTGGGATTCTGGAATTTACCATGCACAAGCGGTTTAACCATGTCAGTATCGTCCAAAGTTAAACGGAAATTCTCTCTTTCGACTTTTTACCACCAAAACATTTCTCGCCTTTCATTTTCAGTGTTTATTTGGCAAAAGTTTAAAGAGAAGTCCGGTCTCGTCTGCGTTGTAGATATCCTTTGGTTCGTAATTTTCAACAGATTTCGTAATCCATTTTCTAACCTCCTCATTCACTTCAGTGGATTCCCCACACATAGATCTGCACGATATTCCATGACGTTGTTTTGAACATTCTAACCAACCCGTATTACTTCTGAAAGTTTTGTCTCCGATTTTTTTTTTTTTTTTGGTAAGTTCATAATATTTTGTCATAATCAACAGTCCTGATATCGGAATATTCGCAGAACGTTTTTCCGTAAACCACTTAAACACAGCTGATTCAACGGCATCATGCCGACCAGATAGTGTGAAACGTCAGATGTTTCGTAATTTTTAATAATGTCGTCCCTATTTTTAATTATCGTACCAAGATGTCAAATGCCTGTGCGATTTCTTTATTCTGTCGACCCTCTTTATTAACTGCTTGTATGATTCATATTTAGTTTCTAAAGAAATCGCTCTTTTTTACGCGTCGACATTATCAATAAATTGCCCCTCATACAAAAAAGTTAAATCATTTAAAATTACTGGCCATAAACATCTACATGTACCTGAACTGTTATCAAAACAAACACAGGTAAGTGAGCTTGGTTATGATCATTTAATTAGATAATGATTGTTTGGTCAGCGTTCACCGACTTCGCTATAGAGTTGGTGTTTATATAGTAATTTTACATGTGGGGACTACAAAATGGGTTCGCAATAGCCGTGAATTCGTAATACCCGTGTTCGTATAAAGCCTCAAATATTGCTATCTTTATTAAGGGAATTTGCCGGGGATTTCAAATTTGTTCGCTAAAAGCATCAATTCGCTGTATGTGTGTTCGTAGTATTCGTGCTTTACTGTACAAATAATAAACCAACACCATGAAAAGCAGTTACATTAATAAACATATAGAAAGCATCCATACCAGTAAGACCAGCTTACTTATCATGCTTATTAAACACAAAAGACACCTAAAAAGTTCCAAATGCTAAGATACATGTTCATCAATGAAGCACAAAAAAAAACAATTTTTGTTAAAAATGTTTTTTAATTTTCTGATTTTCTTTTTACGTACATAAAGGAATGTGTGAGTAATAACAGAGGTGTAGTGTATGACCTTATAGCCAGTCACGGGGACGTGGAAGATATGGTGTTCTTTGCTATGCTTATGGAAGGTATGTTACCGTATAACCAGAAATTTTCGTGAGAACTAATTTTCGCTATATTCGCGAGTGCTTTGGAATCGCAAAAAATTATTCTTGCAAAAAATTGTGTTTGATAAGGTATATCATAAATTGTTATATTCGTTACATTTGTTCATACTGTACATTTGTCATTATTCCTTTTTACTGATTTTTAAAAGAATGTCATGAGGAGTGAATTGAGTGTATTCTTATGATAGGACTAACTAAAACTTCAATTATGAAAGGTACAAAATAGTAACATCATATGAACATATTTGTTTGTAATTTAGAAATCACGAAAAATTGTACTGGTGAAATTAAAGACACTCTATTTTACTATAAAATCACAAAATTTGATACTTACAAAACTTTCTGGGGTATAATGGGAATTTGTGAACATTTTATAGATTTGTAGTTCTGTTCTAAGTATCTGTGCATTAGTTGAATTCATTTTGGTATTCATGTACATTCACATTCTGATTTTTTTGGAATTTTGTCTTCCTCAACAATGAAAAGACAGCAAGTGTGAACAGCAAAATCTATTTCATAAGTTCATACATGTACTTGTAATTGAAAAATTAAGTACTGGTTGGGGAGTAGTTATCGCCAAGCAGTAGTTATTGCCAAGCAGTAATTATCACCTTTTGTCATTATCTTTGTTTCTACATATGACCGAGACTTGATTCTCTTTCATTAGAAATTCTTCTTATGTGTATCAAAGTGTTTCAACTCTAATCCACGCAATAAAAGCTAAGGTTTTAGCACCTAAATGCGTTAGAATTTGGGCTTTCTCTGAGGGACGAGAGTGTTGCACTTTGTCGTCTTCTTTCTTAATTGTTGGAGCAATTTTAAACTATTTTCAATAATTTTTATCACGAATGAATAGAAAAAGGATGAAAGAATCAGATTATTTATTTTTACCGTAGTTGAAATATGATGGACATTCCACGAGAATGAGCCCATTTGGCAATAAATGCTTCTCCAACCTCTTTAGAGAGGGCTGAATAAATACTAGCACATTTTAATTGCTTATAAAACGAGTACCAGTGATAGAATTTTATCAAAATTTTGTGGAAATATAAGTAAAGGGTTTTAATTTGTGCTGTCCAAATTTTGTTCATAACTTTTGAACATTACAGAAAATAGAGCAAAAATGCTGTAAAAAATGGTGATAACTACTTCCTCACCAGTAGAGTTTCATATTCAAAGGTGGAATACTTGTACACCAGATTTTTCAGTTAAAAAATATCCCAATGAGTCTAGTTCTGATAGAACAAATCATGTTTGTACCATTTGTCCGAAGGCCAAGAGCACTTCTGCAGTGAGAATAGACTTATTAGACAAAGTTGTAAACCACAGAAAACTTTCACCTGTAATCATTGTTCACACTTGTTGTCTTTTTATTATACGTTTGATAGACTGAGGTACATGTAATAAGAGAATTAAGAGAACACAATATGCATTAATCAGACTAAACTGTAGAATTATACACTTGAATATAAAAAAAATAATGTTAAACATAATTGACAATGTATTATTTAGTAGCCTCATGTACATGTATACGAAAGGCACATTTAGAATGATAGTTAGGCATGAAATTACTGCTATTTAAATGTATTCATAAAGTTATAACTTTAGTCATGAATTCTGTTCAGACCAAAAAGTGAAATAAAGCAAGTTTTGAATTTGTACATGTACCTGATGTCATTGTGGTGCTGTTTTGTGTTTTATGAGTATATATTCCTTATACATGTATAAAACATTTTGCAGATTATGAGAAAGTGATCACCCATTTCCTGCAGCATGATGACTACAGGAGAGCACTGGACATCCTCACTAATCAGGTAACATACTTAGGCCATGTGAAATATAATCTATGTTTCTCAGACACCGCCGCGCACTATAATTTGCTGCTGACGAGACGTTTTTATTGCAACTTCAAAAAAAAAAAAAAAAATAGCCGCCATGTCTCATCCTTAATCTTCAATTGAAAACGAGATATCCATTCATTTCTTAAAACATGTTTAAAATTTGTTTGCCTGAAATAAATAATAAGAGAACTCTTGCTGGAGAAAAAAAAAAAATAAAAACACTACCTACCTTGCCACTTTTTTAGACCCTATTACCTGAGAAACATATTATTAATTTTACATGGCCTTATACTACATATAATACGGAAGTGTTCTAATTCCTAATGTTCTTGAAGATTTCAAACCAATTTTAATGTACCAGACACGTGTTTCGGACAGTAAATCCTCATCAGTGGTACTTAATGCCAAAATGATTTTTCAGAGACAGCCAAATGTATTTTAGTAGTGCCCTCTAGTTTTATTTTTTGAATTTAAGATGGTGCATTTACTTGTCATAGATTGCACGGCTTCGTATTTTGTGTAGGGTTGATTTAGTAGCATAGTTAAATAAAATAAACATGAGAAATGAACAATATAGCATAGGAGGGATGGTGCTTGGATGTTAATCTTCATGTATAAGACATCTCGAAATGCAGTTGCAATCTCTTCCATATTAGAGATATTTTATTGATATTTCATGAGTTCCCACTGAATAAAGCCAAAGGCCTGGGTTATTTTTGTTCTCTCCTACTCTGTTAATCTATCTGTCTTTCTGTATGTCTGTTATTCAGTTACATATCCATGACTATTCTCTGCATTAACCAAAGATATTGATCCAAAATCAATCATGGTGATGTCTTCAATTGATTTTCGTAAGTTTATTGTGGATGGCCTAATTCAAGCAAACATATTTCAGTAGGAGACCTTATTGCTTGCTATTGAGTCTTTGCAGAGTTATTTCCCATTTCAGGTGGTATCTGACATTTTATTTATTTATTTTATTTATTTCCTTTATTTATACAGGATAGCACATTTAGCTACAAAATGAACTAGTTTACAATGTTTATCAAGCCCATAGAAGGTGAGGAAAAGCCGAGCCTTCTATAGGCTTGATCAACCCGACAAATCTCTGTGGACCGTCAGTAACAAACCTAAGAACTGTTTTATTTTGTCAAGGACCAAAATCAGAGTTTTTTCTTGCCGAAAATTGTCGTTGCACGGCTCCTTTTATAGGCGAATTCATATATATGGCAATGGCGGAACTGCTGACGGTCTATAGAAATTTAGACAGCATGCACGTGATGCGATTTACGCACTCTGATTGGTTCAAACTAGTCCAAGGCAAAATAAAAAAACCATTATGACGTTATGAAAATGATATTGTAATGTCAATTTTATACTGTCATTTCCCAGAGTTTAAGGACCATTTTCATAGAATGTGATGATGTCATAAATGGGAAGTATTTCTGGTTTTCAAAAATAGTGAATATAATTATACAGAGAACATGTTAATATCACTCTTCTGCAAAGTTTCTCCAGAGTTAACTGATCACATCATCATGATATAATAATATAATGAAAACTTAATATTTTAATTTTATAGATTTTAACAAAAACTATGAGAGGTCTTTTTAGAATTTCAATTTCAATGTATTTATGTTTTAATTACATTAATTAGAGTGCTTACATGTAGGCATTGTCAGGAATTTGTGCTTACACATTTATTTTACATGTTTATTCTTTTTTTCCAAGTCTGATGTTGAGCTGATTTATAAATTTTCTCCCTTGCTGATGCAATACATTCCAAAAGAAACAGTCACTCTGTGGATCAAGAAAAAGCAAGATCTTGAACCAAAGAAGCTCATTCCGGCCTTGGTCCAGTACGACCATAATAAATACAGGGAACAGGTAGGGCAATACATTTATTTTGGAAATGTGTGAATTACTGTTCTGTTGCATGTACATTCTTCATTTAAAGAATTTTTTTCAGATTTTGCAAGTTTATTCATATTTGCAAACATCAATTTTGGTCATTGAAAAAGTTCTATGAAGCATCTCACTAGACATCTCTCTGTTATAAATCTCTGTTAAAATCTCTAGACCTTTACATTGGAAATTTGGTGCACCATGTCTGCATCATTCACACCACTTAACCATTTTTATTTTTTTCTTAAATTTGTATAATACTGAGGGCAAAAATAAAATATTTTCTTATTTCAAAAGAGTTTTAAATTAAAGGGATTAAAAATTGTACTTACAGATGTGTAGTAATACATGTATTATGTACATGCATGTAATTATCACATGTGATCAGTGACGAGGGTTAAGTACCCAAAACGTGCATGTCTGGTCCATGCTGCCAATTTATCTGTTCTTAAATGATGCTATTCAATTTGAAGATTTTTAACACATACACCTGTTATGCAGTTACATAGAGCTATTTTATAATTTTACACGTTATGATAACACGTTACATAACACTTTGGGTTCTTTGTCAATGGGTGAAGTGCTCAAGGTCGTTCGTGATGTCACAATAGAAACAGCAACGTTGGCACAAATTAAAAATTTTTAACATTATTTTGATCTATTACGTTGTATTTCATGTGATAAAAAGAATCTCGAATGATGTTTCTATTTCATACGGTATTTTTGAAACTTGTGTGATTTTAATCCCCTTGTTGAGGCTCTAGGATGTAAAATTCACACATTTCGTTTCATAAATATCGTATGAAACAGAAAATCATTTGAGAATTTCTAATATACATGTTTGTACATACTAACAGATCATGAAACTTGCATACTCTGCTTGAGTTCGAGATACTTTATTTCTCTATATAAATATAAATATAAGAATCCGTTGAGTTTCAGTTCGGCGCTTGTTATTTTTTCAAGATACCAATGAAACAAGTTGAGTTTTAGTTCGGCGTTTGTTATTTTTGTGTCGCCTGTGAAGCATAGTGACGCTTAAGAATCACTTTGTCCGTTATCTGTCTGTCTGTCACTCTTGGATGTCACACCCTATAAAAGTGATTCCTGAGTGTCGCTATGTTTGGCAGGATACACATGCATTCCTTGGAATAATTTTTTTCAAGATACATGTACCTATGAAACCGGTTGAGTTTTAGTTTGACGTTTGTTATTTTTTCAATATATTGACACTTGTGGAGAGATTTATTGACTATTTATAAATATCTTCATATAGGGTAATGAGGCCATTCGATATTTGGAATTCAGCATAGAATCCATGGGAAACAAAGATCAAGCCATACATAACTATCTACTTTCTCTGTACGCCAAAATCAAAACAGAAAAGCTCATGACTTATCTACAGATGCAAGGAATGGTAAGGAAATGCTTCAGTAAAGTGAAAATTATTTTTAAACAATTATCTGATACAGTTAGCAATTTTCAATTTGTATGTTTTATGTAACATGTGTAAGATAAAAATCATTTTTGGAAGTTTTAAAAGACATTAAACTTATATTCCAAAACAGGAATACAATTTTAAAAATACATGTATATGTTAAGAAAATGTGTAATAAATTTTTCACAACAAATTATGTATTTTCTTTCATTCAAAGGCTTCAATTCTGTTGAAAAATGACAAATTTATACCAGAAATTTTTTGACAGTTTTGTAATCAAATTCATGATTGTTAGTTACAATGTGCTTATTACTTTACCATATACACGTCTTTCAGGATCCAGAGGAGATATGCTATGACTTAAAGTATGCCTTACGTCTGTGCTCAGAGCACGGACACAAACGAGCATGTGTACACATATACTCACTGATGGAGCTGTATGAAGAAGCTGTAGACCTAGCTATCCATGTATGTACAACTTCAGCTTTTCCTGCTTTCAATCTCCAATTGAATATTCGTATCATACTAGCACGAGGAATGCACTGTGTCTTGATGGCGTATATTCCGTCTTTTGGATATACAGAGTTACTTCCCTTTTGAGACAGTATCTGATGTAAATGCATTGTGACGTCATAAATTTTCTATAGAAATGTTGTATTTGAAGCATGTTTTCCCTGAATTTTATTCCTGTTCCCGCAGAATTTGGTGGCGTCACAATTACTTTATGTTAAGATATTGTCCCAAATGAGAAGAGAACGAAAAGTCCAAATTCCAAGTTTCAATGTTCATGTATTTGACCATACAAATACAAAATTAAGCAATATCATCAGTATTAGTATAAGTATAGATGATGTAGGCCGCAAAACATGATATTTCAGTCAATTTTGTAGACAGAATATAAACTTTCCTGAAATGCTCTGATGTCTGATGAATGCTAAGCTTGACTTACGCATGTATGTGTACATACATGTACATGTATATGTATTATAAGCTTAAAACACAGTGTCAATAATTCTAATTTAGAAAGAAAGGCTATTCATTATTGCAATGACATTTTGTCAATGATAAGATTTTCCTTCTAAATCTTGGTTGCATGCTTGCTTGCAAATCAACCCTGCTCATTTTGAACGTAAACTTTATTTAATTGAAGAAATGTTTACTTACATTTCATGTACATGTATATGTTATATTTTGCTTGTCATGATGTAACATTACATTCAAACTGAATACAATTTCAGGTTGATGTTGAATTAGCCAAAGAAATGGCCGATAAACCTGAGGACGACAACGATGATCTCAAAAAGAAATTATGGCTCAGGATAGGTAAGTACATGCGTTATATTTTATTCACGCATCAAAGAAATGATAAATTCTGTTCTGTACATGTCCATTATTTGAATAAGAATATCAGTCAAACCTATATACAAAAAAAATTGATATTTTTGTAAAATCACAGCTTTAGATAAACTATTCACAAAATTGTTACTACAGCTCGACATGTTGTGGAGAAAGAGAGGGATGTTAAGAGAGCCATGGAATTCTTACACGACTGTGATCTACTCAAAATAGAAGATATTTTACCATTTTTCCCTGATTTTGTTACAATTGATCATTTCAAAGTGAGTATTTGTTTGAATGATAGAGTTGTCTCATACGTACATATATTTTTTATGTCGCCTGCAATGCAAGAGCAACACACATGTATAGGGATCACTTTGTCTGGTGTCCGTCTGTTTGTTGGCCTGTCAGTCTGTCTGGTAGTCATACTTTCATAATTTGGCTATAACTTTCTTGATATATACATCAGATGTCTTTCAAACTTGCAGGGATGTAAAACATGATGGTACTCAACATCCAAATATAGTTCAAGGTCAGTATCAAGGTCAAGGTCAGGTACTTAGATCAAACATGTGGCAAAGGACATACCTGTTTTTGAACATTGCTGTTTATATTTCCTTTCTGTTGTCTTTAAGAAAATATAATTATACAATGTATTTACTATGAAATTATGATGTGTGTACAGTGCATGCTCATGTACATGAATGTTCTCCTTTCATGTACATGTATACTGTATGTGTACTTATTTAAGCGGGATTCATATTTTAGTGGAGTTAGCGCTTTTAAGACTGCGCTTATTCAAGAATATGCTAAATTATGAATCTCCTATAGATTAATGTGGAAAATAAGTCAAAGGGCTAATTCATGATTACGCTAATTCAATTTAACCAAATTCTGCTGTTTCTGCTAAAATTTGGTTGCACTAAAATAAGTACACATACAGTCTTTCATTTGTAATTCTTGGTTGATTTTGCTGAAAATTGGGTGATCAATGAAATGCGTTATTTGAAATAGTATTCAAAGATGATTACTGTCCATGCAGCTCACTTCAGAAATCAGAAAATTGAAAGTTTTCTCTACTTACTGGGCAAATTTTAAAATTTATATGGGAGAACTAACGGTGTAAGTTATATATTCCTACGACTCATACTACGCTCACAGTGAAAGAAAATACTTTAAGATAGGGAGTTTTCTATATTAATTTTAGTGCGACGTCGCCGATGCTTAACATTGAGTCTTTGGAGAACGTCAACGACGTCTGGCTAAAATTGACATAGAAATCTCCCCATCTAAAACTTATTTCTTTCACTATGAGCATAGTATTGGTCGTACAGACATATATCACGCACCGTTAGTTATAAGAGTTCGAGATCTATCCCCCTATATTTATCGGAAAATATGCCGACAATGAAGAGAAAATTTCAATTTTCCGATTTCTGAAGTGAGCTGCGCAGACAGTAAGTTTGGTAGCAGTATTATCCATCACTTTTGTTTTGGAAACAAACATTTGTATTGTAACGGTTCGGGTATCTTGCCTGTAAGAGCGTCTGCCCTGTAAGCAGAAGGTCTCGGGTTCAATTCCGGGACCGGCCACATTTTCCATTCCGCCTGTCACAATATTTGGTGCCATGAGAGTGAACCTCATGAGTTGCTTGTGTTTTAGGCCAACTATGGGGAAGAACCAGGGACTTATTTGTTTTTCTTTGTGAGGTTTCCGGTTAACAACTTTGGGAAACCTCAAAATTGGCAGGTTAGAGTGTGACGGTTAGGGTATTGTGCCCGATTAGCTCAGTCGGTAAGAGCGTCTGCACTGTAAGCAGAAGGTATCGGGTTCGATTCCAAGACCAGCCACATTTTCCATTCTGCCTGTCACAGTATATTTGTATTTCTGAAGGAAATACATTGGATATGTTCGTTTTGCAGGACGCCATAGTTACTTCATTACAAGAATATAACCATCACATAGAGCAGCTGAGAGATGATATGGATGAAGCTACTAAAAGTGCAGAAGAGATCCGAAAGGAAATTCATAGCTTTAGGAACAAGTAAAAAAATAAATTCCAAGTACCATAAGAATTATTTGAATGGTATTATGCAGAACAAAAAATATTATGATTTTGGATTATTATGCAGTCACAAAAATATTTAAAAGTTTGTAATGTAAATGTTTACTGGAAATTTTGTTTTCCTGGAATTCTTTTACATGGTCTGTTTTTGTATTTTTTTCCTTGTAGATATGCTTTTGTGAATGCCCAGGACAAGTGTGCTGCTTGTGGCTTTCCCCTTATGATGAGAGCATTTTATATATTTCCCTGTAATCACAAGTTCCATTATGATTGCTTAATAGCAGAGGTATGAATTCAGTCGTTTACAGAATATAACGTGTCTTTTACATAATATATACAGAGTTATTTCCCTTATGGGATCGTATACTTGATGTGAACTTGTTCGGTCTTTCGGAAATCTCACTTAGTCTAGTTAAAGATGTGTTGTTCCATCAGGACAATTCTCCTGTTCACAAGTCTATTTCAAAACTGAAAGCAGCTATTTCTGGCACCCACTTTAAGTCCAATGATGATGTCATACTTGCAGTGGATGGCTTTCTGACCAGTCAAGTTCGAGTCGAGTTCTTTAATTGTGGTATTGAGGCCCTTAAACACTGGTGGCAAAAGTATATAGATACTGAAGGGATTGTGTAGAAAAATAATGCAAAATGAGGTACTATACAAAATGAGGTACTATGCAAAATGCAAATTTAAAAAAAAAATTACTCTGATAAAATTCAAATCCTTCAATACGAGGCTCACAACATATCAATCAGCCCGCGTATGTCAGATTCTGTCACAAATGGAACACAGGCATTGGAGAATTAAAAAGTTGAAATTGAGGTATTGCAAAATGTTTTGCATAGTACCTCATTTACCTCTTGGTGGACTTACATGTATATGCATTATGATTCATAATGGGCTGTCGAAGCAGTGTTTGATTATGACGAAAAAATGTTAAAGTCTGCCAGCAGTTGCTATTTCAAACATTTTGTGATCCCTTAACTGTGATCACAGGAACCTGTTGTTTTATTATAGAAAATGAATCAATGTTCACTAGCTCACGACTCTGTTATTCTTATTGAATAACAGAGTCGTGAGTTAGTGAACATTAATTCAATTTCTCTAATAAAACGACAGGTTCCTGTGCTGTGATGTCATCAAAGCAGCATGAAATCCAGTGAAAATATGCTTCAAACACCACGTTAACTTTCCTAAGGAATTTCATAACATCAAAATACATTTACATCAGATATCCTTCCTAATTTTAAGTTAGTCTGTGTATTGAAAAGACAGAATAAGTTAAATCCTTTTGCGTGATAAATCAGTAAAAACAGGGAGTTCTCTTCACACTTAGTGTTGGTACCTACAAAAAGAGTGCATTATCATAAGACATATCACAATTAAAAATGAATAGATATCATGAGAAATTATCGTATACAGATTATCTTTCTGCAATTCTGTGGTTGCTATGGTCTTAACGTTTGATATTGACACAAACCAACACATACATGTTGTCTACAATCACTTTCACAAAATGTGTGTTCTCCAATGACGTGATGTTTATATTCTGATTAGGGCTTTAAATCTCTATGAACAGTTAAGATCTTAACTTTTACAAACTTATTTACAAGCTAGTGTACATTCAGGTATTACCAAACTTAACAACTAAAAAGAGACAGAAAGTAGAAGAATTACAGCGCAAACTGGCGGAACACGATGATATCAGAACAATGTCACAGATAAGAACTGGGCAAGGATCACATGAGAAGAAGTCTCCCGCTGAAATTAAGGTAAGAATATTCAGCCGAAAAAAATGTTCTGAATTTATATTGTAGCTCTCTAATTAATTTGATCTTTGAATATTTCAAATGAACAAAGTTTCTTTTTTATTTAAGAAGGAAGGTAAAATGTGTTTCACAAACAAAGCATTGTTGTAGCAATAAAAAGTGTGCCATAACTGTCAAGTATTTTTCCGCTTTGTTTTCAGGCAGAATTAGATGACCTTGTAGCATCAGAGTGTATTTACTGTGGAGATTTTATGGTTAGGTAAGTGATCCATCTTTGTGATAGATTCCGTACTTACATGCAATCTTTTCTCTATTTCCGAGTTTTAGTCGTAGTTTGACTGTTTTCTTTATTATGTTTATAACAATTTAATTTGAAGAAAAGGACACATGTAAGGGCTCTTGCACCCACTCTTTGGACTGGTGCTTAGGCCTTTGAAATTGGGAAAAATTGTGGCATATAAAAACTGGGAAAAATATTGATATATTTGGAGGCCTTTTTACTTGAAATTAAGCATTTGTAATCTGTATTTTTCTAATATAATAAATAACAATGAACACTCTATATCCACAAATTTTCGGCCACTCGGCCTTTATCAAGTGGAAAAGCACGAATACAAAAGAATTCTACGTAATATCCATAACTGCTGGTAAACCATAACTGGTTTACCAGCAGTAAACATGCTGGTTTACCAGCAGTTATGGATATTACGTAGAATTCTTTTGTATTCGTGCTTTTCCACTTGATAAAGGCCGAGTGGCCGAAAATTTGTGGATATAGAGTGTTCATTGTTATTTATTATATTAAACTTCCCTACGGAGGACACTACTTCATTCTCTGTATTTTTCTAATTCTTTATGAGGTTTCAAATTTTGAAAAATTGGTCATTAAATTGGGAAAAAAGATACTATTTTGCATTGGGAATGGGGCCAAATATCGACCCCAAATCAGGCCGATCAAGAGCCCTGCATGTAAACACTTTGAGGTAGATTTTATGTTGCCTGCAACGCAAGAGTAACATATAGGGATCACTCTCCCAAAATAACCCTCTGTTTGTGTGGTTATCGCACTTTCACATAAAGGGTAATAACTTCATTGTCGCACTTTCACATAAAGGGTTATAACTTCATTGTCGCTCTTTCACATAAAGGGTTATAACTTCATTGTCGCACTTTCACATAAAGGGTTATAACTTCATTGTCGCACTTTCACATAAAGGGTTATAACTTGATTGATATGTATTGCATTTCATCAAACTTATAGGGATGGTCTAGCATGATGAAAATCAACTCATTGAGGGTCAAGGTCACTTGCAAGGTCAAGGTCACATATACAATAGACAACATAGTTACCTGTTCTTAAATAACTCTACTTTTATATTCATTATGATAGAACAAAGTGGGATTTTTTAAAAGTTAGTGTTTTCCAGCCAATTTTCTGCTTTCAGATGTTGATTAGAATATGAAAATTCGCACGATGAAGTGTCGCATTTGAAAATCATTGATTTCTTACATTGAGATTTTGCTTTACAGGAGTATAGATAAACCATTTATAGATGACGAGGAGCAGGATTCCGTCATGAACAGCTGGATTTAACGTTTACGTTGACAAAAATTTACGTTGTAAAGAAAGCATTCCACATTAGAAAGCGATTGAGGAAACGGACATGCCATTTTACTCTATGTGATTTTTTCCCAGAACATGTGAAATTCAATCAAGATCTTCAAAATATGAAGTGTTAACGTACATACATATATACATTCAAACTTTACTGGTACATATGTATTGTAAGTTTTTAACACTTGTTCAATCATCCACATAAAAAAAGTTTCAAAGTTATTCGATCATTTATGAACAGAACTTTTGCCAATATGATTCAACCTTCTGCGCATAAATTGAGGGGTTTTTTTTTTTACAATTTCTCAAGTTTCTTTGTTAAAGAATCAGAAGTACAGATTAATATATATTTCTTTTATTGAATAACTACTTGTTATAATAAATACATGTTTAATAACAAATTTGGCACAATTCTCATAAAAAGCAAACTTATTTTCAACAGAATTAAAACAACCTGTCCAGAGATGATAAAATTCGTAAAAATACAAAACATAAATGCATGCATACATTTCAATTAAAAAGCATTTACAAATCAAGGTACATGTAAATGTATGAACCATTTTTAAATTGGCAAATAAGATGAAAATCAAATACTCTCCTGTATTTATTTTTAGAAGATTGTTTCTTGAATAACGAACAGCAAAAAATTAAGATTTACATGTATGTCTATTTTTTATATAAATGTGTAGACATACATGTATTACATGCACATGTATGTGCATGTCTTATATTAATCAACAAATATATTGCTGTGAATTTGGGGTAACTTAATTTTTAAAATAACATTTGATATCTTGTCTTTAACTCATAAATTGCATAATAAAGTCAGAAAAATTATTGCAAATAAACTACAAATATTTCATACATGTAGAATATTCTGTATGATTTATGATATTGCCATGGCAATGTGAATATCGAAATATATGAAGTCTCCAAAACTTCTATATCTTGATTTTTCAATTCATTTGGATCTACAATGAATTTGTGCTTCTTTTAGCTATCAAGTTACAAGAGAATCATAAACATCTAATATATTATATGACATCAGAGATTGTTCCCCATAAGAAAGTGCTTTCTCTATATTCAAATGTACAGGTACATTGTAACAGCAAAAATTCAATGCAAAATGCATGTAGTGAGTTGTTACGGAATACAGAGTTATTTCTCATTTGAGACGGTATCAGACGTAAAACCATTAGGACGTCATGAAAATGGTATGGAAATTTCAATTTTATATCTTCATTTCCAAGAATTTAGAGTCTGTTTATTAGAATTTGATGACATCACAGTTGGTCTACGTCAGATACTGTCCCAAACGGGAAGTAACTCCGGTTTTGGAAAATACAGAAAATAATCAGTAATATTTAAGGATATTGAAGATATATATGATTAGGCCACAAAAATTTAATTTTTAGTTTTACGGATTTTATTTTTTCAAAATAGGGTCAGAGGAGGGAATAAAATAAAAAAAAAAGATCAGTAAATTTCAACATTTCATGTTTTGTGCCACGATCACGATCTTAATTCAGTTTGTTTTCAAGGCCGCATTCTCTAAAACACTTGCACGATAAAGATTCAGTGAGAATGTAAAGTAATAACCAGTAATTCGGATGAGCAGAAGAAAAAAATATACAATCAGTTCATTTTATTTTTTTTCCAATTATGGTAAAATTGGGGTCGGCGGATCCGTAAAACTAAGAATTAAATTTCTGTCGCCTTACATGACTTATCAATCAATACAATATATATTGTGTTTGTTCAAAGTTTTCTACCCAAGTAATGGAATCGGAAATAAAACATGGATCTAGATATAAGTGTACACATGTGCATTGCCAGTAATTATGTAAGATAATATTTACATAATGCATAGTATGCATGTGTGAATCGTATGCTACCTTGTTCATGTGAAATTATCTCCCTTATTTCACAGTGTACAATGTATACTCACTTTTACATGTATATCTTATGAAATTTAATCTAAGGCCATAGTAATTATTAAATATTTTGTTTTACTTCCGCCAGTGGGTACCTTTTAGGATAATTGCGCAGAAAAAAAAAACACACACAAACATACATTTTTCAGGTAAAAAATTATCATTAAATGATCTTGAAAACCATAAAATGCCTTTACTATCATTAATATCAGGAGATAATAGTGATTTTTTTTTTTTTAAATAAAGTCAGAATTATCCACTTCACTTGAAGAAAGCTATTTGCCTTTTATGTTTTAGTCCTCCTTTCCAAATTCCTTCATATCGATCATGTGTTTTCATACCTGGTAGGAGGGTAACTTTCAGAAAAAGGTCAGGACGTAAAACAAAATATTTAACAACTTTAGCCTATAAATCAATGAGGAAAAACAATGTTTCTATGTAACGATTTACATGACACAACATTATAGATTTATGTTGGGTAATTTACAAAATTGAAGACGACAACCAAAAGAATAACTCAGATTTTCAGGTTATTTACACGTCTTGCATATTGCAGTGGACAAAATTGAAATTACCTGAAAACAATGAAAATTATCACAACTCATAAGCATTGAAATTCATGTATATAACAACATACAGTTTGCCCATAAAACCAAAATTCCTGAGAAGATAAAAGTTGAAAAATGAGTAGACAGAAGCATACTTCCATTGGATAAAACATGGACGGTTTAACATGCAATTGTTGATTTTTCACTAAGAGGTACATGTACAATGTACATGTATTATTTACATTATAAGGAGCTGTTAAGATAAGGCGTAAAATCAGCCCTGAAAAGTGGAATTTTGAAAATTGAAAATTCAAGAACCTTTTTTGGTAAAATGTATACCTATACGGCATCCCATCAGAATATGAAGTTATTTTTTATCTGTTTTGCATTATATTGCTAATTTTTAGGTCAAAACTTATCTTTTTCTCATAGAAATCAATAGAAAACGGAAAAGTTTTATTGAACATTGTTCCCCCCGGATATACAGAAAGCCACTTTTACTGGAGATGTGTATCCATGATACAAATTTTTTGGCAAAGTGGGGTTCTGTATCTCCGGGGGGAACACTACCCCAGAGACGAAAAATTAAAAATGGAAAGGGGGGTGCATTTTATAAGAATCGATCTTTTTGACCATTAAATATAGCACATTTGACTATTTTTCCTCTTTAATCCATCAAACATTGTGCACTCAATGTGATTGAAAGAAAGATACAAGAATTAGAAACGAAATAAGCAAGTGTGTTGTTCATTTCTCCGTCAATGTGTATTTCTCGCTAAAAGGCTTACATTGTAGCCATTGAATGAAGAATAAGACCATATTTTAAGTTCCGGATTTCATTATTTACCGATTAAAGGAGGTAGAACGTTCAAAATCTATTTCTGATACACAATGTAGACATATTTGATGTCTTTTAGCTTATATTTATCCATTTTAGATAAAATATTCAAAAATGTATACGTTTTTTGTCGATATTATTAGATTTTCTATCCGAGCACCCCTACCTCTTTCGACCTTAATTTTACAACCTTAAGAGTTCCTTAACATAATATAAAACATGTGAAAGGTCTGCAAATACATTATATTTCAATAATTATTCATGTTTTTCTGTGTACGATTCGCCATGCGGAAGAAATAAGTCATGAGATTCAGGGCTAAATACAGCCCTTATCTTAACAGCTCCTTTATAATATTAATTTGAAGAGATACAAATGTGTTAATAAAAAAGTGCTTGAAATTTTTGTCTTGGATATATGTTCTCGAAGATTTAAAAGAAAAGTTCTGTACATGTGTATTACAATTATTCATGTTCATGTACTTCAAAACAGTATTTCTAAAAGTATAAATACATGTACATGTATGTAAAAATCAAATACTAATTAAGTACACAACAGTAACCACTAGATTATGATAAAGAAAAACAGTTATATTTTCATACCATGTGAAACATAACAAACTTCAAAACAAAAAATAAATATTGCTTATGTTGAATTTTGCTTGATCAGCAGTAAATTTAACCCCATGTTATGTCAAAAATCGTTTTCAAGTTGTGAGGACTAAGAATCAAATTTTTCCCCCATGAGATGTTAAAAATATTAATTTATTTAGTGATCATTTTCAACTTCAGTACTTTGGGGTAGAGAATAGTTGAAAAGAAATATTTTCTAAATTGAGTTTGAAAATCACAATGGAAAAAGTTTTGAACTTGCGATGAATGTCTAGCATAGTGCTTTATGTTTCATGTATTTGTAAGTGATAAATAGAAAGTGTGTATGACAACAGTAGATCAACTAAATAGCTTCTTCTTTACAGTTTTAAGGATTTGTATTATGCAAAGGTTGATTTAAGATATATTGCTGAAAATTGTATTGCTGCCAATATTATTGATGCATGTTATAGTTTTGTATTTTGTTGAATGAATTTGGTTATATTTAAGAATGGTTACATTCAAACTTTGAATGTACTAGTAATAAGTGCAATATAGATACATGTAGAGACATTATATATCAATTCATGTACAGATAATGTTGAATAAATTATTACAAACAAATTAAATGATATTTTGATATGGTCTTACTGCATAGTTGAACTTTTTGGGGGAAAGCTAAAAAAATTACAAAATACAAAGGATAACACATCTTCATAATCTTCTAAGGGTAGGACGGTTAGGATGTATCCGATCTCGATTTATGAAGATGAGAATAACAGGAAAGTCTTCAATGACATTAGTTTTTTATGATGCACGAGATCATAAGAATTACAAGAAGTGTATTTTAAAATGATGAAATGTCTATACATTTCAGGGACTCTGTTTTCTACCTTAATAGGTTGATATGTACTTAATTTTTATACTCCCATCTTCAGACGGGAAATATTACGGTATTGCAATGTCTGTCTGTAACCTTGTAATTGTAAAATATATAACAAAATTCATGCATACAGCAGTATGTGCACAAACTTGTGAAACATTTTCCAAGTTGCAAGGAAAAAGTTCAAACGTTTTTAAGACCATAAGTGTTATAATCTACAGGTCCAGCCCTAGGTCCCGGATCTCCCACTTTCCAGTTTATCTCAACAAGTCGGACGGATCGACAACAGGTAGCAAACTCTCTGAGAATCTTCCGCAAGATTTCCCCTATCGGAGTAAACATATGTTTGAGAGTCATGAAGCAGTTCCACAAGAAGATACTGGTTGGTTGAATGAAACCGTTGAATAAAATAGACAAGATTGGCTTCATGATGTAGTCACCCAGTGTTTGAAACACTCCGACGACTATGGGCTGTATTATGCCTCGAATGACATATTTCAGCAGTTCTACCACTAGGATGATGAAAAAGCTGGTAACAATGCGTAAGGCACCAAAAAACTCCTGCCAGATACGTTCAAACAACCCCTCCAATCTGAAATTGTACATTCTTGGTTTAAATTTCTAAATGAATATTTGAAAAATCTAACTTAGCCTTCATAACGTACCCTTGTAAAGAACTTCAAATTGAAGTTGAGATATTTTATACATTTGTCTTCGGACTTGTATTTTTGTTAAGATTTGTCTTTCTGTCTGTCCCTACATCCCTCTTAAGGTAGAACTTAGATTAAACAATAAATCCCAGGAGCTTCATACTTTTCACTAAAGATCACGATGACAGAAGAAAAAATCTGTTTTGATTTTCAATGTCAAAATTCACGTTCTACACGTTTGTAAAACCATGTGGATGGAAACAGATTTAGCAATAGCAAGACTTCAATATATGGTACAAATGTACCAAAATTAAAGGACAAGGACATATTCTCTAATTTTCATAACTGTTTAAAATTACATGTAGTTTGAGATATACATTTAATATGGGGCACGAAGGCTGATGGTCATATATATTGAGAGAATGGAAAGTAGTCACTTTTAAGGAACCAGTCATATTTCAGTAGAAGTTGATTCTTACCTGTCGGCAAATCTGGGCATCATGGCTACTTCAGCTTCATCCTCAACCTCTAGGTACTGTAACGGCCCGTGTCCAAAATAATACGTCACTCTGTAATGAGGAAGGAAATAATGATAAACAAATTCATGTAATTATGATGGAGAAATTATATTACTAGTATATTATCTGTATTAAATCCTAAGCTAGTGATGGGAAATTGGTTTAGAATCATAATTGATAATCGGTTAGAATCAGTTTGTGTATTCGATGCGATTTTACCGATTATAATCGCGGTTTATCACATTCTACTCAAATTTACTATTTTTTATCCAAACAAAACCTACATATGTAATATATGCAATGCATATATATGTGATCATGTGATAAATATTTAATCTTGAATAAACTTAATCTATGTAAAAAAATCCCCCTCTACCCTTTCCATTGTTTCATGAAAAAACACATGAAAAGTATTCATAAACAATCATTTTTCAGCTGTGTTCATTGAGGAGTGGAATGGGCAAAGTATCTGTCAACATAAACAGTAACATCAAACAAGATTATCTTCAACTATTCTCAATCAAGTACCTAAAAAAAAAAATGACAAGAATTGAAGAATTTACCGCCATCATCGGTCTGTCGGCAATCCCTAAAAGTCTGGTGTGAAACTTGTCATTAAATTAATTAATGATTTACTAGCTTTTACAATTATTCTAATTTCATGCTGCTAGCTTTTGTTACTCTACAACATTATAACAACAATGATTAAGTAGAGACATTATTGGAAATACCTTAGACAATTGGACAGAATTTCCTCTGAACCCTGAGCCCCCCCCCCCCTTTCTGTACTTTCACGCTATCGATTATTTATTTGAAAATTGATTATCGAAATCGGATGAATTCAACAAGCCGCTAATCGATTTTTATTGTTAATTGGCCCATCACTATCCTAAGCTACACAATCAGGACGGAAACTTGTTTGTTAAACGTTAAAATAAAGTTTAAATCTTTTTAAAATCAGGATGCATGGGGAAAATGTGAAAAAGAATCCACGCCATTCTGTCATGATGACAAGAACTGAGATTTTTGTTATAGAATTTTTGTTAAAATTCCATAAATTTCCATCTTCTTTACTAAATCTTTCTCTGCTCCCCTATCCCTTCCCTTCGAGAAATTAAAACTTCTTGACAATCTTACTCAAGTTATACATAATTCTTTAATCCACATCCTCACCTTTAAACAGAAATATCAGATCCATAAATTTATCAGCTCTGACACATAGGTCGTTGGTTCAAATCGCTGATGATCATCGCCTGTCATTAATTGCAAAACGATCGTAACCTAGGACAATAATAACTTTACACTACGTTGCACTCTCTCCACCCAGGAGTAAACCAGGTACCTTGCGCATGAGATGAGCTTGTAATGAAAAGCATTAGTGCCTTAACAGCAGCTCTGCTTGTATACTCCCATAGGAGTTATGAGAATGCACTGGATTGTACAGGTCTTGCCAGGGAGGTAATTGTAGAAGTCGTGTGAGGCTCAAACATTAACGAGACTATAAACCCCTACCTTTACCTTTTTTACATGTAGTTACAATTAATAACTTACACTCCCTCGTCCTTTACAATATAAGGCTGATTCATCATAGCCGGCTGCTCCGACAGATTTGTGACACTCTCTCGTTCTGCGTGGATTTCCTCCGGATACGTGGGTTTACCTTCGATGTACGGTACTTCATGTCTTTGTATTGGTACCTTTTGCTGGCTTTCCACATCTTTCTTAGTGGCTACGGGTACACCTCGAGCTTCCTGTTATCAAAATGTAATTTTAAAATCAGTGCTTATGACAGAACACTTATGTACTTTAATTGATTTTGGAAGGATTCTAAATGAACAAAATGAGAAATAATAATCACAGTATTATGAGCACAAATATACCAGACTTATCCACTTCTATTGTGTTTACATTCTAGTTGAATATGGCGTAGTAGGAGTGTTGTAAACAGCACATGTTACAATTTCAGAAGAGCAATTTTGGCCTTTGACCTTGACATTAACATGTAAATTGGGGGTTTTCATTGTTACAATGATCCTTTGGACTGCATGTACACGTAAGTAAAAGATCCTTATAGGTTGTATATTTTTGTTTGCGTCCTTTCTACAAGAATGTGGTGACAAGCAAATTTCCAGACGGACACAATTTTGCGGTGCTTTACCATAATACATTCTGTGTACAAGAATATTAATAGATCATGCCACTCAGGAACTCGAGTGTGAAATATAAAAGCCTTATTACTTGTTATTCGATCAAGTGTGATGACCATGCAATTTTATATTTCTTCAAAAGTTGTTCTTACTCCAAGGTCAAGGTCAAAAGGTAAAATTGTTTATGCCAATAGAAAGCTCTTGCCACAAGGAATACATGTGTGTGTAAAATAAGAAAGCCCTACCACATACCATTCAAGACTTACAAGGTCAAGGTAAAAGTTTTGAGGACAAATGGATAAGAGATAAACAAACAGACATGCCAAAAACTATAAGCCCCTGAATCTTTTATTACAAGGCATAAACTTTATTGAATAGATAAAGGAAAATTCATCAATGTGCGTCTAACATATCAAGAAAGTAACCTTTTTATTATTTTTGTTGCGATTTCCTGTCCTTTTGGATCCAAAACTTGCCCAACTTTTCCATGTTGTCTCTGACCTGTTGGTCATCTGACCATCCTCTGGAACTTCTGTTCAGAAAATGTCATTTTTCAATGTAGAGTTTCATTCAATTTAAGTGCGAATTCAGGTCTATGTTGTACATGTATATCATAAAAAAATAAAATGTGATTCAAGTCTGTCACCTTATCCTCTTTGTAGATTATTATACAGAAAGCACAATAACAATTTGTCAATAAAGAGAGATGCATATAGTTTCTGCATCATATATGTGTAGCATGCATATAAATGCATCTAATTTACATTTTTCAATGTATTTGTACAACCCAAATTTAAATTCAAAATAATATTTATAATGATGTAATCATTGAAATATTCATCGTAATTTCTTGTAGTGTCAGATTCCCTACCACTTTGTTTCTGTTTTTCTGCCTCGGCTAGCTGTTCCTTCTGTTTCTCCTTGCTGAAAGTTTGACGTAATTCTTGTAACGTCTTCTCATCAGCGTCAGAATCGTCCCAGGAATTCACGCCTGTAAGGGAGAAAATTCTGGTCTTACAAAAATGCAAAACTTTTAGTCACTAATTATACAGGGAAATATTTACCTCCTTTTCATTACGCCTTTCTAGCCCAAGTAGATTAAGACTGCATAGGCAAGACAAATTTACATTAAATGAGTCCAAGGTCAAACTTTTTTAAGGCTACAAATATCTACATTCAGAAATGTACGTGGTAATTTCAGAAATGTGGTAATTTCAGAAATGTGGTAATTTACTGTTTTCGTGAAAAGGAAATATATGATGCCATCAGAGTTCTACTATAGACGTGGAAATTATCGTGTGGGGGTAATTTTCACATATTTCTGGAACTAATGAACTTTGTGAAATTTCTCCAACACGAAAAATAACCCTGCTGCATTCTTACAACGGAAGATGCATTTATATCGTGAAAATTTCCCTCAAGAGTTTTATCTTGATGCTAACATCGCGAAATTTTCCCCCAGCCAAAATAAGCGCATTTACAGTATTTGCTCATCGTTGGAAACCAATGGCATCTCCGTTCTACTACGTAAGATACCGTGGGACAGTAAATTGGGAAACCCATGTATTCTGAAACAATTATAGCTAGGAATTTAAGCCAATCAGAACGAGCCTTACAAAAAGCCCTTCAACACAAAAGAGCTGATATTATTCCAACTGACTATTTCATTGGTTACTACAGTATATATAACTGTACGACGCATTAAAACGAGAATTCCCTTACAATTGCGCCCACGGCCTATAATGGTAGGGCAATAGGCTGTGGGTTTCTGACGATGGTATTTCCTGTACAATTTAATTTACTCTCTAATCTAAAACTGTTCACACTTACTTCTAAAACTGTCAACATGTTGTACACTTTTCTGCTGATCTACATCATATGTTGTCCCTTTACGATCTTTTCCAGGTCTGGGTTCATCTCTATGTGGTGTCATGGTCCCTGTGTAAGTAAAGGCAGATTTTTTTCTTTGGATTTACTCATAAGTATATACACATATTTCATTTCAAGTAAATTAAATGATGAATACTCTAAAAAGTAAATGGAATTGAATGTGTAACAAAAAAAAACCTAATATCCATTAAAGACGGTATGGCCAAATTGCATAGCAACAGTTTTGGCTGATTTATACTTTATCTATCTAAGATATTGTTTCAAGGAATCTACATGTGAAATGTCAAGGTTCCCACCTTACAGTTCGACAGATACAATTGATATAATCTTTGGGGGATGAAGGCCATTGTCTCAAATGAATTAGTTCTGCTACAAAAAAAAATCTTCATGTGAAATAAGAAGCCATAATGCTTGCAGTTCAAGAGATAAACTTAAGTTTAAAGATTTTTAAAAATATGCCAAACTTCAAGGTCAAGGCCACTAGGTCAAAAGTCAAGGATTAATATGAAAGGTCTTGCTGAAGAGAATCCACAATAGATATATGGAAGCTCTACCCATTATGGTTCAAGAGATATAGACATGGTAAAGTGGTCAACTTCAAGGTCAATAAGTCAAAAGTTTAGGTCACAAATGAAATGCATTGTTACAAGGAATTCACATGTGAAATATAAAAGCCCTAACACTTGCAGTTCAAGAGCTTTAATTGCAGGTATAAGTGTTTGGAAAACTACATGTAGTTAAAACTCCAAGGTCAAGGTCGTCAGTTCAAAGGTAGAGTCAAAAAATAATTATTGAGCTGGGGTCAATTCATCATTGTCTATTGTTATGTAAAGTTACTTCTCAATACTCCTCATAGATTTCTCCCTATATTTACTTAAACACATATTGTGTATTTTGTATTTCTAGCTCGAAGGTCAAGATCAAAATTTTATTGCTGCGTTAGATTTGTCTTGTAAAGGTCTATTGCCATGTTACAAGTTTCTACTTCAAATAGTTTTCTCCCAACATACTTAATTAAACGCAACAAGCAAACCAAAATGTTGATGCAGACAGACAGAATGACTTCATCACTTCAAAGACTGGTGCAATCTTCTTTCCAATCCGACCAAAAGAAAAAGAAAAACAGTCTATGATAAATTCATATCTATTATGAGACGAGTATATCATTTAAAAGAAAATCTCTAATGAAAGGTAAATGATAAAAAAAAAACATGAAAAAAAAGAAAAACAATGATCCATCTTTACTTGAATTCTGATATGAGAAAGCTTGAAATATATTTTAAAAGTATCCATTTACAAACCTGTTACTGCAGGTCTGAAGTTATAAGGTGGGCTTTCCTCGGCTTTACTATATGATCTCTGTGATGGAGTCTTCATAATGGATGTGGTGGTCTTAGGAGGAGAAGATTTTATACTGTAAAGGAAAAACATATAATGTGAAATAAAAAATGACAAGCTGGGCTCTATTGTCTCATAATGCCCAAGCGTCCTCAGCCAATCACAGTTTATTACCCAGCCGCGTCAGTGGTGAGGTGATAAATGTGACTGGCTGAGGACGCGAGGGCATTATGAGACAATAGAGCCCAGCTTGTCATTTTTTATTTCTATTCTAATGATGGCCAAACTTAGATCAATGAAACACGGACTTGGTAAAAACCAGTTCCTGCCGGTTTATCTGCTGTCAGAAAATGGGAAGGCGTGGCTTATCACTATAGGGCCTATATTGGAGAATAGAGCCCGGCTCGCGTCTGTTGTCTTAATAGGAAAAAAGAATCAAGTCATATTAGAATGTGAAATAAGTTTGATGTGTGTGTTTTATATTAAATAAAATAATGGTATAGACAATATGGCCAGATTGCAAAGTAAAGTTTTTTGCCAGTAAGAAGTTTAAGTACCTGTATGCCTATTTGGGTTTTTTTTTTTTTTTTTACTTATGTCAAGGTCACTAGGTTGAAGGTCATTGTATCAAATGAAAGCTTGACTTGTCACAAGGAATCAACATGTGAAATGTCCAACTCCTATCTCATTTAGATATAGAAATATATAAATTTAAAGCCAAGATTAACTACTGTAAAACGAGAATATTTAGCGCTTGATTTATTTTAGCGCCATTGGCGCAAAGGCATGGTTGCGCTAAATTAAGAGTGCGCTAAAATTCTCAGATGCAACATCAAATTTCAATAAGAAATTATTCGACATTTTATTCAAAGTGCATTACACCGTGTCCACGGCATGGTCTATCCAGCATTGCTCGTTGTTTTTATAGCTAATTAGATAATTGGATTAACGCTAGTGCTTGGGTAGATAATGATAGTACACGCGCCGTGATTTACATGTACATTTGTACTAGGTAGATCATGATTGTCTACGTGTCGTAATAACCAATTATGAAATATAAATAAGATTCCTACGAGATTATTCTTAACCAACAAAAAAAAACAAAACAAAAACTGAAGTTGTCTTTAATCGGAACAAATTTTCATTCCAACCCAATCAGATAAAAAAATTGTAGTCGTACCTAAATGCAGGAATAGAGATTCGTATGTATCTTCTCTCTCGCTTATATTTAGATGGCGTAACATTTGTGTGAAAACACAGCACTTTATAACACAAGGTACATATACGGTAAAAAAGGAGATCTATTGTGACAGGCGGAATGGAAAATGTGGCCGGTCCGGGAATCGAACCCGAGACCTTCTGCTTACAGGGCAGACGCTCTTACCGACTGAGCTAACCGGGCACGATTCCTGAACCGTCACATTCCACCCCGCCAAATTTTGAGGTTTCCCAAAGTTGCTAATCGGAAACCTCACAAAGAAAGATAAACAAATCCCTGGTACTTCCCCATAGTTTCCCTAAACCACAAGCAACTCATGAGGTTCACTCTCATGGCACTAATTACTGTGACAGGCGGAATGGAAAATGTGGCCTGTCCGGGAATCGAACCCGAGACCTTCTGCTTACAGGGCAGACGCTCTTACCGACTGAGCTAACCGGGCACGATTCCTGAACCGTCACACTATAAAGAAAAATACAAGCATACGAATAGACAATTCAATTGTCCAACACACGTCGGCATGTAGTCAATACCTCTATGTATATCGCAGTGAACATGCACATTAGATGCGCATGCAGTCTTTAACGTGAATAAAATCGGGATGTTAGCGCCGTTGCCGTAAAATGATTTGTTACGCCAAGTTGAAAAATTGGGACGATATATATTCATCCATGTTACATACAGAACATCGTTATCACTTTAAATTGAATTGATAATTAGTTCGTATTACCAACGATCGTCCGAACATGAGACACGACGGATATTTTTTGTCTGACGTTACAAAAAATTACGATTCATCGACGGCAATTTGCTTCCGGCGATGTCTGAGAAACAAAGTCCTAAAGTCACTGTGCGCTAATTTTATTGACCACATGGTGTCAATGCGCTAAATTAAGTTTGCGCCAAAAGGTTCTCATCCCTCATTGCGCTAAAATATGTTTGCGCTAAATATTCTCGTTTTACAGTATCTTTAAATAGGTCAAGTTCTAAAGTCAAGGTCACTATGTTATGGTATCACATGTTACAAGGAATCTACATATAAAATACAAAAACCTATTATTAGTACCCCTCTTTCGTTAAAGGGAATAAGCCAAAGTTAAAGATGCTTAAAAGTAGGTCAAAGTCCAATGTCAATGTCACTAGGTCAATTTTATAGCATAAATGTATAGGTCTTGTTGTGGCACCTACTTGTGTAGTATTAAGTTTCTACTGATTAACAGGTATTCAATCTTTACTGCTTGAAGTTTTTGAGATTTTGCTTCGACCAGAAACTTTAAATAAAAAGCCTAGCCAGACATACAGACAGATGCTGGACATAATCAATTTAGAGAACAGTATTTCTTTGCAATCCAGCCAATAATTACATAATTAAATTAAAACTGATAATGATTAGTACCTTGATGTGCTGCATGCAGTAATTTGTTTAGTCTAGCATGTGAAATATCATCAGAAACATCATGTGCAATATTTCCTAGATACCGTATTTAAAACTACAGGGCAATATTATCGATCATCACCTTATAGATTTTGAAAGATTTAATTTTGGTTACAAATTATTTTCAATAACAATCGATTTTCAAATAAAGCGTTACCTTGCAAATTAAAAATAATATATTTGTTCTTAGCGCAATATGCTACAAAAGTAAAAAAAAATTTGAATAGATTAAAACGTGAAAAAAAAATTAGTATACGCTGAATAAAATTGATTTCTTGAATGTCAGAATGCAATAAGATACTTACTCTGACCTCTTGGACATATTTTCATGGTCACTATTGTAATCCTCTGTATTTGTTCCTGGTTTAGAATTCAAATCTGAAAGTAATTTCTCTATCGGTACATAATATATACATATTAGGAATAGCTAAATTGGCTATTGTTTTATTCAGTGAAGCCTTTAATAATTTCAAAATTTGAGTTAGTTAAGGATGTTTGAGGTACCCGGTATATACCTTAATTTGCAGTCTCTAAGTGATCTAATAACAATTTAGCATTTACAATTTGAATTATTGAAAGTGACATCGCACATATCAGCATATCACACATACATGTAAATTGTCCAAAATACAAAATTAATGTTAATGCATACAAAGGCATATTTTTTACAGAAAGTGTCGAATGGTTTTTAATTTTTCTTACTGGCCCTTTCTGCTGGCACAGGTTTGATATCGGCTTTGATGGACTCGTGTCTACTGAAGTCTTCCTCCTCTATCTCTAACTGTATCTTGGGTACATGCTGTCCGCCTGTCTGTCTGGGCGACGTGAAGTCCAAGGTACTGTCCCACTCCGAGTCACTGTCCTCGTTCTGTATATCAGTTGACATGCTGGTCATCAGCTGATTTCTGTAAAATATTGAAGTATCGATCTTGAAGCAAAGTTAGATTCTGCAGATAATATTGGACATAGAAAGTAACTCAAGAGATATTTTTGTATTAAATAGTCTAAAAATTATAATCCTTGATATCATCCTCACCCTGCTGGCACTTGAATCTGAGTGAATAAAGCTTTACCATATATTCCTCCCCCTTTTTTCGCCTATGGCGATTGATGCTTGTTAAAATAAAACAATTAAAATGTCAGAAAAATATGGTAAAATCTTATTTTTGCTGATCAGATCCAAGTGCCTGTGGTCATCCTCATTCGAGACATTTAATTGTAAGAGCTTTTACAACTTACCTGAATTCTTTTACTTTAAAAAATATATATAATCATATATGTTTGATAAGAAAAAGTTCAGGGATTTTCAAAACTATTCATAGGATCATTATGAATTTAATATGGGGATGTATCTCCAAATCATGCAAATAATCAAGCCAGTGATTTTTCTCAAGCTCCTAATAAATGTCCTTATGACAATTATTACAATGTGGGAACTCTGAAAAATACAATTTAAGATGTCTTTTGGTGTCGCCTGCGAAACATAGTGACACTTAAAGGAATCACTGTGTTCCTTGTCCATCTGCATGACTTTTGGTGTCACAACCTGTAACTTTTGATTGGTAATGTATAATATTAGTGATAGGGCTTTGATATTTTACAGGTGTATTCCTTATGACAAGACCTTTCTACCCATACCGTAATTTTTTAAATAGTGACTTTGACTTAGAAATTTGACCTACTTAAAAAAAATAAGATTGGATATATCTTTTGATTGGAATTTAGTGATATAAGGCTTCGATATCTCACACATGTTCAATTCCTTTTGACAAGACCTTTCTACACATACCATAATTTTTTACTTCATGACCTTGACCTAGATATTTGACCTACTTTTTCAAAGAAATCAAGATGTCACAGAAAGATGATAATTTAACGTAGCTCGCGGGGAAGCTTTCATCACAATCAAATGTGTACGCAGGTTTCACCTTCGAATTTTTTTATGTGCACATCTACGCTATGACGTCATAAACCTTACTTGATCGTAACGTCACGCTACGTTGCGCGACATTTATCGATAGGCCGCAAATGGCGTAATTTTGTTCAATACTTATATCACAAGGTACAATGGACATACACGTGTAATTCCAAATTTCTATAGGATCTGATGAAGGCTTTACTTTTGATCACTCTTTCTCTCGCTCTCCTTGTTGCTTGTTTCTGTGCACAATTGGCGTGTTCGACAGAAAAGGAGGACGGGCTGAGAATCTAAAGGTGAAATATTGAAGCTGTATCAATTAAAGTTTAAAGATTTTGAAAAGGTCAAACTTCAAGGTCTGTGAGACTAGGTCAGAGGTCCAGGTTTTCATTGAAAGATCCTGTCACAAGGAATTCCTGTGAGAAATGTATAACTCATTATGTATCCCTTCAACAAATTAAATGAAGATGTAAGTTTTGAGAGAACGCCAAGGTCAAGGTCACTAGTACAAAGATGGGACAAAAAATATTAGCACGCAGGGTCCATTCCGTCTTTGTTTATCTTCATGTACGCTCCTTATATTTTTTTTTCCCGCTGTTGACTAAAACACATATGTATGTTCTATCTCAAGGTCATATTGATGCATTAGATTTGTCTCAGTATGGTCTGTTTTATAAGCTGATCCAATCAGTTTTCATTCAGCAGAATATAAGGGGGGTTGGTGGACAGAGGGTACCTCCCTCCCTCCTCCCACCCCCTTACATCCCCCTCTCGCTCCCTCCCCCTCCTTTTCACCCTTCCCTTACCTCCACCCTCCGGCCCCCTCCTCCCACACCCTTCTCCCTCTCCCCCTCCCTCCCCCTCTCTCCCTTCCCTGTCCATCCCCTCATATATGTAACAGCTTCCCCAAAAATGTTGAAGGAAAAAAAAAAAAAAACGGACGGACGGAGGGCTGGCGGACGGACAGAAAGACGCGGACTTCGCCATTTCATAGACCGGAGTTTGCTTCGCACCCTGATAAGAATATATGGAAAACCAAAGATTTTTAGTAGATTATACTCCGGAGTCAAGGTTACAGTGTTAAAGATTTGGGATCCACGCAAGGTCTTTGCCAAAGAGACTACATATGTGCAAGTTTTTTTTGTTTGTTTGGATTTTTTTTTTTTTTTTTTTTTGTAATCGGAAAAAAGATACCGTACTGCCTTCTTGAGGAATTCCTGAACTCGGAGATTGAAATGGAAATTTCATTTTGATAATATATATAACGACAATCGAGGCGACTGAACGTAATGATTTTGAAAACGAGCATGAAATGAAAATCACAATGTATATTTTACATGGCCCGCCCCTCCCCAACCCTTTTCCGATATTATAAAGTACACGTACATATAAACAAGAGGGTATTTTTATTGTATACCCCGCCAAAGTATGTCGGATTAAATACCGGTAGTAATGAGCATGTCCGTCCGTCTGTTCCGTATGATGCTTTCAAATATTTGAAGAAAAAATGTCATGTATGGAGAACTAATTTAAGATAAATTAAGATAAAAATAAATTAAGAAATAAGGTATCGTCCGAATACGGCCCATGTTATTGTTGCTTAATTATCTAAAAAGAAAATTTGGTTTCTGGATGTTTTAAAGAAGATCGTTACAGAGAATCAAATATTCCGCATACTCCTTGACGTCATGTTGACACATGCAATCTCAACACGCTGTGACTTTGACGTTGCGAGTAAAATTGACGCCGAAGACACGCAAAACAAATTTTCAATCTTAAATTGCAAAAAATCTGCCGAGAAGACCTATCGATATTTTTATATATTCGAATTCAGCTCATTCTCTACTTTTACGTGTAAAAAGGACTTTAAGGATTTCCACAACTTAATGGAGAAAGTGGAAATGAGGCAAGCCGTGTTTTGCCTTTTGAATGAGAGTGCATTTTTGAATATTAAGTAGCAAAATGGCGATAAAATTTGCAAATTTCCCCCAAGATACACAATAATCAGTAGAAATACAATACTCAACATGGCAACAATATTTTCGATCCCCCTTTTCACCCTCCATGGTAAATTTTCTAGATTGAAATTATTTTAGTTCAGAAAACGCACATTTCCGAATTGTAACGTCAATGCCGTCTTTGAGGCTTAAATTCTCGAAAACTTCGTGGAATGATTACATGAAAATTATATCAAAGATTGATCAAATCTTAAATTTCATGTAGACAAATTTTCAGGCTATGTCTTCTCGCAAAGTTTTTCGTGCCGTAACGCCGCAATGTACCTTAATACATGTACAATGTCACTTTCATTTATAGAGAATAAGTGTCTTAATTTGTGTTTTGTTACGTGTATGCAACACACAGCAAGTGCATTTATATTGAACATGTTATGAAATATATTCTATATAATTATGCGCCACAGTTGTCTGTTTCATTCTTGTTTTCTCAAAATCACAGGTGCAGTTTAATGCAGGTTGGAACAGCCGTCGCGGCATGTTTCTTTAGATCTTATGCATTGTGATGTCACGTGTGTTTTCATGCGAAATACAAGCATGTTCCTTTCAATAGTTTCATCTCAGGGAATTACATTGCTTGTGCATATATATCTAAATGTAATCATATTATGTTAAGTGTTATGGCTTATGCGCTAGGGGCCCTGATTTGGAAATAAATAATCTTGAATACACGTCTGTTATTTATGCAAATATACTCGATCTAAAACCTTTGATTCAGAACCTGCATAACAATTTTTAGCATCCATTTACACTCACCAGACTCTTTTGTGGAGATAAAATGTCGGATTAATGAGTTAAACAGTTGAAAACTTCTTTAATTTTTCTTGTCAAGTTTTAACAAGCGTCCCAGGATACAGCAGAGTATAGCGAGCCCGATATTTTTCTCGGAATAACAGGTGCTCGTAGCAACATATTTTTGTCGGAAATCTCGTTGCAAGTTTATAAATAATCTACTAGTATCTCCCCAAATCACGTTTTTATTTGAACTCAAATTTTTAATGCAAGGAACCATATTATTATACTATATTTTATCTTAAGAGGGTTTGGACATGGTGAGAGGGAGGGGGAGAAAGGTGTGAACGAACTTTTCTTCCGCATAATATTTCTTCCTTCTGGAAGATTTATTATTATAACGAAAATTCCCAGGACTTTTTATTATTGAATATTTTTTCCTTGTTCATAATACTTTTTCCACAATCCTTTAGGTAAGTGAAAAAGAGTAAAAGTTACTGAAACATCAACAGTTTTCATAACAACGTTTCCGTCAATATGGACGGAAACGATGAACATTATGAAAATTGTTGATGTTTTGCTCTTTTTCACTTACCCAAAGGACTGCTTTCTCTTTAAAACAGAAGAAATATTATATGTGGGAATCACATATAATAATTTTTCCGTATATGCTTAACACATGAATGACTGATTTACGGATAGTCTCTCATAATTCAAAGATTTCAATGATTAGTCAGTAACATGGTTAGCTTACAGGAATAAATATTACAGAACAAAAATTATGTGGAATCTATGGTGGCATACTTCTGCCCCTACATGCGAGATATTTTCTATAGATTATGTCGCCATGCGACTTATCTATGTCAACATGCAAGATAGATATGTAGACATGCACGATAAATATGTTGACATGCAAGATAAATATGTTGACGTGCAAGATAAATATGTTGACATGCAATATGATTATGTTGACATGCAAGATAATTATGTCGCATGTTGACAAAATAAGATGCATGTTGACATAAATAAGTTGCAATTTGACATAATTAAGTTGCATGTAGACATAATTAAGTTGCATGTTAACATAAGTAAGTCGCATGTCGACATATTCTAAAGAAAAATATCTCGCAATGAGGAGGCAGATTTCAAGCTATACACTATATTGTACTGTACAAGATTCTTAAAATTTGTTATTTCTTACTCTGAATTCTATCTGTAAATAAGTTTATTGCAATATTTTTCCAATAACAATTAATCCTTTTCCATGATTCTATAGTATCAGAACATATATTATGAACATTAAAAAATCCAGATGGAATTTTTGTTATGTAATATATTTTCCATGGTATGAGAACTTTTATTATGATCATGGAAAATTCATTACATAATAAAATTTCCTTTCGGAATTTTTGACACATAATAAAAGTTTTTGGGAAAAAATATTATATGATAGAATTTCCAGGGAATAAATATTATGCTGGAAGAAATATTTCATCACAAAGGGACGGGAGAAGGGAGAGAGGAGGGAAAGAGGGAGGGAGAGCAATCATTAATTGTGTGTAAATTCAGAATTAATATAATGATTACCAGATATAAACTCAGCTTTAGATGTACAGGGGCGTAGCTAGAGCTTTTTGAAGTGCACGCCAAATATATAAAACATTTGAAGCCGAAGGCTTCATTCGAGGCGTGCAGCGCCGAGAGGGGGAGGGTGCGGGAGGGGGTTCGGGGGGCCTCCCCCGAGAAAATTTTCAAAATTTCAACCAAAATCCTTGCTTTTTATGCCTCGTTTACACGGAGAGTTTATTGCGCAATAAACGTAAATTTGTTGCGCAATAAATTTGTTTTGCGTTCACACGGCAAAATTTATTGCGCAATAAATTTTCTACTTGTTTCGCAATAACTTTATTGCGCAACAAATTCTGCCGTGTAAACGCTAAGCGAAACTGTTGCGCAATAAATCTGACGCATGCGCACCATTATGACAAGAGAAAGAGATTGTTATACTTATGAATATAACTATTCGACGTCTTTATTCTTAAGATTCTATTAATATTGAGAGATTCCGATTTTTAGTATATATAAGAACGAACGCCTTTCGCTTTTCTAAAAGTCTGGACCCCTGTGAAAATGACGTCACAATTGAATGACGTCGTGCTTTAGACTGAAATGACAAATAAATAAATCTTCTCTCAAAATAGTCTTTTTAGACTTTACGAAAATTATTCGAACATTTTCATCAAGGTTTCTGTTATACATTAATTTTTATTCATTTTTCTTGTGCATGTGCATGGGCATTTTATTGCGCAATAGTTTCGGTCTCATGTGAACGCAGAAACGCTTATTGCGAAACAAATTTGTTGCGCAATAAAGTTATTGCGAAATAAATTTATTGCGCAACCGTGTAAACGAGGCATGAGATTACATCTTTACAAAAGTGAGACTATTTTTTTCATAAGAAATTACTCTCAATATTAAGGAACTGCAAAAATTTAAGTTGTGACTTGAATCCATCTTTCAAGGTTAAAATCGTCTCATTGATAGACGTTGAAAAAGTTTAGTTAAATAAAGTCAAATGCACAAACGCTGAACAGGTCATTGGGTTATTTAAAAAAAAATAACCTGTCTCATCATTCTGAATTTTCAGAAAAAGAATGGAGGTCAGCAGTTGGCCAATTTTTTTTTATTTGATAACGCATCGGTACTACTAAAAATTTGAAGCCGCTCACTTTTGACGAAAAAGTTGTCTGATTTCATGTGGGCGCTATGCTTTTTAATTATTTTGTCATCTTTAAATCATAATTACTTGAAGAACCACTGATGAGGATTCATTTCCGAAACATGCATGCCAAAAAGGAATTGGTATTTTTGCTAAAAAAAAGCAATTTTAGAAAAGATGGCGATATTTGAAGTGTAAATTGTATGTCAGGAGACAATCTTCTTGCGGGCTGTTTTCCATAAATTTCACAGAAACTCTCTCTCTGAAAATTTCGTGCACATTTTTTTTTCTAACTCCGTGATGTGCACGCCATGGCGTGCTGGCGTATAGGCAGCTACGCCCCTGAATGTATAAACTATTTCACAAACAACAACAAAAAAGAGAAATGAAAAAAGGGGGATTAACCGATTAATCTGAGTCGATGACCCAATGGGCATGATGGGAGGGTTTTAAAAACCCCTATATCCCATTTGTGTACGCGCTCGTGGTTTGTCATCTTTACTCAAAAGATTAACTCAAAGAGTCTATAGAATTAAAACTGCTCAATGGTCGACATTGGGCTTTAGTATCTCACTTACAATGAATATGATAAGTTGAAGCTATATATTATATGTACAACCTGAAAGATCGAGTATATATGATTATCATCAGTTTAGAACAAAAATAACTGCTACTCATGCAGTTCTAGTCGTTGTCTACTAGTGTATATATCAACAGGATAAACTATATACTGATAAAGATAGAGGTATGTACCACGTGGTTTTTTTTTTTTTTTGGTTTTTTTTTTTGTCAAAACCGACTTCATTTTCCCGCATCATATCAGTTTTTCACTTTGTAAATAATTAAGGTAGATTGTACCTCTGGTCCAAAATCGGGGAAAATTATGTATGGATACCCCATGTTTTCTTTTCACATTCGCACTTAATGGGTAACTCTGATACAGGTTTCAAATATATTTTTGGTTAAAAACACAGACCGAGGCGAAAGATCGCCTGGCAATTATTCGTATGTGCCCCTAAAATTTTATTTTAGTTGCTCATACGAATACCCGGGCGATCTTTCCTCCAATGGTTGAAAATGTTTCCATACAATGTAAAAAATGTGAATTTTTGGATTTTGAATTTATAGACGATATTTAAAGATATCCCTACAATCTACATTTGTAGGGTCTATTTGAAAAGTTTTTATGAAAGGTTCAAATGTGATAAACACGAATAGTAAACGTTGAAAATTTCGACGTTGAAGTTTCAAAGTTGAAACGATTTTGAAACGAAGTTGATCAACGTCGTTTCTACGTTAAAATTATATTTGAATATTTAACGTTGATCAACGTTTATTCAACGTTTAAGTTTGGCTGAATTTTGTCAGATGAAATCTGCTTTCAATGTACATGTACAAGACATGATGAAACATTGAGCACGGATCCTTAAATACGTGTTATTTATTGCAAAACAAAGCAAACTAAAGATAGCGCTGCATGCACGTTGACCAAGTCAGGACAATATTTCCTTTCCACCAACCTCCCATCTAGATTTCTTCATGATGTTTCATTTTTTACCTTAATTTCTACATTTGGTTTCGCAGAAATAAGACGCATCTCATGGGGGAGGGGGGGGCTGACAGGGGGTACCTCTCTCCCCCTCCCATCCCTTATAAGATTATACCTCCCCCTCCCGCCCCTCCTCCCTCCGCCTCCTTTTCACCCTTCACTTAACCCCCCCCCCCCCTTCCTTCCTCCCTCCTCCCGCCCCTTTCCTCCCTCCTCCCACCGGGCCCCTTCCTCTCCTTCCTGATCCTCCCCCTCTCTCCCTCCTCCCACCCCCTTCCTCTCCCTCCCTTTCACCCTGTCCACCCCCTTATCTCATGATATCATGGATTATTGCAAATATCTTAACCCCCCCCCCCCAAATCAGTTCACTGAAGCGCGGATGTAAAGGGAGAGAGTGTCAGAACCCCCAGGGACTAGTCTGAAAATTGCCAAACTTTGCATGGTTATCACCAGCAGCACCGTCAACGTAATTCGTGGACGTTTTGTGTTTGGTGTTCTGACGTCGATCGTGTTCTCTCGTTCCTGGTCCCTTTTACAAGTGTCTCTTAATTTGCTGTATATGCATGTCTTCTCTGTGTTTTCACTTGGGGGATGTTTTGCTAGGTGCTGTAACGGTAACCGTACGTGGGTCTTGTTGGAGACCCCCCCTTTCCTGGCAAAGGAACCTGGATATCCAAATGTTTGTTACCGGCGATACGCCGGACGACCCCTCGCTGCTTCGGGGGGGAGGTCAAAATTCCAATATACATGTCTGTCCAATACGCCTACCTTTTCTACTTTTAATTTTTTTTAAAACAAACCCCTACCCCTTGGAAAAATATTCACCTTAATTACATCTTTGAAATATGAAACAGTATATACAAAATTTCAAATAATTCCATAACCTGCAGATACTGAATTTTATGATAGAAAGTCGGTAAATCGGTAAATTTGAATGTATTTCCCCCGCCTCTCTGGGGAAAGGGTAGGTCTCTTCATCTTCCTATATCTCTTTGGTTTTTGAATTTTTTGGTACGAATTTTTTACAGACGAAAAGTAGAAAGTTCAAATATTCAAATAACGTGAACTTTGTCGAAAAAGATTAGGATTTTCAGTAAGAAAAGGTAGAGGTGGCGATAATATGTACCCTCCCTTCTTTCAAACTTGGTGCAACCCTTAAGTTCACTGAGCACCGGTAGACAAGAACCAATCGTCAGATTTTCATGAACATTTTAAGAAATGTGTATCAAGGTTTCCTCATCCTTTTGTCCGACTTGCAGACCTGCGACGGTACGTGTTATCTCAACTTATCTGTTTTTCGTCGAAGACGAAAAACAGAGTACACCGTCAGTGGCGGATCCAGAACCCCCTTTGCGGGGGGGGGGGGGGTCAAGGGGCAAATTTTGGCTTTTTTTTTTTTACTGAATATAGGGTTTTTTGGAAAATTTTGGGTCAGTGCCGGGGGGGGGGGGGGCGCACCCCCCTGAATCCGCCACTGACCGTCGTAGGTCTGCAAGTCGGACTACTCATCAAATTTCATTCAAAAATAAAGATTTCAGAGCCAAAAAATGTTGAAAAAAAGTGGCGATAATATGTGTTTGATGGATTTTTGTTTTTAAAAACTATAATATAGACGAAATTAAATATAGTCCAGTCAATCTAGCCTAAAATTTGACCGGAAAGGGAACTAATTGCAACAGAAGGTTTTTCAACGGTTTTGACTTCTTGAATATCCCTTCAACCACCACAAAAAAAATCGGACATAGAGGGACGATGGGAAAGTGGTGAATTTTGGCAAAAAAAGTTATTTTATGTGAGAAAATCGCTGAAAATGAGAAAAACCCAAACAATCACTAATTTTTCGTAAATTTTATGAAAAGTCAAAGTTTTTATTCCAAGAGTTAATCAGTAACGATGTTTCAAAATTTCACGATAAAAAAAAATCAACACAGCGCATGCGTAAGACTGTAACATGCCCTGAAAAGGGCGGGAAATCCTAAGAAGTTGTAATATATATGAGAAAATTATTATTATATCGTGTTCAGTAATTCAAAGCGGTTTCAATAAATAAAATAAATATGACATTGCTATTAGTAATTTCTGTAAAAAATAAATCTTACTGATTTAGGTCACATTGGCTCTAACGCTTATGTAAAAAAGAGGGGGGTGTATCAATTCTGTAAGGTAATCTTTTTTTTTTCTAAGATGTGCATGCAGATTTGAAGTAAGTGTAAAACAAGAATATTGGTTCACATATCAAATTAAAAGTGTACCTTGTTTAATAATTAGAAATTTAAATTTTCTGAGGAGAAAAATACGGGAGGGGAAAAAGCGGGGGGGGGCTATTAATCATAAGTACAGAGTAATTAATTTGTTACTGTGAACTGAAATCAAAGGCGATGCTTTGTTTTTTTCTTTTATTTGAATTACAAAATATATATAGTACTGTATAAAAGCACCTATTCATTTTCTTGGTAGAAAGAGCATAAAATACCAAAACTTTGGAGGAAAAAAGGGGGAGGTGTTAAACATACTTAGCATTTCTGTTCATTCAAACGTCAGTCAATCAATCGCATGTCAGTGGCGGATTTAGAGGGTCCCAGCCCGTCCTTTTTCACCCTATGCTATTGCAATGAGATTGCACAGCGGAGAAGGGACCATTGTTTTCCGACGATTGTTTTATTGAATCATTGGCAAAGCAAGACCCCTTTTGGGCGATCAAGATAATGATATAATGATTTGTACTGAAAATCAGAAAATTTGGTAAGTATTTAAAAATGATCGCTAGCTGGCTTTCTCCAATTTTTAAGACTTATATAATCATTTCCATATATTCATAAATATATATTTTATACATTAAAACAAAACACTTTAGTAAGCTAAATAAAAATGAGCAGCACTAGTACTCAGCTCTAGTTTTTTTCCCGATAAAGCGGGGGAGGCAGTTCAATTGACTTATATTCCTTAGCTCACTATTCGTTACATCCCCCTACCAAACTTGGTCCCCGACGCTTACTCATTTGCGCGAGTTCTCTTTGGGATATCCATGGCTTTCCTCTGGCACAACACTTCTGCTAATCCAATATGGACGGCAACTACATATATATGATCCGAAACCTGGCCACATGAACTACCGAGTCACGAATGACTCACCCGGAGGGCCTGTCATTGACCCAAATCTACTACGCAGCCACCAAATTGTAACGTGAAGCTAGCCTTCCTGGGAGGCAGTTCAAGTGGCTTACATTTCTAAGCTTACTTTTCGTTACACTTTCATTACACTATGCTTTTAGACATCGACGGCGGGTGCGGCTAGCCAACAGGGGATGCTTACTCATCCCGGGCACCTGGTCCCACCTCTAGCTTGCTAGGGGTCCGTCGATGTTTAATTTTGTGCTCTATTGTGAGTGCTGTTGAGATTATCGTCAGGATCTTCTTCAACTCATTTTCACCCCCCCCCCCCTTACATAAAGTACAGAAATATAGAATGGTACAGAGGTGAGTAAAAACACCATGGACCTAGAATCAAACTGAAGGTTAATCTTTTATGATGGATTGTTTCGTCCCAATCTAACTGAAATTCATCTCTCTTAATAGTTTACGAAATAAAGGGAGCTGGATTTTAATTAGGTTTAGTCCCCGACATTTACTCACTACTAGCTAGGGTGCAATCAAGACCATGCTTCCTGTGTAAACATTTTTATTTGTGTCAGTCATTCTTGCATTTGCATAGAATAAGACGGTCAATAGGTTCGATAGTGCAACTGGTTTTACATTTGTAATGGGTTACGATCGTCCATTGCAAATCTTCAATATCCAGGGACGCATCAGAGGTCCAGTCTGTAAATAACGTATCTTAAAAAAAACAACGGTTGGTTGTGTTAGCCTCTACCTTGTACACTGTATGCAAACTTTCTAGACGGGGTCAGTGGGACTCCCTTGCACCCAATTCAGTACTTTTTGCACGGATACCAAATTGTTCCTAGGGGTCTTCAGATGTAATTGTCAATATTGAAATATATGTTCTTAAGTGCCAATTTTATTGTACTAGACACGTGTTTCGGATATTGAATCCTCGTCAGTAGTACTTCATTTCAAACAGTTTGAATAAAGTCAAAGTGAATTTTCCTGGCGCCACCTACAATATAGACTTTTAATTTCCTCTTGCCAAAATAAACCAATATACACATGTAGCTATATGTTTTTCGACAATTTCCATGGCAAGCCCCTGATAAAGTAAAGTGTGTAACGAGGAAAGATTGCTCAACTGCATGTTCAAGTTTCATTTCAAGAAATAACTATAAAGTCCTCTAACTTCATTGAAATATTATTTGGATTTTTTTTTTGAAATCTTAGAAATTGACTTTTGTACAGAAAATTATTTTTCTTTTAATTTTTGAGATGAGCTTATTTCTGTATACTGATTATAACATATCTAAATTATAGCGAGCGGAGCTCGCTGCAAAGGCCCGAAGGGCCTTTGCGAGCGAAGCTCGCCCTTATGGTAACGCGTATACACATATCTTATTGAGAAAATATGCTGAATCAAAGAATGAGAATGTACTACTATGCTTTCAAAAATTTTCGTCCCCTCGCAGACAGAGTTACTGCGGAGATGCTGGATATTGCCATTTAAATTTTTTTTCGACTCCAAGTAGACGTATATGTTATATTCAATTTTTGTTTATAAGTTAAATTTATTGAAAATATTTTTCGTAAATCAGGTAACGATAAAGCATCAACAAGGCGGCGTAACCACGGGAAATCCGACATTTCCGGTTTTAAACGAGACGTTTCGCTCTGATTGCTTTTCTCGTCTCGGGTGGTTTCGTACTGTCAGAAGTCGGAATATGTTTGTTTTTTCTTTTGTTCTTAAGTAATTTATTTTCATCTAGCCTAAACATTATTCTTACAAAATAAAAATGAATTATAAAGAAACATATTTTTAAAGAACCGTATTTTAAGCCCCCCCCCTTAAAATGTTCATCTGCTGGTCTAGATCAATTTTACAAATGCTTTCGTTTTTCCACTCGCCTTTTATACTACCTTTTTTTGGCAATCATCAAACAGAAAGTTTTGTCAGATAAGATAAACCGTCATAGTCAAAATAAAAAAGAAAAATCTTTTTTTATTTTATATAATCATATCTATTTTCTCTCCGCTCGCACAAAAAGGCTTTGCCTTGATTCATATTAAAATCGATTATTTTAACATGTTTGATTTTGAATGCACTTTCGTGTTATAAATATTTCTCAAACATCATATGCGTATTTTCATTGTTTTAGAGCAACATCGTATTTGTTCTTGGGGGTATTTTTGTATAAGAGATTTCTCGATATCATATATGAGAAAAGTCCCTGTTAAAGATTGAAGAAGTGTTTCCATGCATGGTTTTGATATCGATTTACACGTAAGAGGCTAAAACTCATATGACTTTTCCTACTATTTTTGTGTAAAATGCATGTCGATTTTCATACAAAAATACTGACTTCTAACTGAGAAACTATTTTAAATTCTTTATATTTGAAGCAATATGGGATAAGAAGCTTAGTTAAAAGTACATCAAATTGGTTAATATGACAACTTGACTATATTCCGCTACCAATGTCTGAACTTCAGAGTCCTGTGTCACAGAAGTCGATTCCAATGACTGTAATTCAATGCATGAAAAGCAAAATCCAAGCGTATGAATTTAAGGTGTCTATGAAAAATTTAGAACCAAAATTGTGATTTATTTGAACTCCAAGTCCTAACTTGAGCGGACAGATGATAATTGTTGCTTGTACATGTATTGTTGTTTGCCCAAGTAATACAATTTTAACATTTCTCCATCGATCGCACTATTCACACAAGTTTAAATTAACCCTTCCAACGGAATTCATCAAATAAAAAAAGTGAAAACTGAATCAAATCTTGAAATGAAACTTTGAGATGAACATTAAAAGATAAAATCATTCTAAAATCAACATAAAAGATACGATTACATACAATTACACCGCAATAAATTGTGACCCTTACAGTCTTCCATACATTGAAATTTCGTCGTAAAGATAGTCCCCTTTCTTGTCTCCAACACACAAGTTTTTGGAACTTAATGATTTTATAGATATTTTGTGATCTTACTTATGTCTTTACTGATCAACCGGTCACTAAATTCTACGATATTACATTAAGACTTTTAAATTTTTCGTCAGAGGAAATTCGACATGAAATCGGTAAACATGACTACGCGCAATGGGAAATACGGTTACAACGGTGACTTCAAATTACTACAACTTACTTGTAATACTAAATAAACGAGTTTTTGATTCATTGTTTACTCTTGAATGTCATTTCAATGGTTAAAATTAAGGTTGAAAAAATATTCGAGCTCGGTATAACTGTTATAGGGTTGCGTACGGTGCGCCATTGGCACAATTACAGACAGGTCCGGGTGTAATCGGGAAAAAACAAAAAACGCAGTGTATTTATTTCAGGTGTTTTCTACAGGTAAATCAGAAAACACAGTGTTATTGTATTCCCCCTCTGTCACTTTCATCCCCCTCTGTAGCTGCTATATGCCCCTCTGATGGAAGGTGTGAAAATCGCTCAGGTGTGGAAGTTACCCTGACAAAAGGCCAGGTAGTGGCATTAATACTAGAAGGAAATATTAGATACCATTACATGTATGAAGGCTGTTTTCTGTTTATTTTTCAAAACTTAACAAACACTTGAAGTTTTAACATGTATAAAAGAGTATTTTAATTTCATAATTTAAACTTTATAATATCCACTAATTTTATAATAAATTGAAGTTTGTTATTGGACATTCAAAAACTGAAATTAAAACATGCTAAAATATAAGATAAAATTATTTTATAATTATACATTTTTTTTCTTTCTAATATCCATAATTATCTTATCACATATTGGACATTCAAAAACTGAAATTAAACATGCTAAAATATAAGATAAAATTAGTTTATAATTATACATAATTATCTTTTTCTTTTTCTTTTCTTTTTCTGTTTATTTATTTTTTTTTACATATGGATATCTGAAAGAAAATAATATACATAAAAACAAAACAATGATTATAAAAAATTTTATTGTACTTTGTAATTATACAAAATTTCATTCAATTAAAGAAAAGCTTTTTAAGAATTGAAACATATTTTTCAAACATGTCAAAGAATCGATTTCAGGGTCGGTGTCCCCCCCCCCTCTCATGAATTTGTCCAATACTTTCAGCCGGTAACGCTGCCTGTGCAAACAACATATACCCCTGCGTTAATCCGATTATCTGTTTAGCTTAGGTGACTTCTCCGGACAATGATTTCCCACGCCTCAGATTATGAACTAGATAAAACACAGGAATTATAAATTTTAGAGTCCTCACAATTATGGCCGGGATATTGGAGTTTGATATATATTTTATGTCGTTTAAACAGTCATACAGTGTTTGTATATGAAGTTCTCCCAGATTTGAAGTAAAAAACGTCACGATTTTTTTTTCATAAATACTAAAGATGGGTAAATTATTTTGCGCTCCTGTAACAGTCAGATTTTTTTTTTTTTTGACTGACAACAACATTTATATCGTTACGCGATAAACTTATAACACGTGACGGTACGACGTGAATCAAGCAATACATGTAAACGTTTTCTCGTAGCGCGGGGTATGTCAATATGTCAATATACAATGTACACATGTATTTTGATAATGTAACACGTTTCATCATACATTTAATGAAGGAAAATTACGGCCTACATGTTTAAAGTACGACGGAAAATGAGATTAACGTACGTGCGTAGTACTGGTAGAAGCCACAAAAGCCGTTTCTCTGGTAAATACAGGCTTGCTGTGGACTACAAGACATTTAACACCTGGAACCAGGTATAAATCAATAAACACAGCGCGGTATTTATGTCTTTTAAACAATCTTATTAGTTTTACAAGATTGGTCCCTAGAAAAACGACACCGTAGACTTTATCATCTATTAATTTCCCGTCTAAATAGGACCTTTAATATAATATATTGATCTTTGAAATTTACCATCACGGACATTTCACTGACGTTCAATCGTGTACTTATCCCACAGACTAGGAATTTACAGCATGGAGTACATCGGATACGAAAGCAGGGGGGGGGGGGGGTTGTACCAATACTATGTTCTCTCAAAACCTGGCAAGTCGGGCGACTACGCTATTTTAGTTGGTGCCGTCTACGTCGCCGGAGATTATTAAAGTGGCGTTCAGTGAGAATTAATACATTAAATTTATTAATACATTAAATTTTAAACTTTAAAGAGTTCGTGAAATGTATTCATTCGTCTACGTCGCCGGAGATTATTAAAGTGGCGTACAGGTGTGAAAGAGAGTCGTGGTATCGACAGATATTCAATATCAAGATAAACATGATAAATAGACAATCCCCCCAACACTTTACCCTTGCTTTTTTTGTAAAATATTAGGGAATGAAAGAGAGAGTTACGTGAAATGTATTTGCGGCATCTAAATATTTCTGCAATTACTTTTTTTTTCATAATATTTTTTTATAATAAAATAGCGAATATTACGTCGGCGCTTCGGGCCGGTAATTTTGTTTTTTCGATATGTTTTTTTAATTTAAGAACAAAGTCGCAGTCTACCTTCCCTCCAAAAAAAAGTAAGAAGGTGGCGGAGTCGAGGAATGGCCAGGCCTAAAACGGCGGAATAGTAAGATTTTTTTTAGTGTTGTAAATGTAGAAGCAGAGTTCGTGAAATGTATTGGTTTTAGCGGATTTGCTGATAAAAAAAAAATTTGGGTCCGATAAAATCGCACGTTATATCTTTTATTTGGACAGATAAAAATCCCTAAATTTCCGACATTTTATTGGAAGATTTCAAGAACTCTGCAAAACTCTACAAAAGACTACAAGACTCTACAAAATTAAACGATTAGGTCCTAAGATGGGGGGGGGGGGGGGGCTTCTTAGGACCTAATAGTTTAATTTTGTTGTCTTCCTCAAAGTACATAGATAACAGCGATTACCAAATTATTTCCATTACCGCACGTAGACCTGAACACCCTTATTCAAAAGCAATTGTAAACTAAGCTAAACCCCCCCCCTTTTTTTTTTGTTAGGCATTGCCGGTAGGGGGCTTCTTTTCTAATTAATTTTAAAGACATATATAAAATGATCAAAACAGTAAGGCAAAGGACAGTCGTTATACTCTGCGCAGTCAGCCAAAAAGGTGTGAAAAACAAGTTGATTGTCAACCCCTCTGCCAGAAGATAAAAGATTACTGTACCTGCGTACCTGTAAAATATAATCGCATTACCGCGCCCGCACGAACCCCCCCCCCCCCTTTTTTTTTTAAAGAAAATCAATGGATGGGATATTTACCGTTTTTAGAATTATAATACAGTAGACAGTGTTGCGAGTCGGGGATATCTGTGGGTTTTTTTTTTTTTTGGTATGGAATAAGTCATTACTATAGGGGATATTTTATTGTCAATTTTGATGATATGGCATTCCGTATAGTTCACCCCCCCCCCCTCCCCCCTCTGTCTCTCTCTCTTAATATTCACTCTCTTAATTTTTAAATTTCAACTTATTTGGGGTACGACGAATAAAAAAAGAAATAAATAAAGATAAAGTAAAACGAATAGAATAGAGGACGGAAAAGAAAAGTGATTAGTAACTTTTCATAAAAAGTAAATAAAAATGTATTGCGCACGCGAACAGAGCCTTTTACATGTTTTACATGTAATTTTCATCTTTTCACCGACAAGTGGCCAATAGCTCGAGCTGAATCGTCAACGTGAACAATATCTTTAGAATTCCTTAGAATATTATTTACAGTGCGTGAATAAAGTCTTTAAGAAAGCATTCTATTCTATCGTACACCTTATACTCGCAGATTAGACGTTGCCGTAAAATGACTTGTCACGGCGCGCTGATTGTACGTTGGAACATTTTTTATTTTAAAGACGAATTTACAGGACAATGTTATTTCCTTAGATAAATAGATGGATAGATAGTAACATGCGATCGGAAATTAACCAGCGATCGTAAACTAGGCATGACAGATTTTTTTTCATAAAAACGTACGTCTCGTCGGTGAAAAATTATAGCGTGTGGTGGTGTCTGGGAAACAACGAATGAATTTCATATGGCCAGGCCTAAATAAAATAAATATGATAAATTAGAGAAACAAGAGGAGCTCAAATACCGACTTTCGGTTTAGTACCCGAAAAGTGCATGTCTGGTCCATGCTGTAATTTATCAGGTTTTAAATGATGCTATTGAATTTAAAGACGTTTAACATTCTTTGAAAATTAGGAGGTCGGAGTCCATGGCCGAACATAAATCACAAATATTTCTTTCAATAAAAATGTTTAAACCTAGAATTTTAAAGTCCGTAGGAAAGATGCCAGGCACCAAACACGTATGCAAAGACGGAGTTGATCTATAAACTTTCTGTAAATAGTCAGATAGTTAAATTGGTAAACTGTAAACAAATCAAAATGATTTATATGTATATGTAAGAATGAAATTTTTGTTCTATTTCCAGTTACTCTATGGTTTTTTCTTCCTTTTAAAGAAATTTATATATAAAATCAAAATGATAAGTTTGTAAATATATGATTTCTATTTTATTTCTACTTACCCATACACTTTTTATTTAATTTAGAAAATCATGAATAAGGATAACTTTAATTCGAATAATATAATAAATATGAATATAATTTTTAAAAATATGAATAATAAAAATTGGGATAACTTAAATTCAAAATATGAAAAAAAAAAAATGATAACTTTTTTTTTTCTTTTTGTTCAAAATATGAAACAAAAATGATAACTTGGTTTTTTTGGTTTTTTGTTTGTTTGTTTGTTTGTTTTTTTAATTTCTACTGAATGCATGAATTACTTTTTAACAATAGAAATTCTTCCTTAGAAAGGTGACAATACATCTGTATGTCCTATATAGGTGAGGGGAGTTGTTAATTAGCTCAGGTAATAAACATCCCCAATAACACCCTACTACAGGTAAAAGTCGCTCTAGGATGGCTCAGGTAAAAACACCTGAAAAACACTGCGTATTCTCATTTTTTCTGCACTGTGTTTTTTGTTTTTTCCCGATTACACCCGGACCTGTCTGTAGTAAATGATAGCTTTCTTCAATTTTTTGTCGGCCGAAAAACTATATTTTCCCATGGTCCGATTTTGTCCGATTTTTTGTGTGATATTAAACACCCTTAGAACTGACGATTGCAGTAAAGAAACTTCTGTTGCAATTAGTTCTATTTGAAATGCTAGATTGACTGGACTAATATGAGAGTCTTCAAGTCCCTGTACATAATCGATACTCTGCATCT